>OW240914.1:332441849-332509709 GCA_933207985.1 Pelobates cultripes | reverse complement strand
TACTCATTTAAAGTCGATGGTGGATGTGTGTAGCTGCTCTTATTTTTATTTTTTGTTGTTTTTTTTTTTTTATTGCACCTATATTGTATTTTTTATACAAAGATCATTGTGACAGTTTTGTCAGTGTTTAGGAAGAGTTTGTATTTTGCAATCCACTTTTCAACCTATGTAAGCTGGTCTTGGAGCACAGCCTCAAGCTGCGGTAGATCGGATTTGTTTGCATAGATTACTTTGTCGTCTGCGTACATGTGCACATTTGAGGATTTGCAGACATTAGGCAGATCATTTATAAAAAATGTAAATAGTAGGGGGCTGAGAATGGAACCTTGGGGAACACCACACGTGACTGGAAGAGGGAGGGAGTTGCTGTCAGAAATGGACACATACTGTGAACGATCTGATACATATGATCGAAACAAGGTTAACAGACAATCACCAATACCTGAGTTTTTGAGTTTGTGCAGGAGAATGTTGCGGTCTACTGTGTCAAATGCCTTTGCAAAATCAAGGAAAATAGCTCCAGTTAGGTCTCCTTGTTCCATGCCAGTTTGGATGTCATTGCAAACTTTTAAGAGGGCAGTTGTAGTGGAGTGATTAGGCAAAAAGCAGATTGATCAGGGGTCAGATAGTTTGATTGTTGGTAATACTCACATAGTTGCGTATGGACACATTTTTTGACAATACTGTGAGCAATCATATTGGGCGATAGTTAGAAACCAAAGTAGTGTCACCATTTTTATGGATATGCACTACTCTCGCAGTCTTCCAAAGTTTGGGTATGTATCCAGACACCAAGGATTCGTTAATTATGGTTGTGACGGGTTTAGCAATTGCCGGCGCACTGAGCTTCAACAGCATTGCTGGGATTTGATCAGGTCCAGACTGGTTTTTCATTTTAAGATTATTAAGGTGTTTTTTTAATGACACTAATAGGTACAGGTCTAAAAATGAACTTGTCTATATTGGGCTTTTGCAAATTTAGTGGGGCCTGATCTACATTTGTAGTTTCAGAATGTGTGTAATTTATTAGCTTGGCAATCAGGGTAGTGGTGCATCTGACAAAATAGTTGTTAAAGGCATTTGCTACATCTAAGGGAAGTTGCAGGGTTTGGTTATCCACTTTGACAGTGGAGGGTTGGGAGTGGATTGGGGAAGTTTGTAATTTATTTATGACTTTCCAAAAGTTTCTAGGGTTTGAGATGTTATTGTTCAGATTTTCACAGATTTGTTTGTTTTGTGCATATATTTCACCATTGTCTATTTGCACAGTGATCGTTCATAGTGCCAGTACGCTTGAACATTGACCACAATGAATCCCGAAACTGGTACGTTTGGATGAGGTCAGCTGTGATCCAGTTCAAATGTGCTCCTTTTACTCTCTGAAAGAATTCAACTGCACAGTCTAGATCTGGGATAATGTTTAATCTGTGCCATGGGAGGTTGTTGATGTCATTAAGAAAGGATTCAAGATTAAATTTTTTGAAGGACCTGGTGATTTTAACCATGGGAGAGGATTTAGTAGTCTTTATTTTGCGCAAGCAGTACACTAAACAGTGATCACTGAAACCATTAAGGAGAACACCGGACTCCTGGATTCTATCAGGAGAAGTGGAGAGAATCCAATCGAGCAGGGTATGGTTATGGCTTTTAATGTTTATGCAAGTTGGGGAGGAAATTAATTGTGTTAGCTGCAAAGTCTTAAACAGCAAGCAAGAACTATTATTTTTAGGATTCAGCCAATCAATATTAAAATCTCCAAAGACCAACAGTTCACAGTTTGGGTTTTCAGCTATGGTTTCATTAAGGAGATGGGCTATGTCAGAAAGGGAATGCACTGGCGAGCTAGGTGGGCGGTAGATTCCTACAACAATCATTGATTTACTGCACAGGATCTCAATTGTGCCAGAAAGGAAAGCAAAGGTGGCAGGAGGGCTAAAGTTTTGTAACGGGGTAAACTTTATGGAGTTGTCAACATAAATAACAATGCTTCCTCCTCTCTTTTCTCTGTCATTTCTAAAATATAAATAACCCTACATACCATGACGTCATGCACGCAAGCGCAGTACCTTCACCGTCAGCCATAGAGAGTCATTGACTACAATGATTCTCTGTGGAGGAATCGTGGGTGCATCATAGTCATGCATGTACCTATGTTCCCCTGTTCTCCTCTATGAAGAGCTTTGGATGGGCACGCCTCCATGGCGCAACCCAAGGAGAAGGGTTGTGGCAGCACCAAGGGAGACTGCGCTAGAGAAAGGGTGAGTACTCGGTTTTTATTTTATTTTATTTTTTTAATTTTATTTTACATGGGGCTGGGCGGGACCTAACTGATAAGGGGCATCAGGACATCAGGTAGTATTAGGAATGCAGATATGCTAGTGTTCCTTTAAGATTTACGAAAGTATGGCTTTTGCAGCGACTAGATTAGATGAATGTAGACTGAATTTCAGGCTGCCCATATGCAACCAAATGACTGAAAAACAGAACTGTATGATTGAAATATGCAAACCAAATTCGGATATTTGACAAATATGCAAATCCTATATACAGTATAGTATGTATCCTATATATAGTATTCTATATAGAGTATATATATATATATATATATATATATATATATATATTCAACCTAAAGTGAGGTTTCCTAGACTACACTGTAAGCAAATAAACTCTGTGAAAAGCATGGACCAGTCGTAGACATTGGCAGCAATAACTATTAATGTTACTTCTAACGTTCTGTAATTTAATTAAATGTATCTGCATTTATAAGGCTTGTGTTAAGCATATGGATATAAATGTTGAAGATAGATGAGATATTAATACCTATTACATGCTGACCCTTTGACCAACTTTCTTCTATTATGAACCATGAATATGCAATGAAATTATAGTAAATGCCTATTGATGGAGTTAAGGCAAGATATTTGAAAGGAATTAATGTTTATGACAAATTACTTTCCTACAATATTATAAAGATTGACATTTAATAAACAAGATTCCCTCATACGTTTCTTCTTTTATCAAAATATGACAGTTTTGTTAATAATATTCTCAAATGGTGTTCCGGGCATCGGTAACAGAAACTCTGTGTGTAAAATAGCAATGTAATTCATTTTCAGCCATCTGGTGATGAGAGTTGCAATCCAATCCAATATGTGATCAAAGGTGGTGTGTTACAACCTCTCTGACCACACAAGCTAGGACTTTACTATATTATCTGGGTCAACAAATAAACATTTGAAATCTGTGATTAAGGTTTGAATAAAACATATATAGTTGATATATAAGTTATATGAATCCCCGTCTTAATATTAGGGCCTACAAATTAATTTGCTGCCTTTAGCAAATGAATCAAATATAAATTTGGTATAAACAAAAATTACATAAGAATCAAAACCTTTGGTACCTCAGAGAAGCCCAAGAGACTTTGGATATTCCTTAATTAGGAAAAACAGACTGTTATTTTGTGCATTACTTTAGTCCAATCATGGGTTTTTAAAAAAAAAAAAAGTGTGATGTTCTGAAACTAGTTCAAAGAGTTAGATTCTTAAATAAGGGACGCTTTGAATGCCGGCTTGCTCACATAATTAATTTATATTTTATTTTATGTGTGTCACCAACTTTCTATGAAAGAAATTAGTCATTTGATAATACAGCCTATTTGAACTATCCTAACTTATAAACACAGTGTTGTAGCTGTTAAAAAGTACTCCAACTAATCACTACAGAAGGGGTTAAACCTTTCTGTTAATCATAGGTTGAAGTCTCTAGCAGTGCCTCTGCAGGGACTGGGAGGGAAGATTAAATAGATTGGCAGCAAATGACTTCTAATGAGCAGAAAGATAAGTTAAAAGAAACAGAATAAAGGAAAAAATAAGATGACATGAACATGTGGCTGCTTCCCTCTGAGAGTCCTTACAATTCTACCTATAACCAGTCCCGCTGGATAATATAAAATGTAATTCATAAATTAAAAACAAAAGTCCAAAGGAAAAGATCGTTTCAAAGGTTTCTATGTTTTATATTGTGATTCTAGAATCTCTGTATAATTGCTGATATAATCACTGCAAACCAAATAAAAATATAAACAGTTCATTATTTTAGTAGATTAAGAATTTAATCGAAAGATCCAAATTGTACTTGCACTCTGTCAACACAAAAGGTGCAGGTATCTGGGTCACCTCTAAAGACCCTAAATCACAAAATACAAGACCACCAAATGATACCGCACTCAAGAAAGAAAGTGTATCTGAATATAAATTTATTGCCACAACTTGATACAATTGGAATTAGTTCTCATCTATCCTGTGTAAAGACACCAATGGTGTATAGATAGTCCTATTCAATGGTTTGCCCACCACTATGAGAGTGTAGAGACAGAGTATAAAACACTGAATGTAAGATCCACAACAAGTGCTGTCTGCCTATACAAAGCTAAAGTACAAGAGAGAGGGTACAGTGTTTGATATACCTATACAATCAGTCTGGAGTGCAACACAAAACAAAATATATACAATATATATACAAAATATACAATTCTGCCTGCCAGTTATCTTCTATTAAGCATAAGATACTCAGAGACAATAGAAGGGTATAGAGGTAATTATATGGGGAACAAATCCCTGAAATATTGTCTGGAAATCTATAGGTATATCCTTATCCAGAGTATATAGGTGTAGATCCAATGAAAAAATATCAAAATATCAAAAAAGGAAAAATATGTACAGGGAGTGCAGAATTATTAGGCAAATGAGTATTTTGACCACATCATCCTCTTTATGCATGTTGTCTTACTCCAAGCTGTATAGGCTCAAAAGCCT
This sequence comes from Pelobates cultripes, assembly GCA_933207985.1. Classification (NCBI taxonomy): domain Eukaryota; kingdom Metazoa; phylum Chordata; class Amphibia; order Anura; family Pelobatidae; genus Pelobates; species Pelobates cultripes. Next base: position 332,504,889 of record OW240914.1, on the reverse strand, counting down.
ACTACCAATTAAGCATATTAGGTGATGTGCATCTCTGTAATGAGAAGGGTGTGGTCTAATGACATCAACACCCTATATCAGGTGTGCATAATTATTAGGCAACTTCCTTTCCTTTGGCAAAATGGGTCAAAAGAAGGACTTGACAGGCTCAGAAAAGTCAAAAATAGTGAGATATCTTGCAGAGGGATGCAGCACTCTTAAAATTGCAAAGCTTCTGAAGCGTGATCATCGAACAATCAAGCGTTTCATTCAAAATAGTCAACAGGGTCGCAAGAAGCGTGTGGAAAAACCAAGGCGCAAAATAACTGCCCATGAACTGAGAAAAGTCAAGCGTGCAGCTGCCACGATGCCACTTGCCACCAGTTTGGCCATATTTCAGAGCTGCAACATCACTGGAGTGCCCAAAAGCACAAGGTGTGCAATACTCAGAGACATGGCCAAGGTAAGAAAGGCTGAAAGACGACCACCACTGAACAAGACACACAAGCTGAAACGTCAAGACTGGGCCAAGAAATATCTCAAGACTGATTTTTCTAAGGTTTTATGGACTGATGAAATGAGAGTGAGTCTTGATGGGCCAGATGGATGGGCCCGTGGCTGGATTGGTAAAGGGCAGAGAGCTCCAGTCCGACTCAGACGCCAGCAAGGTGGAGGTGGAGTACTGGTTTGGGCTGGTATCATCAAAGATGAGCTTGTGGGGCCTTTTCGGGTTGAGGATGGAGTCAAGCTCAACTCCCAGTCCTACTGCCAGTTCCTGGAAGACACCTTCTTCAAGCAGTGGTACAGGAAGAAGTCTGCATCCTTCAAGAAAAACATGATTTTCATGAAGGACAATGCTCCATCACACGCGTCCAAGTACTCCACAGCGTGGCTGGCAAGAAAGGGTATAAAAGAAGAAAATCTAATGACATGGCCTCCTTGTTCACCTGATCTGAACCCCATTAAGAACCTGTGGTCCATCATGAAATGTGAGATTTACAAGGAGGGAAAACAGTACACCTCTCTGAACAGTGTCTGGGAGGCTGTGGTTGCTGCTGCACGCAATGTTGATGGTGAACAGATCAAAACACTGACAGAATCCATGGATGGCAGGCTTTTGAGTGTCCTTGCAAAGAAAGGTGGCTATATTGGTCACTGATTTGTTTTTGTTTTGTTTTTGAATGTCAGAAATGTATATTTGTGAATGTTGAGATGTTATATTGGTTTCACTGGTAATAATAAATAATTGAAATGGGTATATATTTGTTTTTTGTTAAGTTGCCTAATAATTATGCAGAGTAATAGTCACCTGCACACACAGATATCCCCCTAACATAGCTAAAACTAAAAACAAACTAAAAACTACTTCCAAAAATATTCAGCTTTGATATTAATTAGTTTTTTGGGTTCATTGAGAACATGGTTGTTGTTCAATAATAAAATTAATCTTCAAAAATACAACTTGCCTAATAATTCTGCACTCCCTGTAAAAAGAAAAAAGGGAAAAAAGTTAAAAAATAATTTATATAAGAAAAATAAAGTTCTGGGATAAAGTCATGGTTTGATCTCACCCAAAGATAGTCTGGAAAGCCTCCTGGTGAGTTGTAGTGTAGCTTTCTTAAAGCACAGGAAAAAGGACCCAAAGCTTCTAATTAATTTGCTCAGTGTCGGTATCCTTGGGAAATCTTCTTTGACCCAGCAGAGTACAGGCCATTAAGTCCGGGGTATGAGTGTCCTTGGAAGGTCCCTCTGGGTCAGCTGGATAGAGGCAGGTAAATCCGGGGCTGCGCGCTCGGCAGTTAATCCCTTCAAATAGCCCTGAATTTAATCTGTTTACTAATTAGCATTTTTTACCATAGACTTCAATGGAGTAATTGCTATCAGTAAGGAAAGTAAATGTGCACTCTTTTTACAGAATCCAGCCTTTTAATACCAAGGAAAATTCCACTTGGTACTCTGGAACATTGTCAAGCAGACATCGCTTCCATCATGCCTTAAAAAAAAAACACCTAGGGTTTTTGAATGCTTTCTCAATATAATAGTGCCTTATATGACAGTGCTACTTGTAGGCTTTTAATATTGTTCTTTATATAATAAAGGTGCACATTACTGCACAAGAACACAGGGATTTAAATGAAAATCTTACCAACATTTCTCTATTTTCTCCAAGTTTTTCAATAAATTCCTATATAAGCCTATAAAATGATCATTCTCAGATAAGTATCCAATGATCTACTCGCTGCAAAATCTCATGGTCACTACTCTATCCTAATTCTCCTTGACCTGTCTGCGGCTTTTGACACTGTTGATCATCAACAGCTTCTTCTCATCCTCCGCAATATCAGTCTACAAGATATTGCTCTCTCCTGGTGCTCCTTCTACCTCTCCCAGCGCTCTTTCAGTGTTTATTTCTCTGGCTCTGCTTCTTCTCCCCAACTTGTCTCTGTTGGTGTCCCCCAAGGTTCAGTCCTTGGTCCCCTACTGTTCTCCATCTATACTGCCTCCCTTGGTAAACTCATTAGCTCCTTTGGCTTCCAATATCATTTCTATGCAGATGACACGCAAATCTACCTGTCCTCTCCTGATCTCTCCCCGTCCCTCTTGACTAGTGTCTCTGACTGCCTCTCTGCTGTTTCTAACTGGATGGCTGCCCACTTCCTTAAACTAAACTTGACCAAAACTGAAATTCTGGTCTTTCCTCCCTCAAGTGTTGTTACTCCTGTGTCTGTCTCCCTCCAAGTCAATGGTGCTACCATCAGCTCCACCACGCAGGCTCGCTGCCTAGGTGTTCTCTTTGACTCCGACCTCTCCTTCAAGCCTCATGTTCAATCTATTACCAAATCCTGTTATTTCCATCTCAAAAACATTGCGCGCATCCGCCCCTACTTAACGCCAGATGCGACTAAGATGTTGGTCCATTTCACTGTCCTTTCTCACCTTGACTACTGTAATCCGCTTCTCAGTGGTCTTACATGCTCCCAACTTGCGCCGTTACAGTCCATAATGAATGCGGCGGCGAGACTCATCTTCTTGTCCGCCCGCACCTCCCATGCCTCACCCTTCTGTCAATCCCTACATTGGCTTCCTATAAAATATAGAGCTCAATTTAAAATTCTGGTTCTTGCTTTCAAATCTCTACATAATGCTGCTCCCACCTATCTATCCTCCCTTATACACAAGTATGTCCGTCTAGGCCCTTACGATCTGCTGAAGACTTACATCTATCTTCTGTCCGTACACCCACCTCTGATGCTCGCCTTCAAGATTTCTCGAGTGCTGCACCGTTCCTGTGGAACTCGCTCCCCTCCTCCGTTAGATGCTCACCCAGTCCCCACTCCTTCAAAAAATCGTTAAAAACCACTTCTTCATAAAAGCGTATCAATTAAACTGTTTATAGCTCCTGACTGATTCCTCTTCTGCAACTGTCACTAGTCTAATACTATCCTTACCTTTTGTGTCATTTTACCCCACTCCCTCTAGCATGTAAGCTCATTGAGCAGGGCCCTCAACCCCTCTGTTCCTGTGTGTTCAACTTCTCTGGTTACAACTACATGTCTGTTCGTCCACCCATTGTAAAGCGCTGCGGAATTTGAAATTGCTCTATAAATATCATAATAATAATAATAAAAAATAAAAAAAATAGAAAGAGCTTTTAAGGTGGGAAAATACTTTGTAAAGGTCTCCCCATGCTTTGAAGCTCAGTCAGAGCACTCTGATTGGTTGACTTGTAAGTCAATCAATCAGAACACCCTGACAGGCAAGTCTCACCTCTATCAAGACATGCTTGGGAATATTTAGTACAGGCATTTAGTCATTCTATTCCTTTAATTATACCCTCAGTTTCACCACAGTTTCACCAGAAATAAGATGTTGAAATGGGGGGTCACAGACAATTATGGAGTTCTTTTTATCTAATGATTGGTTGTAATTTCTTTTTTAGATATTTTTAGATATTATTTTAATATATTTTTAAGACCAGTCTGCTATTTGATTTGATTGATAAAATCCCAGGTTTCATGTGTTCTATATGTATATACACTGCTCAAAAAAATAAAGGGAACACTTAAACAACACAATGTAGCTCCAAGTCAATCACACTTCTGTGAAATCAAACTGTCCACTTAGGAAGCAACACTGAGTGACAATCAATTTCACATGCTGTTGTGCAAAGGGGATAGACAACAGGTGGAAATTATAGGCAATTAGCAAGACACCCCCAATAAAGGAGTGGTTCTGCAGGTGGTGACCACAGACCACTTCTCAGTTCCTATGCTTCCTGGCTGATGTTTTGGTCACTTTTGAATGCTGGCGGTGCTTTCACTCTAGTGGTAGCATGAGACGGAGTCTACAACCCACACAAGTGGCTCAGGTAGTGCAGCTCATCCAGGATGGCACATCAATGCGAGCTGTGGCAAGAAGGTTTGCTGTGTCTGTCAACGTAGTGTCCAGAGCATGGAGGCACTACCAGGAGACAGGCCAGTACATCAGGAGACGTGGAGGAGGCCGTAGGAGGGCAACAACCCAGCAGCAGGACCACTACCTCCGCCTTTGTGCAAGGAGGAACAGGAGGAGCACTGCCAGAGCCCTGCAAAACGACCTCCAGCAGGCCACAAATGTGCATGTGTCTGCTCAAATGGTCAGAAACAGACTCCATGAGGGTGGTATGAGGGCCCAACATCCACAGGTGGGGGTTGTGCTTACAGCCCAACACCGTGCAGGATGTTTGACATTTGCCAGAGAACACCAAGATTGGCAAATTCACCACTGGCGCCCTGTGCTTTTCACAGATGAAAGCAGGTTCACACTGAGCACATGTGACAGACATGACAGAGTCTGGAGACGCCGTGGAAAATGTTCTGCTGCCTGCAACATCATCCAGCATGACCGATTTGGCAGTGGGTCAGTAATGGTGTGGGGTGGCATTTCTCTGGGGGGCCACACAGCCCTCCATGTGTTCGCAAGAGGTAGCCTGACTGCCATTAGGTACCGAGATGAGATCCTCAGACCCCTTGTAAGACCATATGCTGGTGCGGTTGGCCCTGGGTTCCTCCTAATGCAAGACAATGCTAGACCTCATGTGGCTAGAGTGTGTCAGCAATTCCTGCAAGACAAAGGCATTGATGCTATGGACTGGCCCACCCGTTTCCCAGACTTAAATCCAATTGAGTACATTTGGGACATCATGTCTCGCTCCATCCACCAATGTCACGTTGCACCACAGACCGTCCAGGAGTTGGCAGATGCTTTAGTCCAGGTCTGGGAGGAGATCCCTCAGGAGACCATCCGCCACCTCATCTGGAGCATGCACAGGCGTTGTAGGGAGGTCATACAGGCACGTGGAGGCCACACATACTACTGAGCCTCATTTCGACTTGTTTTAAGGACATTACATCAAAGTTGCATCAGCCTGTAGTGTGTTTTTCCACTTTAATTTTGAGTGTGACTCCAAATCCAGACCTCCATGGGTTGAAAAATTTGATTTCCATTTTTTCATTTTTGTGCGCTTTTGTTGTCAGCACATTCAACTGTGTAAAGAACAAAGTATTTCAGAAAAATATTTAATTCATTCAGATCTAGGATGTGTTATCTTTGTGTTCCCTTTATTTTTTTTAGCAGTGTAGTTTTATTTATTTATGTATATATTTTATTCCAGATAAGAATCTGCAGGAAAGAGTGTTGTGAAAAAAATCTCCAAATGGACAAACTTAATCAATTTTGCCAAGAAGAGTTGTCAGATTGGGGGATTGGCAAAACGATAAGGTGCAAGTGACGCATTATTCTAAATGTAGTATATAGATAATGTATTAAATGTAAATGATGAAAATAGATCACAAAATAAAATTCTAAAAATACATTAAAGGACCACTATAGTGCCAGGAAAACATACTAGTTTTCCTGGTACTATAGTGCCCTGAGGGTGCCCCCACCCTCAGGGTCCCACTCCCGCCCGGCTCTGGAAGGGGGAAAGGGGTAAAACCTACCCTTTTCCAGCGCTGGGCGGAGAGCTCTCCTCCTCCGTTCCTCCCCGTCGGCTGAATGCGCACGCGCGGCAGAAGCAGCGCGCGCATTCAGCCGGTCGCATAGGAAAGCATTGATTTTCACAGTGAGAATCACGCAAGCGCCTCTAGCGGCTGTCATTGAGACAGCCACTAGAGGCTTTTGGGGAAGGCTCAACCCATTCATAAACATAGCAGTTTCTCTGAAACTGCTATGTTTATAAAAGAATGGGTTAAGCCTAGCTGGACCTGGCACCCAGACCACTTCATTAAGCTGAAGTGGTCTGGGTGCCTAGAGTGGTCCTTTAAGTTTCTTTCAATGTACTATTTACATGCTGCTGGCACATCTAATCCTAACTAGGAAAAGGCTGCTATTTCATAAACTCCTGCACAGCTGGGGCTGTTTTATAGTTGCACAACTCACACTGTAGATTGCTGCTAAATACAAGCTAGGAGGAATAAGCAGTAAGAGGGTCTTTGTGTACCATCAGGACATATCTGAAGGCTGCCATGCCCTTTGAAAAACAGGTGCCTCTCTTTAGTTACTGCATGGGGTATCAGTGTTTTAGAATACTCTGCTCCGTCATGGTCTGTGTGTCTTCCATAATGGTGTCCTATGTGGTCCCTGGCATCTTTGAGTGCAGGTATAACTGTCACCTGTTCAGAATCCTAGGTCACCATGTGGATGCAGAGTCGCTTTTGATGTGACTAAATTTGACTATGATTCCTGGGTTTTCTCTGTCTGTACTTCGCTATTGGTGCTACTACTGCATATTGGACTCCACCCAGTGCACATGAGCCTGCTGGCAGTGGCCCAGGCGCTCCACGAACATACTAATTGTACATAAGCAAGACAAAATTAACACACATAATTTGCTGAAGACGTAAAGCTGTAATAAAGTTCTAATTTAAAAAAAAAAATTATTTGTATTTTATTCAAGTTTTCCCTGTGAGAAGAACAATTCCAGTACGTAGTTACAATTCACAGAGGTACAGGATAAAGTAAACAGACATCACATATTGTTGCATATCTTTGAGATAGAGATGAGATCGTAAGAATAAAACACTAAAACTGTGGTGAATCGTTTTACAGGATTTAAAAACAGATACATGTACTGAATTGCATCAAACCAGTGTGTGCAGCATACATAGCATTGTCTTACTGTAATGTGTGTAGAACAGGAAACAATAAAGGGCAAAAAGGAAAAGTGAGGAAAAAAACCTCAAATTGTGTAGCACATTCAGGTTGAAGAACCAGTTACTCATAGTGTAGCGTTAATCACTTAGTTTCAAGTCGTTACAGTATAACAAAAGTCCACCAGGCAGACGCGTCCAGGCCTGAGCAGACAGCTTAGGTTGTTCTCTATATGATTGTGAAATCACATCCCCACAGCAAAATTGTAAAATTATTGTAATTTATTTTTGAGTTGGGAAAGTGAAGGGCAATGGGTCTTCTTCCAATTGCCGGTGATGAGACTTCTCTCTGCCAGCATTACCGTAGCCACCTGTTGATGATGCATTGGATCCAGGTCTCTGGGGAATAGCATGAGGAGGCATGTACTTACCATTACCAGGAATGGCTTTATGCGTAGGGAGGCAAGAAGATCCTGGAGGTCACCCCATAACGGTTGAATGCCACTACAGGACCACCAAATGTGGAGTAAAGTCCCTTCTGTTGCCGCACATCTACAGCACAGAGGGGAAACAGTAGGAAACATTCTATATAGTTTTGTGAGTGTCAGGTACAACCTATAAAGTAGTTTTCTATGGGAAGTTCTAATATTTTTAACAGTCCATGCCAGGTGTCTCCCTCTGCTACATCCTAAGGGTTTGTGTTAATTAATCTCTGCTATACAAGATGTTTTTCAAATGTTTAAACACTGACTTTGTTGGAGATACCAATAAATATAAGCGTAATTTTATTGATAATTTAGGTTTTTATTCCTGTGGTTGTGTAGGCAGGGCCCAGAGGACTGCTTTGCCCGGGGGCCTATAATGCTGTTAAGTAGACCCCGGCCCCACCTCCACCCCACCTCCACAAACCATTACACAGGGGACTATGCCTGTGTTTAGCCTTAATTTTAATTAATACTTTCTAAAGATGTTTCAGGGATGTAAAAATTGGGAAATAGTTAAACGACATGAAATATATTAGCAGATGCTTGAACAAAGTATGTGACATCTGTCCTTTGCATGTCCAATCACAGTTTAATTGTGCCAAAAGAACACTGTAAATTTCATTGTTACTGGGAAAAAATTCTGTATATATGAGAGTCGCTGTCATAAAGATGATTTTATAGATTTTTTTTATTGAAAGAGCCAACTCCATTCCACTGTATCAGCAATGTCAGCATGACATTTCAAAACATGGATTTTGCCAGCTATACGGGAACCTCTTTGTTTTATGCTATAAAAATCTACATTATGTTAACCCATCCTTGGAAGCAGTTGAAATCAATATCCATCTCAACAATTCATAGTGCAGTAAAATGTCTTCTACATTTAAAATCAATTGCGCAAGTACTGGATGAGCAAATGTGCAGAGAACGCTGATTCCTTATTCTACGAATTTAAAAGAAACATAGGGTCATTTGTTTTTCAAATGCAATAAGGGTGATAGCGAATTAAGTGCCGCATTAAGTAAAAATTGCACTGTTCAATTGGGTTCAGAAATACTAAAAATGGATGTTCAAATATGTAAGACAGACAGCCAGCCAGACGCACAGACAACCAGCCAGACGCACAGCCAGCCAGCCAGACACACAGCCAGACAGACAGATGCACAGCCAGACAGACAGACGCACAGCCAGACAGACAGACGCAAAGCCAGACAGACAGACGCAAAGCCAGACAGACAGAGAGTATAGGATTGGTACAGAGGAGAATTAATTTGTCTTTATAAATAGTCTTTCAATCTACAGTAGAATGAGTTTTTATCTGTTTTGATGTTTTAATTGAGTGTGGTGTGAGCGATGCTGTGATTAGTCCGTGCTGTGGCTACAGAGCTCCCTCACCAAACTGTACTGATGCTGGTAGCCAGGGAGCAGCATCATCCTACCCCTGAAGTCAGTACACAGCTATTGGGAGCTGTGCAACTAAGGCTCAGACTGATCCCAGCAGAAAATCACTGCATCCCATGTGAATATGAGTTTGTATGTATATGATTGTGATTGTCTATATTTGTATGTGATTGCGTGTGTAAGTATGTATGTATATGAATGTGATTGTCTATATATAAATGTGATTGTGTGTGTATATGAATGTGATTGTCTATATATAAATGTGATTGTGTGTGTGAGTATGTGTGTATATGAATGTGAGTGTTTGGAAAGTGTGAGGTGGGCAGGTAGTGAGGCATGAAAAAGAAAGTAAAGAACAACCTTCATCCTCATTGGCTGAGGAAAAGAAGCAGAGAGTCGCAGTGGGGTGACGAAGGTGAAGGTGAGACATTGCAAGCTTGTATCAGTATATTGTCTTGGAAGGTACGTGTTCATTTAACAAGTAGTCTGCAAGGTCTTTGTGTTTGCTTGGCTACATTAAGGACAGAAATGTGTGAATGTAGAATACATTTCTAGCAGATGAAATCAGTTTCAGAGTGAGATTTCCGCTAGACACACCCAGTAGAGCAGGAGCATTTTTGCAAGTAGTGCATCAGCTTAGAGTGCCAGGGTTATAATTGACAGTGTTGGGTTCTGTGAAGTGGGGAAGAAAGAGTGTCTAGTTTAGAGGAGAGTGAGTTGTTGCAGTGGGCTGAAGCAAGATCATGGCAGGTCATAGTAAAAATGTGAGCAAAGAGATGTTAAATACGTTTGGAGAATTGACGAGGATCTACAGAGTAAATATTTCTAGAGGTGCTGGAGCAAGATGGAGGAGAAGTGTGTTTAGTTGAAACATTGAGAGTATAGGAAAGCAGGTGGTGGGCTGAAATGGGAAAACGGTGACAGGAGAAATCAGTTATAAGATGGGAAAATATTAGGTCAACAGGGTGTCCATCACTTTGAGTGGGAAATAAAGTAGATTGTGGGAGACTGTAGGAGGATGTAAGTGAAAGAGGCAGCAAGGGCAGATGGAAGTCCCCAAGTATTAACAATGGTATATTTGGAGCAAGAAAGTGAGGTTGTCAGGAGGCAAAGTTTTCAAGGAAGTGGGAGGCTACTCAAGGAGTATGATGGGTGACTGCCACTCTGACTGAGAGGGGGGAGAACAGGCAAAGGTGGTGAATTTTAAAAGAGGATAAGGGGAGAGATGGGATCAGAGGCAGGTATTGATAGGTGCAGGAAGGAGTGGGTAGGATCCCAACACCGCCACCATGTTTGTCACCTGGCTAAAGTGGAGGTCACCATATGCAAGTACAGCAACGTCAGAAGAAAATAGATAATTTTCTGTGATTGTTGGTTGAAAGAGTTAGAAATGAACTGGTTGTGAATGGCATTGCATTTATTGCACACCGAGACCACAAGAAAACAAAGGGGATACATTCTGTGAGTTAATGGAAATGAGATTGCGTGGCCTAGAGTTTTTACAGTGTTAGATTAAATGAGAGAGTGTAATTCGGACCCTCTCTCATTATCGACATATTGGATTAGATGATGTGGTGAGACAGCAACAGTGTGATTCTCTACCCAGGTGTGTATCTCCTGCTTGTCCAGGACAGACCAAGACCTCGGTTTGCTCTAACTCTAACCCTACATCTAATTCTAGAAAAAGAAACACGTAACATGTAAATGTAGTTTTAAACAAACCAAATCATACAGAATATAATATATGTAATCCTAAAGTGTATATTAGGGGAAAACAATACCAACTTAGGGTTCTGGTTACATTCATAAAGCTATGATCCTTCTGGAACTTTCACACACTAACAAATCACAGTTCTCTGTTATGTATCCTCTCTTTTTTGTCTCTCCCTTTCTCTCTCTTCCTAAAGTCTTAAATTATTTCCTTTATTCATCAAGTTGACATTCCACTTTCTGCTCAGAACTTTTATCAGAACAAATTCTTGATGAAAGTTTACAACCAGAAGTGAAACATTGATGTGACGAATGAAAGAAGCAGTCTTTGTTAAACTGTTCTGCGAGTGTCGTATATATTGTATATATATATATATAGGAGCGGAACTGAAATTAAAAAAAAAAAAAATTTCCCAAAATTATCCATGAGTGCTGGTTATATTCCCAATCCATATGCACACATTTATAGTTGCTTTTATAATAGTCATTGCATTGCAGTGGTCTCCTGCTTTATATTGTCTACAGACAAGAAAATGCATTTAACGTATTTAGTTGATATCTGTAAATATCCATTAGTGAAAACGTACTGTATTTTGAATTTTTTTTTAATGATTCCCAATTGTGGATTTGGAAAGTTTAGCATATATGTATATTTATATTTTTTATATGAATAAGCAGTTTTTTTCAATATTTTAGGTGGCAGTGTCATGAATATAGAAAATCAAGGTTTTAATGAAATGCTGTATTACTACAGTGAGGGGAAAAGTATTTGATCCCCTGCTGATTTTGAACGTTTGTCCACTGACAAAGAAATGATCAGTCTATAATTTTAATGGTAAGTGTATTTTAACAGTAAGAGACAGAATAACAAAAATCTAAATTTCACTCATTGACATGCAAATCAATGTGTAACTTTTTTGACATGCGTTTTTCTGGAATCTTTTTTATTATTCTGTCTCTCACTGTTAAAATACACCTACTATCAAAATTATAGACTGATCATTTATTTGTCAGTTAGCAAACGTTCAAAATCAGTAGGGGATTAAATACGTTTTTCCCTCACTGTACATTATGATACAATGGAAAATGTAGGAGATGGTGTTGGAAGACGGGAACAAAAATGTTGTAGTTTATGCAGTTATACAATTAATTATATGTTCATTTCTCTATTTAAAAAATTTGATTCCTACACATTAAAAAGGCTCTGAAAATAAAAATGAGAGATGTACACTGTATCTGTTTTATTATTAAATGAGTGTACAATAACACAGAGCTAATATAGTAAAGCTTAGTTCACTCTGCACTACTTCAACTGCACTTGAAGATCTTTCACACTACAAGCCACTCAGACAATGTCAACATTCTGTCATTGTAAGCCAGTGATGTCCAAAAGGTGGATTCTCAGATGTTTTAAAACTACAGCTTCCATGATGCTTTGCCATTCTAAAGCATTTTAAAGGCATGCAAAGCATAATGGGAATGGTAGTTTTACAACATCCGGGGATATACGTTTCGAGCACTCCTGTCTTAAGCCATAACATTTGCATCGAAATCTACCTGAAGATGAGCGAAAAGGGTTAGTCAAAACTCTATGACTACTACCTCATTGTTTTTAAGTGGTCATGGTGCAAGAGAGTTCAAGGCTGGTTAATGTCAATCATCGTGATAGGATTACAGTAAGACAAACAATAATAAAAAGTCCTCTAAAAACACCTTAGTGAGAGTCCCTTTCACCTCACAAATGAATACAAATAAATACAATGTAAGGTGGAGTGTCTTCTTATTATAAAGAATGTTCCGTATGTCTAAAGAGCAGAACAAAATAAAACAAATGATAGTGCAGTATTGTCTGTTATATAAGGAGATTTTTATAAAATGGGAGGAATATCACTCACAAGTATAGAGCCTCAAATTTTGGCTCAATATTCCAGTATTGTGGGATATAAGGTTCCCACTGCCTTCTTTCTGTAGCTGGTGATCAAGTATGCCTCTTGCAAGCAGGTGATCGTTTCCAAAGTGCTTTATTATAAAGTGCACAACTATATGACAAGATAAAAATAAAAGTGAAATAGTAAAATTACAAGACCTTACAGATTGAAGGTATGGGTGAATAAAGTCTCTGATTCAGAAGAGTCTGTAGTGCAAAACGCGTTTCGCCTCCTGTAGAGGCTTCTTCAGTTGCTGTAGAGTGTGAGACAAATGTCCTTTATATACAATAAATAATCTAGCATCATTCAAAACCGCTGATCCTTGGTGCCCATCTTTCACTTCCGGTTTCCGGGTCTTTGCGTTCCACTAATGGAACGCAAACGTCAACGTTTTTGATGGCTGTTTCCTGTTCTTGGCGTCCAGGTCTTAATTTCCGGTTCCGGTATTACTTCCGGTTTGCATTCCAACAGTGGAACGCAAAACGTCATCATTCCGCATGTGCGCCGGCGGGACTTCCGCCCTGCGTTCCACTGCAGGAACGCATGAAATATGATCGCATAATTCTTTCAGCAGGGTTCATAGTTCCCCACTTAACCACCAACGAACATCCAATATAATCCATTACAATTACAAAAGAATGGCATAGTTCAATAAAACTTAGAGTGGTTATTTAAAATTGACAAAATCATTTCTTAATAAATCTTCCTACTTCCTTTTTAATTTTAAGTAGAGTTATTTTGAAAAATGCATCCAACCTCTATAATAAGACCTAAAATACATGTTCCTAATATGATCAATAAGAACTTTAAAAATATGACAATTAAAAGGATAAAACAAAATTATGTTTTATCCTTTTAATTGTCATATTTTTAAAAAGGAAGTAGGAAGATTTATTAAGAAATGATTTTGTCAATTTTAAATAACCACTCTAAGTTTTATTGAACTATGCCATTCTTTTGTAATTGTAATGGATTATATTGGATGTTCGTTGGTGGTTAAGTGGGGAACTATGAACCCTGCAGAAAGAATTATGCGATCGTATTTCATGCGTTCCAGCAGTGGAACGCAGGGCGGAATTCCCGCCGGCGCATGTGCGGAATGATGACGTTTTGCATTCCACTGTTGGAATGCCAACCGGAAGTAATACCGGAAACCGGAAATTAAGCCCTGGACGCCGAGAACAGGAAACAGCCATCAAAAACGTTGACGTTTGCGTTCCATTAGTGGAACGCAAAGACCCGGAAACCGGAAGTGAAAGATGGGCACCAAGGATCAGCGGTTTTGAATGATGCTAGATTATTTTTTGTATATAAAGGACATTTGTCTCACACTCTACAGCAACTGAGGAAGCCTCTACAGGAGGCGAAACGCGTTTTGCACTACAGACTCTTCTGAATCAGAGACTTTATTCACCCATACCTTCAATCTGTAAGGTCTTGTAATTTTACTATTTCACTTTTGTTTTTATCTTGTCATATAGTTGTGCACTTTATAATAAAGCACTTTGGAAACTATCACCTGCTTGCAAGAGGCATACTTGATCACAAGCTACAGAAAGAAGGCAGTGGGAACCTTATATCCCACAATACTGGAATATTGAGCCAAAATTTGAGGCTCTGTACTTGTGAGTGATATTCCTCCCATTTTATAAAAATCTCTTTATATAACAGACAATACTGCACTATCATTTGTTTTATTTTGTTCTGCTCTTTAGACATACGGAACATTCTTTATAATAAGAAGACACGCCACCTTACATTGTATGTATTAATGTCAATCATCGGCTTAGTTCTTGCACATAGTTTTAGTTATAGGCTGAGAATGCTGACGAAGAGGCACAGCAGTACATAAGTCGCAAAATATCTAAACAGTTTCCACCCTTACTGGGAAATGGCACACAACCACATATTGAGTGTGTTTATTCCCCAGGGGAGCACAAAAAAAAGATGCACTGGTAAATTAATTTAATTTGCAAGTATGTATAACTGTAAGCTCAAAGTTAAGAATACAATTGAAGCAGGTTTTCCACCTAATTACACTAATTATGCTATTGGGATGCTGCCTGATAGATCTTTTTTTTCTTAAAACCTATTAAAGTATCAAAATATATTGCTCATTGCATTGTATCAAAGGGTTAAATGCCACTTCCTGAGAGAATGGATTAATAAAAGTCTGCATGATAAATACTGATTAATGAGAGTTTTAGATTAACTTTTTCAACTAGCATTCAGCAGCAAAATACTCTGATATGGAAAGTCCAGTTGGATATCTGTGACATTTTTAACCACCATGCAATCCCAGTCTTATCAAAAATAGTCAGATGGTGGGGAACAGCTGCCGTGCCTCTTTCTACACAAGAACTGCCAAAATCAATTTTTCCAAGTTGTGAATAAAATATTGTTGTTGGTGTACATCCAGGATTGCTACAACTGTTTCTTTGATACTTGTATCTACGAAAACATGTTAGCCTTGGCTCATTATAAGATTTTCTGCATTTAGGAGAGCGTTTTAATAAATTAATCTTACTTGCCAGAGATTAAGTATTTCTGAATTTTTTTAAATTAATAAGTAGTAAAAATGTTATGCCATGGTTATAAAGTTAAGTTGTGTTCCCTTAAAACCTAAAGAATGCTAACAGTAAAAAACTAATGGGTGTAAGAGGAACCATACCAAACATGATCTAATAATGAAAATCAGTGTAGACCCAGATTAAAAATAAAATCGATAGACTGAAAAGCAAAGGAGAATACTGAGATTCAGTGATCGGTAGAATTTTAGGAAACACAAACGTTGTTGTCTAATGAATATGTAACTGAAACAAAGTGTGAATAATGGCCTCATCTATAGTTTGGTTTAACAAAGTTCAATTTTAGTCATGCTTTATATATATTGTGACAAACTGCCTAAAATCATCTTTCGTTTTCCCTAGCCTAAGTTCCCTTTGGTTCGCTATCGTTAACTACTGAACACAGACCACCCCCTGGCTCATTATCTTCAAAAAAAAAACAAAACTTAAGTGCTCTCTCTGCATGGACGCCATTTGTACAGAAGACAACATGTGTTCTGGAAAATGGCGGACATTTTGTCTCACTAAAGCAGGCAGCGGTACTATGTCATTGAGTGCCTGGAACTCCAATTCAGAGGCACTACCCCGCGAACCTCAGCCGCCTGCTTCTGGTCCCGACAAGCCAGCAGAGCGCTGTTCGGTGAAAAGACACTCCCAAACGAGGCCACCATTCGCTACCCACTAGTCAGGGGAACCATTTGTGTGATTTCATATATGTACTCCCACTTTTCTTCTGGAACTAATTTGGGCAAGCGCCACGTGTACGGTTGGTCCAAACTTTACCCTGGTGGCGAATCGGCTTTATATTCGGCATCTGAGCGCTATTTGTACAACTTGGGTCCAAATAGCTATCCAAAGATATAAGACTTGTGGGGTTCCTAGTAATATTATGTATGTTTTGGGGTGTTTTGTATTTTATTCATTATGCCTCTAGTGCCTAGGAGATAGTTAGTTTAAGCAAAGCAAACTTTCTTATCTCCCAAAAACAGAGGCGCCTAGGCATGTTGTTCCTATGGTTTTGCTGGAGACTCCATGCTGAGGGTCTAGATATAAAAGTGGGCCATCTGGTCATAATTAAGCATTTCTGTTGTACCCTTCATCAAGTCTTGACTGAAGTTTGGTATGCGATGACTTAAAGCTTTTAATCACACAACCTTGTGGGCTTTCTGGTGATTTCGAACGAACATATCACTCAGGATACAAGAGGTTCGTTACATATATAAGAAATATTTAAGAAATATTTAATTTGCAAATGATTTAGGCCAAATTTGAATAGATTTTTTTGCTATTCTAATCTAGATTTTACAGATAGGTTGTAAAGGCACTTTTTATGGAATAGACTACTGACGTGTTTCTCAACTCTTTGATCTTGTGGTATTAGTAGCGATATTTGTAAAAGATTTTAATAGCCATCCTAATTAAAGATAGATAATTAATTTTATAATACAGACAACATAAAACTATTCCTTGGCATTTTTGGTCACAAAACAACAGTATATGTGCAGAGTGTCTGCTACATTGGCAAGCTAGAAAAACAACATAAATTAATTAGCAAAATGCATGGCTGGAGGTTGAAGCAAAAATTTTATTCATATTCCTCTAATTCCATGCCTCTGATAAAATGAATTTACCCTTACACAGTCTATGTTGAGTGAAACTGTGGAGGTCATTCCTTTGTTATGTTATTTGCAATGCAGTATCACATTATGTTAAATATAACTCAACTTAATTGTTTATTGTTTACCAAGATTTATAGACATATGCAAATTCATTTTGATCCAATAAATAGCATGTCTCAGACTGGAAGTATTCAGAATATATCACTGTTCATTTTAAAAACAGCATTCTCTCCTCATCAGAAGTGTGCTTGTTAATTAGTACCAGGTGCATCTGCTTCATTAAGCATTTCCTCTCTCAATTAAAAATTCAGAATAATATCATCCATGAAACAACAACAAAAAATCGCGCTTCGTCCTTCGACTGGTAGATCTATACTGTCCTATTTGTTCCATTTACATTTCATTTTTTCTGCATTAGAAAATTATTGCAGACTTCAAAATTGATGAGATTCAAAGCAAATGTAAGGCAATGAATACTTTATTCGTTGTCCATTCTTGTTGAATCTCCCTTTCCTTTATTATGTCCATTTTGTATATGTTTGTTTGTTTTTTTGTGTTGCACTTGTTTTTTATCCCTGTCTCTACTTTTTGAGTTTTTGTCCCTACCTATCTCAGGGTAACTTACTAAAGCAGGAATTGTGCCAAATTGACAAAGAAAACTTACATTTTAGGATGAAATATTGGGACTGGAAACACTATCCAACTCAAACACTTTGCAAGGAATGCAATTCACAATTCCAGATGTGTGTAAATGTGACTTTTTCAATATTAAAAGTTTTGTTATTGTCTGCCATATTGCTTAATTCCTGATGATTATTATCTTATTTCAATTTTTGGTGCTTTTATGTAAAGCTTAGAAGGAACATGGACAGACAGACAATGAACCATAAAATGTTACTTATTAATTGCTTGTCCAATAAAATGTTGCTTATTAATTGCTTGTCCAATAAAAGGACTGGTATCCAAACTGTGCATGTGTCTGTAGCCAGATTTTGAAGTTTACTCTTCATTGAGCTCACTTGAGTATTAAGTAGTAGTTGTAGTGTTGTATGGAGTACTTTAACCCCTTAAGGACCAAACTTCTGAAATAAAAGGGAATCATGACATGTCACACATGTCATGTGTCCTTAAGGGGTTAAGCAATATAACAACTAAATTAACAATTAAAGCAGTAGTGGTTTTAATGCCAGGGCTCTATTGGCCCTTCGACTTTTTTATAGTCTTGACATTGGTAAAGCACAAGCGTAGAGTATAAAAACCGTTTGAGTCTTTCACGTGGGACGGCACCAGGAGCTTGGCAGCATAATCACTACAGCACATTGTTGTGGTTAGGGTACAAAGAGTGTCCCTATGATGTGGAAGAAGTCCCAAGCACACTCAATTACCTCCCACAGACTTGCAAAAATTTATGTAATTTTACCTCAAAATAAATTCCGAAATCATGTCTAGAAACGATGTAGTGATACAAATTCTGAATATAATTAAGGTGATATTGACTATAGCTATAATAAAGAATAATAAGGGTTACTCAAATAGATTATGTGGGGAATAAATATATGCATAACAACAAATACAAATAAAACATCCTAACTATAATAAAACGATTATGACCATCGCAGCTAAAGACTTGAGTTATGCTATAAACTTCATTGGTATTTTCTCTGACAAGCATGAGCATATTTAACATTATGAAGTTACTAAAAATGTTAGATGCCTATAAAATATATTGGACTCTGGAGAATGATATCACAAGTAAATATGTTAATGATCATGTTGGAATGTGTTTTATATAGAACAAATTTGCGCATATACAGGAAATCTATTCTGATATTCCATCCTGATCGTTAACCTAATTAGAGCTACTTTAAGTTTGCTGTACATGTAGTAAATTCATGATAACTCTGAAAATTACTTCAGTTCTTGTTGCCATAAATGTTTTTTTTCCATTTCTTCTGAGCTGGAACAGTAAAAAATATATATTTTTTTTTTTCTTTTTGAAAATTTAGAAAACATTAGATGGAAATGGACATAGAAAATGAATATAGGTCAGGTAACAGTGGTTATTCTTTTATTGTTTTTGTAAATGTATGTGTTATTCTCAGATGATACATATATAACTTTATCTTTGGAACATTATGAAGAGGAACTTTTGTGACAATATCAATACTGGCAATTTCTTTATGCGACACAGTCATCAAAGGGACAAAAGCTCACCGTTGCTGTTAGCAGAAAGCGAAACTATTCTGGTAGGAATTCTTTATCCTACTTTCTATGACTTCTTAATCCTACTTCTATCACTAAGCATCCTTATTTTGTATCAATATGCAGCATGTGTGTGTATGAGCTTTTGGATTCCACTACAGCGTGGGATAGGAAGGCTATATAGCACAGCCAGTGAACTATGATTAATTGCAAAGTGGAAATAATATTTGAAGCAGAATGTATGGTAAGTAAAGAAATAATTAAAGAGACATACAACACTTTGAGATAATTAACTCATTCAAATGCTTTAGCTGTAGTGGAATGGTGGACGTTAGGGGGAAGGGGATTGGGAGGCTGCAGAAACTCCCATAGATAAGAGGTGTGCCGAACAATGCAATTGAACAAATGTTTAGAAAGTAATAAATGTAAATTACATACTTTTCAACATTTTTCTTGCTTATTTTGGTTTGTATATATTTTTTTTAAGTGCTTGCTTGCAAGTTTAAAAATGTAATGTCAAGTGAAGCATGTTCCTTTAAAGAAATATTCTAAGCACCTAAACAATGTTAGGTTAATGAAGAGTATGAGTATAGATGTATCGTGGTGTACAGATCATGTCTTTGTAGTCTCACCGTTTCACTGCCAATCATGTTGTTAATGAAGCACCAGCCACACTACCCCTGGCTATGACACAGCCTCCAGGAAAAAAGGATTAGAGCTCAGTGTGTTAATTACAGAAATTCTTGTCTTCTGCTTTGTTAATTGAACTTTAATCACACACAGGAGGTGGCTGTTGGCTCTAGCAGTAAATTACCAGAGAAAGAGATACAAAATGTTATATTAAACACACTGTGCAATAAGGAAATCTAAGTAATTTGAGCTCTTCTTTATTAAGTGTAGAGGGAGGCTGTGTGAGCCAGAGGAGGTGTGACTAGTGCTGCATAAACAAAGTAATTTAACTCCTGAATGAAAGTGAGTTCAACTGTGAAATGGCATGGGACACGATCTATACACCATAATCTCTTCATTAAGCTAATGCTGTTTTGGAGTGTCTCTTTAAGCCTTTCAACACACAAATCAAGTGTTAAATGTTTCTGTTATTGTGTATTTTGTGTTCTAGTCAATAGAGCCTCACTCACCCTTAATTTATACTCTAGTTATGATTACAAGCCTGTACAGAAATAAATTTCTCCACTTGTAGCCACTAGTCACTGATATAATGCCTATGAATTTGCTGAAAATGTATGCTCTCACCCTGTTTCCAAACAGTACATGAGGTTTCAATGGGCAATATCATTCCTACAGTCAGTGAGGGGGGAGGGATGATTGAACTTTACCATTTCAATGTCAGCATTGCATTAGCACTCTAGAGCTTGATAAAGATTGATGGAGCAGTTTTAAATATCATTATTTTAGAAATATATGATTTAACAGTGTTTACTGTGTGTGGACATTAAGCTCAAATTATTTTTTACTTTCTGTTACCATTTATAGTAAACTAGTACTTTTTTTTGGTTCCTGGATAGTTTTTACCTGCAAATTTTGGCACGACAATGGACACCAAGTTTGCCTCAAGTTATGCTAATATGTTTATGGCCTATTGGGAGGAGATATATGTCATGCAAGGCCATGGTTGGGGAGAAGTTTTGGTGTCCTATTGCCATTTTATAGATTATATTTTCTTTATATGGACTGGAAACAAGAGAGAACTAAATGATTTTATTCAATATTTAAATCATAACGATAAGGGGATACATTTAACATGTGCCAGCAGCCCCACAGGAATACATTTTCTAGACCTCAATGTCAGCATCCAGAATTCTACTATAGAACTACTTTAAACCCAAAGATGCAAATAGTTACATTGAAAGAACTAGTTGCCATCACAAACCATGGTTAACAAACGCTCTAAGAGGTCAATTCCTCAGAATCTGATGTAATTGTATGGAAGATTCAGATTATGTAGAACAGGCTCATTATCCGAAGAAACAACTTTTAGAAAAATTGTATGAGGACACAGAATTAGAGAGAGACTTGGAAGAAGTAAGGAAGCTACCCCGCAAAGATCTCCTCAAATACAGAGAAAAGAGAGAACCATCAAGAATAGGTGAGATTCCTTTCTTTGCAATTATAATGGAAGAAACAGAAACATTCAACAGGGGATTAAAAAACACTGGCACATATTAAGAGATGAGTTACCTATAAAAATTACCTATAGGGGAGCAAAGAATTTTAAAAACCTTTTAGTAAGAAGTTGCCTGAATCCTACAAAACCTAACCATTTCCTAAATGATCATAAAGGCTTATTTATATGTGGCATCTGCCTTCCATGTAGGAAAGCAAAAAGTAAAAAAAAGAAGACATCTGGTAGACATAAGTGACATTACCAAAAAAACATACATAATTAACGACCATTTGACATGCCAGTCCAGAGGGGTAATATATATTTTAAAATGCCCATGCAACCTCCTGTATGTAGGCAGAACCATCAGGCAATTAAAAGTCAGATTCGCAGACAGGGCCGGACTGGGAATGAAAAGCGGCCCTGGCAAAAATTCTATACCAGCTCTATAATGCATCGCGCCAGCATAGTGTACTGATATGAAAGTGGGAAAAAAAAAACTAAAAACTATCACTCAAATGTGAAAGAATGCCCCTATAGGGCTTCAAAATAAACAAAAGAGCGGGTTTGTTGTAAGCAGACATGCATTTACATATAATCAATGTTTCAGTTCAACTACCTTGACATATTAAGGAAAGTTTGTTAATTGGACTGAAATTGGGAATTCATGTTATCTTGCATCAATGCATCTCTATGGGGAGCGTTCAGCACCTCCATGCAGAGCGTGGCACACTGTGCAACATTGCACTAGGTAGCAGCTCTAGTGGCCGTCTGATTGACTGTCACTAGAGATGTTCCTAGGCAGCAATGTAAACACTACCTTTTCTCTGAAAAGGTTGCATTTACAGTGCTTAGCATACAGGGACAGGCTATAGACATCAGAACCACTACATTAAACTGTAGAAGTTCTGGTGACTATAGTGTCTGTGGCGGAACAGACCTCGCCACGTGTTCTTGGAGGTGGCTGCTTGCCCGCCTCCTACCTTCTGACTATGGCCCTGGCTGGATATATGGCATTTGAAAACACTATTTGTGCCCTGTGACAAAACTGGAGATTGTGCACAAATATGACTATTGTCCATATTTTTTATGATTCCCTTCATTTGTTGCACTGTTCCCCATGTATTTCATCTGTTGGTTCGGCTGGATAGACTACCAGACAAACTGTGGAGTTACTGGGTGGCCACCATTTCATGTATCAGAGGCACATGGTGAGAACAATGGATGAAGCACATGGTGAGAACAATGGATGGTGGCCATTTTAACTCACAGACACTGTTTTGACTTTTCTACACAGTGCCATCTCGACCGTATTTGGTGCACAAATACATTGTTCAGTAGTTTTAAACTACAAAACAGGGACACATTTAACAGTAATTATTTTTCATATTGCCTGTATATGCTCTGCGGAATCTGCATTAAACCATATCTTCCAAGCTACTGAACGGATCTGGGTGATATGTGGTTCACCCAGATCCCCCGGTTCCAAAGATCTATTTTTTATGGGGTTATTGCATGTTTTGGGGTCCCTGTGAAATGTTTTATGATACTGTATTTTCCTGCCTGTGATAATTAAGTTAGTCTATTGTGTTGAGATAATTGTATCACAGGCAGAGGGGAGGATTTCTGATGTAATGAATGGGAGTGTTAGCTGTGTTGTAATGTGTTGATTGGTTGTTCTTCAAAACCCTGTGGGCAGTACTATGTTTGTAGAATGTAAATAAAAGAGGCTGTATGTGCCAGTAGAGTCAGTTTTTCTTTACCCTTCAAAATGTAGCCTTGTCTCATTATTGGGGGGAACTGCTATAATCACACTGGGGATTGCTATGCTCTGCATACTCCCTTGAGCTTTAATTACTTAGCTCTTTTAAGAGCTTGTTCCTGATACGCTCTCCTGGAGGAGAGGTCTTCCCCACATGGTGCTGGAGGACAGAAGCCGATCCAGGGTGGACAGAAGACGGTGAGACTCCAGGTAAGCTACAGCGGTTGTGTAGTCTGTGGTGGTTGTGGTGTCCAGTGCGGTGCTTGTGGTCCTCGGCGAAGGCTAGGAAGCATCGATCAACGGAAGGTACTCGGTCGGAATACAGGGAGTTCCGTTACAGTGTCCTTTTAATACGAAGTCTCCGCCAAGCCCCTTTTATGTGTCTCTTAGCGCCAGCCCTTTGTCTCTTTCTCCCGTTCCCCAGCCCTCCTGTTAGTCTCTTTCCCAGGCCACAGCTCTTTTGTGGGTCTCTTTCCACACAGCTCCTCTGTTTCTCATTCTCCCCTTCCTCAGCCCTTCTGTGAGTCTCTTGGGGGTTGTTGTCATTAGCTTGGCTAATATAGCTTGGTTGCTTCATCGAAGTGTTGCTTCTAAGTGTGTGGTTGGAGATATTCTGGAGATAAACTGGAGGTAATCTGAGGTATTCAGGAGGATAAATAAAAAGTTAAGATTCGTTTGATTTATATTATTCACCTCATTGGAATGGCAGACTTAGTTCAGTGTAATAGTTGCTATGCATTTGTTTCACGTTCCACTTTTTGGAGGTTTGGTTGTTGTCTAATCTGTAGACAGTTCTCTATCTTGTGGCAGGAGATTGTATTTTTGAAGTCTTAGATTTGTAAATTATCTGGTAAACAAACTCAGGCTGGAACTGCTGCAAAGCCACTGCCGCAGAGACATACTAGTAATGGCAGATGGATTACTGTAGGATCTGGTAGACTTAGAGTGGTGGATAAAAGGCATATTGTACAGTCTGTTGCTCTACATAATTCATTTTCTGCACTTTCAGAGTGTAATGGTGTTGTGGAGCGAGGCACTGAGGCTAGTGGTGTTGTGGAGAGAGGCACTGAGGCTAGTGGTGTTGTGGAGAGAGGCTCAGGCCCTGAGGCTAGTGGTGTTGTGGAGAGAGGCTCAGGCACTGAGGCTAGTGGTGTTGTGGAGACAGGCTCAGGCACTGAGGCTAGTGGTGTTGTGGAGACAGGCTCAGGCACTGAGGCTAGTGGTGTTGTGGAGACAGGCTTGGAGACTATGGTGAGGCCTAATAGAAAGCAGTTGTTGTTGGGGGATTCCATCATAAGAGATGTGGAGATGGACAATGGTGGTCTTGTGAGGTGTCTTCCCGGATCTACTGCTCACAGAGACAGGAGACGTATTTGTAATATTGTTAAGCGAGCAAAGCAGGAAGGGGAATTGGATGTACTTGTCCATCTAGGGACAAATGACTTGGCTTGCAATGAGATTTCAGAGGTTAAGTAAGTTTTTAGTGTTTTTGCCAATGATATACTGCAGGTTGCTTCCACACTGTCATTCTCTGAAGTTCTGCCTGTGCATAACACTCAGAACGACAGGCGGATGTGTATTTGGGACTTTAACTTGTGGCTTGGTGAATGGTGTCGGGAGTAAGGATTTGGCTTTATTTCTCATGGTAGCTCTGTTTGGAATGGAAATAAACTGTACAAAAGATGGTTTGCATCTTTCTCAAAAGGGAACAAATGTTTTCAGTGAGCAGTTCAGAGGTTTTGCTAGGATGTATTTAAACTAGGAGGAGAGGGGGGGGGCAAAAGGGTGATAAAACATCAATCCAATTGTCCCCCAAAACAGGGACAGAAGGTGCCTGTAGCAAGTGTGTTAAAAAATTATAAACTTAGAGTCATGTCTACAAATGCTAGCAGTTTAGGGAATAAGATCCATGAACTTGTGGCAATAATGGCAACTGATAGTGTAGATTTAGTCGCTGTTACTGAGACATGATATAATGAGAAAAATGACTGGGACATAGCAATACCAGGGTACTCTTTATATAGAAAAGACAGGGAAGGCAAGAAAGGGGGAGGGGTGGCCCTGTATGTGAAGGATAGCATAAAATCTAGCATAATAAAAGTTAGTGAGGCAAACATAGAGTCCGTTTGGGTTACATTAGAATTTGGTAATCACACAGTAACTCGTGTAAGTGTGATTTATAGGCCCTGAGGACAAATTGAAGAGTTAGATAATTTACAAGTTGAGGAAATAGCTAAAATGACAATGAAGGGGGAAGTTATCATCATGGGTGACTTTAATCTTCCTGATGTGAATTGGAAAACAAAAATAGCTGCTTGTGCCAGGAGCACACATATTCTAAACTCCTTACTGGTATTGTCACTAAAACAAGTCATTGAGGAGCCAACTCGTAAAGAGGCCATACTAGATTTAGTGTTAACAAATGGAGATTTGGTATCAGATACTACTGTAGGTGAAAGTTTAGGATCCAGTGATCATCAGTCAGTATGGTTTAATATAAGAACAGTGACTGAGTCACACCACACAAAAACAAAAGTTTTAGACTTTAGAAAAACAGACTTTTCTAAAATTAGAATATGTGTAAAGGAGTCATTATTAGACTGGAGCAATTTAAATGGAGTCCAAGAGAAATGGGATTATTTAAAAGTTGCACTGCTGAAGGCAACAGAAAATTGCATTAGGCTTGTCAGTAAAAGCAAAAAATTCAAGAAACCACTGTGGTACTCCGCAGATGTGGCCAAAATAGTAAAAAACTAAAAGTTAGCATTTAGTAATTATAAAAAAAACAGAGTGAGGAAGACAGAATGATCTAGAAGATTAGGCAGAAAGAGGCTAAGCAAGTTATAAGAGCTTCCAAATCACACACAGAAGAGAAAATAGCACAGTCGGTAAAGAAGGGGGACAAAACTTTTTTTAGATACATAAATGAGAAAAGAAAAGTAAAACAAGGATTAGTTAGAGTAAAAACAAAAGAAGGAAGATATGTAGAAGAGGATAAAGGTCTAGCTGACAGCCTCAATGAATATTGTTGTTAAGAAAAAGGATAAATGAGTCATTTATTACATGTGAGTTTACAAAGGAAGAGGTTCTATTTCAACTGTCAAAAGTAAAGACAAATAAGTCAATGGGACCTGATGGAATACACCCAAAGCTGTTAAAAAAGCTTAGTGGTGTACTAGCAAAAGCATTAATAGATTTATTTAACCAATCATTGTTAACAGGAGTAGTCCCAGAAGATTGGAAGTTAGTGAATGTTGTGCCCATTCACAAGAAAGGTAATAGGGAGGAGTCGGCCAACTATAGGCCAGTAAGCCTTACTTCAGAAGTGGGGAAAGTGATGGAAACCATGTTAAAGGATAGGATTTTTGAACATCTAAAAACACATGGATTTCAAGATCAGAGACAACATGGGTTTACTTCAGGGAGCTCATGCCAAACTAATCTTATTGATTTTTTTGATTGGGTAACTAAAATTATAGATCAGGGTGGTGCAGTAGACATTGCTTACCTAGAACAGCTTTTGACACTGTTGCTTATCAATAAACTGCAATCATTAAGTTTGGATTCCAATATTGTTGAATGGATAAGGCAGTGGCTGAGTGACAGGCAACAGATGGTTGTAGTTAATGGAATATATTCAAAGCTTGGGCTTGTCACCAGTGGGGTACCTCAGGGATCTGTACTTGAACCCATTCTCTTTAATATTTTTATTAGTGATATTGCAGAAGGTCTTGATGGTAAGGTATATCTTTTTGCTGATTATACTAAGATATGTAACAGGGTTGATGTTCCAGGAGGGATAAGCCAAATGGCAAATGATTTAGGTAAACTAGAAAAATGGTCAGAGTTGTGGCAACTGACAATTAATGTGGATAAGTGCAAGATAATGCATCTTGGATGTAAAAACCCAAGGGCGGAGTACAGAATATTTGATAGAGTCCTAACCTCAACATCTGAGGAAAGGGATTTAGGGGTGATTATTTCTGATGACTTAAAGGTAGGCAGACAATGTAACAGAGCAGCAGGAAATGCTAGTAGAATGCTTGGTTGTATAGGGAGAGGTATTAGCAGTAGAAAGAGGGAAGTGCTCATTCCATTGTACAGAACACTGGTGAGACCTCACTTGGAGTATTGTACGCAGTACTGGAGAACGTATCTTCAGAAGGATATTGATACTTTATTTATTTTTATATATTTTTTTTTATTTCAGACATGTACCTGGCTTATATAGTTTATCTGGTGCTTCTTGTTTTGAGTTCAGAGAAGGGCTACTAAACTGGTTCATGGATTGCCGGATAAAACTTACCAGGAAAGGTTAAAGGATCTTAACATGTATAGCTTGGAGGAAAGACGAGACAGGGTGGATATGATAGAAACATTTAAATACATAAAGGGAATCAACACAATAAAGGAGCAGACTATATTTAAAAGAAGAAAAACTACCACAACAAGAGGACATAGTCTTAAATTAGAGGGACAAAGGTTTAAAAATAATATCAGGAAGTATTACTTTACTGAGAGGGTAGTGGATGCATGGAATAGCCTTCCAGCTGAAGTGGTAGAGGTTAACACAATAAAGGAGTTTAAGCATGCGTGGGATAGGCATAAGGCTATCCTAACTATAAGATAAGGCCAGGGACTAATGAAAGTATTTAGTTGGGCAGACTAGATGGGCCAAATGGTTCTTATCTGCCGTCACAGTCTATGTTTCTATGTTTCCCAGGCCCCAGTACCTCTGTGTGTCTCTTTCCCCACAGCTCTTTCTCCCCAGCCTCTCCGTGTGCCTTTTTACTCCCCTGCCCCTCCATGTGTCCTATTAGCCCCTCCATATGTCTTATTAGACCACCTTCCCTCCATGTGTCTCATTAGCCCCCCATGTGTCCCTATAGCATCCTTCTCAGCTTTCCATGCATCTCATTTCCCCCCTCAGCCTTACATGTGTCTCATTAGCCCCCCATTCCTCCATGTTTCTCAATCCATTCCCCCAGCCCTCAATGTTTCTCAATCCATTCCCCCAGCCCTCAATGTATCTCAATCCATTCCCCCAGCCCTCAATCCATTCCCCCAGCCCTCCATGTTCCTCATTACTCCCCAGACCTCCATGTGCCTTATTATCTCCCTCAGTCCCTCCATAGGTCCCTATAGCCCCTTCCAGCCCTCTATGCATTCCTACACCCCTTCTCAGCTCTTCATGTGTCTCTATACCCCCTTCCAACCCTTCGTGTGTCCCTATACCCCTTTCCAGCCCTTCATGTGTCCCTATACCCCCTCCCAGCCCTTCATGTGCCCTATACCCCCTTCCAGCCCTTCATGTACCTTATACCCTAGCCTTCATCCTAGCCCTTCATGTGCCCTCCCCTCCCAGCCCTTCATGTGCCCTATACCTCCCAGCCCTTCATGTGTCCCTATACCCCCTCCCAGCCCTTCATGTGTCCCTATAGCCCTGCAGCCCCCATGTGTCCCATTAGTTCCCCACCAGCCCCCATGTGTCCCATTAGTTCCCCCCATCTGTCCCATTAGTTCCCTTCCATCCTCCTTGTGTCCCATTAGTCCCCCCAGGTGTCCCATTAGTTCCTCCCCAGCCCCCATGTGTCCCATTAGTTCCCCCCACCATCATGTGTCCCGTTAGTCCCCCGCCCAGCCCTATGTATCCCATTAGTCCGCCCCAGTTCTCCCTGTACCTTGAGGTAGCATGGCCGAGCAGACAGACCGCGGTGGAGGAGCTCCTGCTCACTGTACCCGGTCTGACAGTTATGTGCTCTCTGTGAGCCCTTCCTGTCAGAAGCTCCTCGACCCGGGGTCTGCCTGCTCAGCCACGCTACATTCTCTGACCGGCAGGAGGGAAGCGCAGCCCCTCCTGCCGGTTACTCTGTAATTGCACCGTGCAGCCCGGTGCGCACTAGGTGGCCGTACACTAGCCCGATAGTGTGCCGGCCCACTGGGAAATTTCCAGGTATACCGGTGGGCCAGTCTGGCACTGACCACAGAACATGCAAGGAACATTAAAAAAGGTGTAGAGACCCACAACGTTTCACACCATTTTAAATCAGAATCCAGAGGGTCCATTCTTTTGCGCATTAAAAGAGATAAAGAAAGATTGGAGAGGAGGGGATTATGTCAAAAAATTGGGCACAGAGGAAATTAAGTTCATATTCAATTTCAAAACTTTGATTCCACACGGTTTAATTTCTGACATTGAAGTCTGCCACTTCTAGTAATATTTTATTAAGCATTTTAAAGTACCTTTTAGGTAAGCAAGAAACTATTTAATCTGGTATATTCCACCAGTATTTTTTTTATAATTTAAGAGTCAAGTATCTAACTGCACCTTTATAATACATGGGAAAACTACAGCAAGCACCATGCTTTCACCATATTAAAAACTTTTCCAATTACTATTGATTTATTTTTACATTATTTTCACATGTTTTTTAAAGTATGCATCCCCCACTTCAAGGTATATTAAGGAACACTTATTAGAAATTGATATTACTTGATTAATATCTGCTAGACTACCTAATATTAATCCCCTAATTGGGTTCCACGTATAGAAGGATACAAGTAATTTGAAGGTATGTTTTAGACATTATAAAGTTGTATCTTCACTGCATAGCTTTGCTTATATTGTTCCTTCCCTTTTCCTATTTTTTCCCCCATATATAACATTGACAAGAACTTTTTACATTATTTAAGACTAAAAGGGACGGCTATGAGGAGAGAGCCACATGGAAGGGTGGTGGAACGCAGCGTTGCATCCCTAAAAAAACGAAGAGCGCAGACCTCCAACATTACATGGGAAGGAAGGGTGATCGCGGTGGAACACAAGATTGTGTTCCAGCATAGACACACAACGCTGGAAACACCTCAGATGCACGCAGACCTGATTTCTGGACGAGGCAGGAAGCACCTGAAGCAGGTAATTCTGAACCACATATAAAGAACGATCTACAGACCACACACAGCAACTGAAGAAGCCTCCAAGAGAGGAGAAACGCGTTTTCCTACAGGAATTGCACGACAAGAGAGACTGTAAGAACTCTTTATTTTACTTGTTTTATTTACCTGTTTATTGCACTTTATGGAGAAATAAAGCATTTTATTCACGAATATTGGCGGATTTGTGACGGCAATCAAAAGAAACCACCATCAATCTATACAGAAGAGGGAATAGGATCCCCCAAATCCTACCAAGCTATTATTTTGAGCCTAGTAACTACTGTCTCCCCACTTGTGAGTGTACCATTCATGTTTACGAACCTAAACACTAGTAACTGATGATATTGCACTAGTGTTTCTGTTTTTCTTTTTTTCTACATATAGGACAATACATCTTATGTACCTATTGTATATACTGTCCAAAGACCAGATGTAAGATATTCCACCTTCTGTACATATTTTTTTTTTCTACTTGTTGATGTGGGCAGG
Organism: Pelobates cultripes; assembly: GCA_933207985.1. NCBI lineage: Eukaryota > Metazoa > Chordata > Amphibia > Anura > Pelobatidae > Pelobates > Pelobates cultripes. The sequence continues at coordinate 332,474,559 of OW240914.1, read as the reverse complement.
GCCGGTGCTACGATTTTTGACTACACAGGCGAAGATGCATTTTGACGCCCCCCTTCAAAAAAATAAACAATGCATCTTCACCTCTGTGTCTCGTAGCCCCCTTTTGAATTTCTTACCCCCATTAGTGTTGCATATCCACTCTCTTGAATGTCTTACCCCTTTGGCCCCTTTGTGCCTTACACCCCCCTTTAGTGCGTCTCCTACAACCCCTCTTATGTATTTCTTACTTCCCCGCCAGCCCCTTTCTGTCTCTTTCTTCCCTCCAATCCCTATCTATCTCTCTTTTTCTCCCACATAGACATAGATACAGGCAAAAATACATACATGCACAAATACACAAACATACAGACACACAACCATACAAGCACACAGACATAATTTTTCAGGCACACAGTCACAAAGATATACAGACACACAGTCATAAAAGGCACACAAACAAACACAGTCATACAATCTACACATACAAGTACATTGTCGTACAAACACAGACATACATTCATACAGACACAGGCACTCACAGAAATACATACACAGACATAAAGAAACAGAGATAGGCATACAGAGACATACATACACAGACAAACAAAGAACCCTGCACACTGACACTGTGTAAATGCTCCGGCCATCTACAGAGGTGGATGCTCCATGTCAGGCAGACATTGCTGGATCCACCAGTAAAGTCTTCAAAAGGAATAAACGCAGGCAACACTCCAATAGTAAGGATGGTATATTTATTGGTAGGTGAACCACCCCATAGAAAGTGTGATGTTTCAGCTCATGCAATAAGGCTCTGCTGAGCCGAAACGACGCACTTTCTTTGGGGTGGTTCACCTATCAATAAATATACCATCCTTACTATTGGAGTGTTGCCTGCGTTTATTCCTTTTGAATACATTTACACAGTCATACAGAGACATACATGGTGTATGTCTCTGTATGACGGTCTGTGTATGTACACAGGATGGCTAAAAGATAGACCCCCATCTGTCGTGCAACTTCAACAATGCTTTGAAAGCTGGGGCTCTACCGATTCCCCATGCTTGCAGGATTGTATTTAGCATGGAGCAGTATTTGTGTGTTTGACTGTAAGCATGTGTTTGTATGGAGTATGTTTGTATGATTGTAGCGGTGTGTTTGTATGTAGTGTTTGCATTTGAATGCAAGCATGTATTTATGTGTAGTGTTGGTTTTTGAACGCAGGTGTGTGTTTATATATAATTTTGGTGTCTGATACAGAGGTGTGTTTGTATGTAGTGTTGACATTTGAATGCAGGGGTGTGTTTGTATGTAGTGTTGACGTTTGCATGCAGGTGTTTATTTGTGTGTAGTGTTGTGTTTGAATGTTGAGATATATGCACATATACACATACACTGCCACACACGCACACACTGTGATACACATATACAAAGATACACACACTGACACATGCAGATATACATATACACAAACTGATACACATTCAGATAGACACACAGGTACACACAAACACTGACAGACATACAGATAAACACACAGTGACAGACACACATACACAATGATAGGGAAGAAGACATACTAACAGACAGACACACACACTAACAGACATTTAGATACACACAGACACACGGACAGAGACATATACATACACACACACACTGACAGACATGGATACACACACACACTGACAGACATAGATACACACACACACACACACTGACAGACACACACACCCACTGACAGACATAGATACACACACACTCACTGACAGACATATACACACACACTGACAGACAGACATATATACACACACACACACTGACATATACACACACACACACTGACAGACATACACACACACTGACAGACATATATACACACACACACACTGACAGACAGATACACACACACTGACAGACATATACACACACAGACACACTGACAGACATACACACACACACTGACAGACATAGATACACAGACACACTGACAGACATACACACACACACACTGACAGACATATACACACACACTGACAGACATATACACACACAGACACACATAGATGCACACACACACACTGACAGACATATACACACACACTGACAGACATATACACACACAGACACACTGACAGACATACACACACACAGACACACTGACAGACATACACACACTGACAGACTTACAGACAATACACACACACTGACAGACATATACACACACAGACACACTGACAGACATAGATGCACACAGACACACTGACAGACATACACACACACACACTGACAGACATAGATACACAGACACACTGACAGACATAGATACACAGACACACTGACAGACATATACACACACACTGACAGACATATACACACACACTGACAGACATATACACACACAGACACACATAGATGCACACAGACACACTGACAGACATATACACACACACTGACAGACATATACACACACAGACACACTGACAGACATACACACACACAGACACACTGACAGACATACACACACACACACTGACAGACATATACACACACAGACACACTGACAAACATATACACACACACTGACAGACATATACACACACAGACACACTGACAGACATAGATGCACACAGACACACTGACAGACATACACACACACACACTGACAGACATAGATACACAGACACACTGACAGACATATACACACACACTGACAGACATATACACACACACTGACAGACATATACACACACAGACACACTGACAGACATAGACACACACACTGACAGACATATATACACACAGACACACTGACCAACAGGTTCAGAAGGGGGGCTTACCTGGGATCCAAAGTGCTGCCTGAGGTAGTTGGGAGTTGGAGGAGCTGGTCCTGCCCAGCCCCCCTCCTCTCTGCCTTCTGCTGCTCTAGTCTTCTTGGGAGGACTTCCTCCCATGCTGATTAGAAGGGGGCCCGTAGCTCCGCCCCTGCTGGGCGCCAGCCGCGCTGTGTGCTACAGAGGGAGCAGGGATATGACGTTCATATCCCCGCCCCCTCCACACAGTCCGCGGCACTGCTGCAGGTTGGCGCTCGGCCACGCTACAAAAAGTGACCGGCAGGAGAGGGGAGCGGTGCGCTTCCCTCCTGCCGGCCACCCGGACATTTGCGCCCCCGGGCCGGTGCGCCCTAAGGCGGCCGCCTGTGCCGCCTTATGGACGCGCCGGCCCTGGATGTGGGTTAAGGGGATCCCACACAGATGTGAGAGTATCACTTATTGATTGTTAAAGCACTGGGAATTTGTATATATATTCTTTACAAATTGCACTATTAGTAATGCCTTCAGAAACCTTACAAATACCTATAAGCAAGGTGTTTGACCATTTTAAGACTCTTTTTGTTGCATCAACTGTACATGAAAAAAATAGCATTTTTGCTTTTCTACTAACATTTCAGACCCTATGTGAAATATTGCAAGATAACGGACAAATTTATTTATAAAGGATGAATGAATAAGTAAAAATAAGCATTTTATAATTTTACATAATTTGAATGTTTAAGTTTGTCTGCAAAGCATTATATACACGAAATTGCTGTGTTATGATCTGTTTACATGATAACTATCCATCCCTTGCTTCACATAAATGTTATGCTAATATTTTTCAAACAAAGAGCAAATGGGGTTAATACAAAGAATCAAGTTCTTGCAACCATAGTATCGAAACATACTCTAGATCAAAGGCAAAAATAGAGACACACTCTCGAAGACTTTATTCATGAATACCCAGTCAACTAGCGGGTATCGTTTTAATTTTCTGTGAGGAGAGGTATTTTGGTGTTATCAAGAACTACATCATATTTTTGCAAAATCTTTCCGTATGTTTAGAAAATTGATACAAAGATTTAACTGACTTTTGTTCAGCAGTCATCTCATGAGCCATAGTAAATATATTTTATTTGACATCAGAGAGTCTTTAGAGATAAACTGTAGAGTCAGGAACACAGACTTGTATTCATGACCCTGTAGTGTAAAAAAATATGCTAGTGTTAAACAAATAGCTAGAAAACATACCTTACTTCCAGCGCCATGTGGGTCCCAAATGAAAGCTCTGGATTGGCTGAGAAACACACACAGTTTCCAAATTAGAGAGCTAAGCCCTTTTTCCTAATTTTGCTGTTTCGGTTGCTTTGTAAATAAGTCCTTAATTTTCACACCTTATGAAAACAAATGGAATCTGAAATAATTCATTTCAGTTCCTTCCGATTTTTTTAGTTTTCAGATTGTTGTATTTTGCAGTGAATTTGGAAATTCAGACACTTCCTAATTGCTGAATTCTAACAAAATTTGCTTCAGAACAAAACGAACTGCACGTGTCTAAACTGTATCGATATTACTTTTAGAAAACTGTTCTTTTAATGTTTAGCAATATTTTCTACTTAATCACAAGCTTTGAATGTTACTATATTGTGTTATTAATGCTAGCTTTTATTTTCTTCAATAAATGTCTTTATATATTTTAATGCGTGCATATTTAGACAGACCTCTCTTTGTTCCCTCTGACAGACGTTATGAGATTCCACTCGTCGTTGATGCTCCTTATCATGCAAGCCTTACACTATTTTAGATGAAAGTGGAATTCATTAGTGTTCCATCCTCAAATGATCTTCAGATTTGAACACAACATTTAATAAAATTGTCTTTCATCTGATAACCCGGCCAGTCAGCCACAGACAAAAGAAAATAAACTATGCTCTACTTAGTAGAGATGGAATATTATTACAAAGGACACCAATACTTAACCGATGCCTGAAATCATTTGTCACTAATACTTTTACATCTACATCTTTATACTGAGATTTAAATAAAGGTCATTTATTATATTATGCATGTGTATTAATGTACATATTACCAAATTTCTTAGAGGCAGTTGCATATTTTAAAACTATGACTCATTTAAATATTTTTTACTGGGGATTATCCCAAATTTAGAAAATGGTATATTTTAAAATGTATTATCTGCACATGCAAACCCTAGCTACTTATAATAATCACACTCCATGCATTGCAATAAGCACACGTGTTCTCTCACTACACAAACTAAACTCAAAAATAAATGCTTTCACACAGTGCATACAAAGAATTAAACACACATCTACAATCAAATTAAACACGTGCATTTACACCACACAACACACGTAAATGCACACACACACTAAAACATGCTATAGCTAAAATATATTACAATATCAAATATCAATATATGCTTGTTGATATATATGTGTACAATGCAATGGAAGATGTTTTTATACAGGCCAACATATCCAGTTTATTAATGGTTTCCCTAACAAGTGGTTTGGGGGAAAAAACACCACCAGAATTCAAGTATTTACGGTGTCCTACAAAGTCATGTTTAAATTCATTTTTCACTGCAGTATGTATAGATATCACATATATATTGTTCCATGTATATTGCGTATATTACCATTATCATGACATTGCCCATACAATATTGCCCTCTCACATTGCAGCTATTTTGCCTCTTTGGACAAACACACGCACAAAAACACACAAATACACATGCTTATATATGCTCTGATACATGCACAAAGGCACATAAAAGACATACAATGACACACAGAAACACACATTGACAGATATGGACATATAGTTACAGTGCATGTCTGACAGTGTGGCTTCTACTGTCAATGTTTCAGATTGAGTGTCTAGTAGTGTGTATCATTATCTGTGTGTGTGTGTGTGTGTGTGTGTGTGTTTGGCATTATGTATCTGCGTGTATGCCTGATAGAGTGTGGCAGTGAGGATCTGTGTGTGTGTGTGTGTCTGCCAGTAAATATCTGTGTGTTTATGTATCTGTGACTATGTCAGCATAGTGATCTGCACTCACTGAAGATGCAGACATGGAGCTTCCTGGCTGAAGCAAGAAACACAGGCACAGGCAGGGAGATAATTAGATCTCCTCACCAGCCCAAAAAATGCAAACTCTGATGTCTGGAAACCAAAAAAGGGGCGCGAAATGTGTTTGCACAAAAAAAGGAATTTAATTTGTAATATTAAAAATCAGGTATACACATTTACGGTGTATGGGGCATACCTTGGGAATCACGCATACATTATTCTCATAGCGAAACCGTAAATGCACAGGAAACGGTTTTGTTACATCCCTACATATTACATTTACAGAAACAGAAGAAAGCGATTCAGAAATGCTTGCATGTCAGTATAAATGCATGTCCAGTTTATAATCATATTATCTGAATTACAGAAAATGTGTCACTAAGGAGACAAGATATAATTTATTAAATTAGCAGTTAAACTGATTATAAAATATGGATTGCTATCTCCAAATATCATGTACAATTATTTGCTGGAAATAAGGAGAGAAAATATTTCATTTTTATAGAATAGAAATATACAAAAAATAAAGATTGCCTTAGGATGGGCAGGAAAGACTATTAAGTCACACACAGTCACCCCATTGAGTTGAGGAATCAGAAGGCTATTCAGTTGCTACTTTGTATCAGCTGCCCTGTTCTATTTGGAATCTAGAGGACTCTTATTTTATTTAAATTCGGGTACTTATTTGATTTGGATTATTATAACGCTTTTCCCACTAGCTGTAGCTCAGTTAATTTGGAAATTAGAAAATGACTTTACACTGGGGACATCAGCTCTATCTGAGGACTTCTGACCATTATGGATTGAGTCCTCTTGATTCTAATATAAGACATGATGGACCCTTATATAAATAAATCAACATTGTGAAATTTAGGGTTCAAAATTTCACGTTCTATGCTACCAGTCGGGGCTAAAAGTTACTCTTCACAACAAACCTCCTCTTACAACACAACCACTTGGAATGGACAGACCAGCAGAACATCCTTACATTGACAAATGGTAACAGTGTACACAGATTGTGCTTTAAAAGCAAATGAACTCTTCCTGTGCAACCATCCCATGTCACAGAGTTAAATTAACCCCTTCCGATTCAGTTTTATGTATAGACAAGCAACGGACGTCTTCACCTCACTCCACCAGTGATTTGTACTGATTTATAATAAAAATACAAGTATTTCTTTAACATTTCTTAGATAGTACTTTTATCCTGAGTGCATTACAATTTTTTCATCATAACAATTTAGCAATCAAAGTTAGGGTTACTGACAAAGGGGCATATGAGTAAATATACCGGTTTAGTGGATTAGTGAACATTGTCACTAATGGTAAATATAAAAAAATCTACACTTTCCTGGAACTCGGTTTTCTGGGAATAAAACATATTTTCACAACAATCAGTCTTTCTAACTTTGACAGAGAGAGGGTGCATGACAACATCCACACAATGAACAGGAACCTGCAAGGACTATTGTCCAATGTCTACGTAGTAACACTAGGGAAAGAAATAGGAGAAAGGGCTCAGAGACAGTCTTGGTGGGGTCTCTAAGTGCATGTCTTGCAGTCTGTTCGTGTTTTTACAAGGGTGAGTATATTTATAATAGCCACATACATCTCTATTTTATAAATTATACAGACGGTCTTGGAGTCTACATTCCAAACTTCAAATGCCAATATGCAGAATATTTAGGCATTTTCATAGATTCTAAGAATTAATATTTGCTGTGAAGGCATTATTTTTGGTTCTGTGCAGACTAAATATTTCAGAAATAATAGAGACAATCTGTGCTCTCTCCAAGTGGCAGTTCTTCTCTTGTCATGTTGGAATACTCTTCCAGACTTAATAAGTCATGGTACAATATTGTAAAGCATTGCGGAATAAGTTTGCGTTATATAAATGGCAATAATAATAATAATAACGGTCCAACTTCAGTCTTGTCAAGTTAATCTCATCAGTTGTATTAATCCAGTTCCCTTGTTCAGTTCTTGCCTTGTCCAATGCATTTTGGTAGACAGTGAAAACCTTTAGTTAAAAGGCTCAACAGGCAAATAAGAGAAGCTGTTAAATGAAAGTACTAATTCTTGCTTTATAATAGGTGCCATTTTAAGATCTCCATTCCATGTGAGTGCATTTTCATTTTATTATATTCCACTTATACTACTCGGATACACTACACTATATACATCCTGGACTAGCATTGGGACCAAGAGATACAATAAGCATCCTCGAGCTTACCAGTACCAAGTGGAGCTTTTAAGTGTATTTCTTTTTTCATTTTCCATATCACAAAACATACTACACTATATTCTTCTCAATTTTCCCTTCTCTTCCATGTACCATATGAGAGCGTTTCAAAGGGCTAATTCCATCTCACACTACAAATACATGTATGACAGCTTACATATTTACATGTTGTAATAGTTATTATATTAAATATCCTTAACCTTTCTATTACACTACAAAGATGGCACTAGAGGTCACATAAACTATGCTCATATACATATGATAAATATAAATTTCCCGACAAATTGTATCTCATCACATTTAATTTCAGAGGAAAACAGCTACTATTAAATGAATTAAAAATCAATACATAATATTTTGTTTTGCTATATAAGACAACAACACATTTTTCTAAAGTAACGTGTTTTAAAAATGTATTGCAAACCAAAACAGGTATCACAAAACTGTGCTTTTTTGAATATTTGCCAACATTCATTATGAGTCAACTGCTCCATCTAGTGCCTGAAATTATGTATACATGAGTATACATAAGTTCACTGACTAATATGTCTTCCCCTTGTAGAAGGTATGTTATACAATTTTTTTTTTAAATTTTTTAAAGATCCCTCAAGGTGGCAGGTACATTGGTATGGTGAAGCTCGAGAGAGAGTTGGAAGGCACCTTTATGGAATATAAACAGTATATAGAAATACTAAGATAGGTAATAGAAAATAAATAATGTATGCAGACTGTTTTCTAAAAACAACTAATATTAAAAGATATGTGGAATACTCACGTTTCCACTATTTTAAGTGGCTAAAAAATACTCCAAAAAAAGCCAAATGACAATTACAAAAATAAACAATGAATTTAATGTAGAATTGTGTGAGATATTTCAAAGAACCAAATAAAAAACAAAAAGTTAGCTATCAGCTGTGCTATAATTTGGAAAACACTTGTAAAAAATATATAGTAGTTATTAAAGGAAATATAAGGGAACATGGAAAGTTCTTGAGAAAGGTTTGTAGTGTCACCTTTTTGAGTGCTGGAGGACACATTGCATAAGAACGCATTAGGCACACCTCTGGAATTCTAAGGGTTACAGAATAGCACAGATAAAATGCAGGATTAATAGGGTATTAGTGCATGTTGTGTGTCAGTATCTCTATGGCTTATAGCAGGCTTCCCCAAACCCTGGCCCTCCCGATGTTGCTGAACTACAACTCCCATGATTCTCAGCCTATCTATTTCATTCATAGAATCATTGGAGTTGTAGTTCAGCAACATCTGGAGGGCCAGAGTTTGGGGAAGCCTGGATTATAGGAAAGTGACTGACTTGCCTTATTCATTCGAAGCTGTTTTTCTGGTGTATTTCAAGCAGTGGAGTCAGGGAGAGTAAAACAGAGCAGGAGAAAGAATTCTATACAGCGGTGGTAACATGAGAGGATTTCTGGAGACAGGTCTGAGAAAAAGTTATTCAAAGAAGGAGCAAGGCGAAATGTATAGATGCTATGAAACATATGTGTGAAGATGGTTCTGTGGTTGTGGGATAATAATTATAGGAGGAGATCACAGTGCAAGGTGAGAGAATGACCTTTTAAAAAGTGAGATTTTATCGTACATGCTTTGAAAGCTGGTCAAGGAAAACACATAGTAAATAAGCTGATGATAAATGATCAAAGATGTACAGCTATTCAACCACTATTAAAAAAAAAGTCGTATCTGACTTGGGATTTTTAAAACACAGCCAATATTTGAATAACAATTTTGGTTACTTTGGTCAACTTCCAAAATGTGGCTTTGTAGATTGTTGGCTTAGCTAGATAAATCTAGCATATTTTACAGGTTAACAGTAGCTAACTGCTGCAAAGTTGGGTTTAAAAAAAAAAAAAAGTGAAATATGTTTAGAGAGTCTTTATAGCAGCGTGAATAGCATGGCTGACAGTAATATGTCAGCCCTGCCATTAAACAAATATCAGTCTGTATAGCAGTCTAAATAGTATGTCTGACAGTGATATGAACATGTCGAGAGAGCAAAACTTGATGGAGCAAATTCCTTATCCTCCTGTCAGACATGCTGCATGAAATCTAAACCGGTTAACTCACAGAGATGATGTCATCCACGTGAATTACAAGAAATTATTATTAGGGAAGATGTAATCTCTGTGAATTACAGGACCTGAAATCATGACTATCCTATGTAAAATAAAAAGTGTATTATGTAAGAGAGACATATTGTAACAAGCCTATAGAATTACATATATGTCTTTGGTATATAAACACAAAATAAACTAGGTTTGAGATATACACATGCAACAAGTATAACATAATGTACAATATAATAGTTATAGTCAATTAGGCGAACACCTTATGTTCTATAAAGCCATTGGCAGAACCTACAGGAAAAGTTAGTTGAAAACTAAATTAAAAAGTGCCTTAAGCAAGAAGATTATTTAGTAGTGCTCAATGCTGTTGTCATATTTGCCATCAATGTGCCAACATAAATATTCTGCTCTCTATATAATTGCTGCTTGTTGCCTTATTTAATTAGAAACCGTATGTTCTCTGTTCATTTCATTTCAGCTGTTTTGTTTCTTAAATTTGTACAATATCATTGTTTTCCCATTTATATCTGTGCTTGTTCCAAAGACGTCTTAACATATTTTTCATTATAAACAGTTGCCAGAAACTGTCAGTTCCTAGGTTTTCTGCCAATTAAAATACTAACGTGTTTGTGCAATAAATAATTCACTCTTGACGCTACACACACTCATTTAAGCAGAATCCTTAGCTGACAGCAATAATGTCTGAAGTTTGAATGATTTCTCGCAAGTTGCTTTCTAAAATGTGAAGTGATGGTCTTTTATAATAGATGGTGGATACAAAGATGCATTTTACTCACACTAAATGCATTTCTCATTCATTACAGTACTTTGGGCTCTGTTTAATATTCTTCAAATGATTTAATATTTTTAGATAAACTTTTAAAATAAGTTATTATTATGAAAATTGTTTTAATATTTTTATACTTTTGCGTTTGATTTAACAAAGTAGTTAACAGAAATAAAGTAATTTCATTTCCACCTGAAACCTAAAACGTTAAGCTTGGAAGATACCCCACCTGATTATAGTTCGTAATATTTTGTCTGACAGAATTTGGATAACAAATATTTCAATTGTATTCAACACGTCTGCTCTACCCTTCCCCCATTCCTTGTCCTCCTATCTATAAATTCATTCAAATGACTGTAAGTCCACAATAAGTATAAATAAGTCCACAAATAACCTAATATAAAGCAAGCTACCCAATTTTACCTAAATATACAGTGTAAAACCTTTCTTTATGCCCAGTACAATATTGTGCCATCTGAACTGCCTAAATAATCTTTCAATTGTAATGGGAATTGTCATTTCCAAATGATTATTTTTATATATTATGTTAGCTTATTCATTTTATTTAAAGGGATGCTCTGGACCCCTAAAGCACTTTAGATTGCTGAAATGCTACATGTGTGAAAAGTGTGTAAACTTTTTTCATTTTATAAAAGTGTAGATTTCAATAGAAATTGGCACTTTTATAAATTAATCTTGTTACAACCCTCCCTGGCTGTCAATCAGACAACAGGTCCTGTTACTTCCTGGTTTGGTTAGCTCAGTGGAGCTAAACTCAGGAGGCAGAAATTGCTCAGAGCTCCTGCCTTGCATTGAGTTGTATTGGCAAGCCTGTGATTGGACAGCCAGAGAAAGGCTGCGCTGAATTAGAAGGTGAGGGTTTCCAAAACTGCAAGCTGATTTTCAATATAGCCCACTAAAATGTCATCCTACCCTTTACTAGATGTGCTAGAAGGATAGCCAAAGATAAGTCAATGCAATCCATGCATTCAGGAGTTTTTTAATTAGGCTTCCTTAAAAATATAATTTGACAACAGAAACAGAAAAAAGATCTGCAAACAAAATTATTTCTCACAGTCTTTTTCATTTTGAATAATGACCTTGTCACTATGTTGTTGATTTACAATCTATGTGATTGGTGTTCTATTCCAACCAATCACACTGTCCAATTTATTTGAATTTTCTGAAAATGAATAAAACAAATGTCACGTGGACCTGTAAAAGCATGTAATTGATTTTTTTGGTTGTTCTATTACTCTTTTACAATGCCCTCTTTAACAGCATGAGATTGTATTTTCTCTGCTGCATGACACAAATATACTGAACTCTCGCAAAGCACAGTTAGGAGTAGGAGTTATTAATGTACCTCAAACGCTGATATATTTCCACCCAGACCCACATCCCAATCATGAGAAACCACCAGTTTTAAATGTTTGTGTTATTATTGAACACCATTATTCCGTGCCAAATAAATAGAGGAGGATAACAAATATGTTGGATTTAAAACTGTAGCTAGAGTTATTTTTCAACATTTGTTCCCCAGGAGGCCATCGTTACCCTCTACGTAATATCACATGTAGAACATATCATGCATGTTTATTAAACCTAACTACGTTCTTTGCTCTATATCTTTTACTATTGGTTTTGTGACGCTGATCCAGATATTCTAAACAATAGACAGAATCCCAACACCATTAGCTCGATGACTTTTTAACATTATGAGAAATAAATAAATGTTATATAACATAGCTACATTTAAAAATTCTCAAAAGTATTGACTTCATCGACGCCATGCGATGTAGCTGATTAGCATAACTTGTTCCCTGCTGCAGCGTGCTTCTTTTTTTTGTGTGTGTTTTTGGAAATATAATTCTTAAATTCTTATAAGATTTTATAGCAGAAATAATGGCATAACACATTAGGGGTTTGTAGGAGCCATACTTACAGATAAAGTACTTACATTTGTAAAGAATGAGAGAAGCAGGTCTCAAGATAAAAAGGAAAAGTGACTCGATGTTCTCAAACAAAGCAAATCTTGTCAAGTAATGGAAATATTCAAAAACAATGGATCATTATTAGGTGAACACAAAAAAGGAGAAAGGGGAAAGATTACCAGGAGGTAACAAAAAAATGTCATCCAAAATATGACTAGGAAAAAGGCAGTCCAGTGGATCCTTGCGAATTGTGACATGAGTTGGAACCTTTACAAATAATAAAAATATTCAAAAACAATAGCTTTGAGTGGAAACCTTTAATTTGGCCCAAATTGTATACTGTGCTATTCTATCTGACGCAGTAACAATCTTTTCCAAAAATTAGCAGAGTTGTTCCATTATTGATGAACTACAAGCTCATTTGAGGGCTTGTTCTTTTTTTTCCAAAAAAATTGAAAACAGTTTTTATGCCAAATGTAAAATATGGACAGTGAGTGAGTTCTCAAATGGACACTATATTCACTAACACAACCTTATTTAATAAATTAGTTTTGGTGTATAGACTATGACCCTGCATGCCTCACTGCTCAAAAATGCAGCCCTAGTCACACCTCCCTGCATGTGACTTACACAGCCTTCCTAAACACTTCCTGTAAAGAGTCATCTAATGTTTACACTTCCTTTATTGCAAATTCTGTTTAACATAGAATTTATTATCTCCTGCTCTGTCAATAGCTTGCTAGACCCTGCAGGCACCGCCTGTGTGTGATTAAAGTTTAATTTACAAAACAGGAGATAAAAACTTTTAAAGTAAGTAAACATTTGATTGAAAATGAAACAATTTAGTTTTTTTTGTTTTTATGCAGACTATGTGTGTCACAGTTAGGGGAGGTATGGCTAGAACTGCATAAACAGAAACAAAAGTGATTTGACTCCTAAATGGCAGAGTGTAGTGATAGCATCACAATATTCACAATAGCTAAAATGAAATAATGGCAACAGGATAAAAGTGCAATATGCCTTTAAAAAAATAATAACATAATTTATTTAGAAATTCACAATAAATATATTAATTGCAATACAAGTGCATTGTGCTTTTACAGCTCACACAGTAAAAAAAAAAAGTGTATTTTGAACATACATCTCTCACATGTATATAAAAAACTCATAGTATATATTGTAGATAATTGTCATGGATCCCAACATCTCTGCCGGCGTGGCTGCACTCAAACATAGCAGCCACGCCGTCAGAGATGTTTCAAACTTACCTTGGGCTAGGCAGGCAGCTACCTGGTCTCCCTCCGTTCCAGTCCCCAGCGCGTACGACATTCTTAGGGACGCCGGCCGATGCGGATGAGACTTTTATGAGCAACTTACCCACTTCAAAGCTGGCTCTGACGTGCGTGCGGTGTCACGTCAGAGACAGCCAATTACAGCCTAAGGATGGTTATTTAAACCCAAATTACCTTTTTGTCTCTGCCCTGTCGTGGTTTCTACTAGCTGGTTATCCGAGAGTGTGTTCCTGATTGCATTTTTCTGGTATTTGACTTTGGCTTTGTTTTGACTTCCCTGATTTCTGGTATCCTTGACTTCTGGCTTTCCTCATCGCTGTGTCTCATTCTGTGTCCCTGACCTCGGCAAGTATTTTGACTATTCTGCGGTACGATAAGTCCGGCCATTCTAATGTCTGGTAAGACGTTATCCTTAGCCCTAGGTGTGAGACTATTCTGCGTGCTGGATCAACTAAAATCCTGACAATAATCACAGCAAAAGACAGCCCACAGTGCCTCTCTGCAGTTCGAATGAACAGAAAGGCAGCAACTCAGTGGAAGCAGGGCCATTTAAAGGAATTTGGGGGGCCCAAGCAAAATGGACATGGAGGCCCCCCCAAGCTCCCTATCTCCTCCCACATGCACTCAAAGCCTACAGGAACCATAGCATAACCATACAGTTTACGTTCACCCACACTTTATATAAATAAAAAATGTTTACAGTGCAAATACTGCTTTTGCATACAATGTGCATAAAATTTGAACATTTCCACAATTTAACATTTCCAAAAAACACCACTGTACAATAAATTCAAATATACATTAAAAAAGTGCACAATAACTAAATCCAACATACTTAAAACACACACACACACACATACATACACACTCACATTAAAATTTTTCAGTTCTCACAAACGTGCAAATTATCTAAAACTGCTGTGCACGTAGTGTGAAAGAGATCCCTGTCCTGCCCCCTGTCCTATAGAGTGCTCTCTTAAGTCCCTTAGAGCTCTGCCCTGCCCCTTAGTGGTCTTTCCTCTCCCCCCACCCTCCCCTACCAGTCTCTTCTCACCCCCCCATGTTCTCCTTATCTTCGCTTCTCCTCACCCCCCTCCCTGTGTTCTCCTCATGTCCGCTTCTCCTCACCTCCCCCTCCGTGTTCTCCTCATCTCCTCACCCCCCTCCCTGTGTTCTTCTTACTCCTTCCCCCCTCCCTATGTTCTTCTTACTGCCCCCATGTTCTTCTCACTCCTCCCTCATGTTCTTCTTACTACTCCCCCTCTCCCTCCGTATGTTCTTCTTACTAATCCCCCCTCACTATGTTCTTCTTACTCCCCTCCCACCCTCCCGATGTTCTTTTTGCAACTGCACCCCCCATGTTCTTCTCAGTTACCTCCCCTTCCCTGTAGCATGGACGAGCTCTTCTTCCTCCTGGCTGTCATTCCGGCCGGGTACCTGCGCGGTACAGGAGATTCAGTTTCCTGTTCCCAGTCGGACTGAAAGGAAGTGAGCACTCAGTGTGCACTTCCTGTTCATTCCGGCCGGGAACAGGAAACTGAATCTCCTGTACCGCGCGGTACCCGGCCGGACTGACAGCCAGGAGGAAGAGGAACTCGGCCACGCTACAGGGAAGGGGAGGTAACTGAGAAGAACATTGGAGGGTTGTAAAAAGAACATAGGGAGGTGGATAGTAAAAAGAACATAGGGAGGAAGGGGGGGTAGTAAAAAGAACATAGGGAGGGAGTGGGGTAGTAAAAATAACATAGGGAGGAAGGGGGGTAGTAAAAAGAACGTAGGGAGGGGGGTAGTAAACGCTACAGGGAAGGGGAGGTGACGAGAGAGGAGTGCTGCAGCCGCCTGAGGCTCTTTACAGAGCGCTCAGGCGGCTGCAGCCTTATAGGAAGCACCGGCTCTGCTTGGGGCCCCGGGCCAGCTCGGGGGCCCCAAGCAATTGCTTGGTTTGCATGCCTGCTAGCAACGGGCCTGAGTGGAAGAACTGTCAGCTTCTAAACCTCAGCTGTGGTGTATAGTTCAGGTTCTCCACACAACCCTGTGCCGCTTAAGGGTGGTAGGATAATGATGTCCTGAGCGATAATGCGTTTCGCCATGGGATCGACTTCTTCAAATCGCAAAAATATTATATCTGTTCGACGCATGTTCCAAGGGATCTAAACATGTATGCAAGGCGTTATATATGTTATATATAACATATATCATACACGAACATATCACCCAGCACTCACTTGGCAGCTGATTATACAACATAACTATAACATAGCAATTTGCACACTCTATTGAGATAAAAGAGATTATTGTAGAGTTGATACGTTTGACTATGTAAGCCAGCGCAGTTTTGCAAAACCTAGGTGCTGGGTCATCAGCATTTAAATCCCAGATAGGCTTCATGACTCACATAATGATTAGATAAGGAACAAGTTAAATATATATTTAATCTCCTTTATTAGTTTGTTCACAGTGTGAAACTGCAGGTGCTAAATGTAATCTTAATTTTATTTAAAAAAAACTTCTCTCTTGGCTCATCAGGCTGCCTTGAAGA
This sequence comes from Pelobates cultripes, assembly GCA_933207985.1. Classification (NCBI taxonomy): domain Eukaryota; kingdom Metazoa; phylum Chordata; class Amphibia; order Anura; family Pelobatidae; genus Pelobates; species Pelobates cultripes. The sequence continues at coordinate 332,457,793 of OW240914.1, read as the reverse complement.
ATCTTATAGTTATTCTGCTTTGCAATAAATGTTGTTTTTATTCAATTAATTTCTTTATCTGCCAGCATTCTCGCTGTACACAGTTGGTTTTATTCCTTTCAATATCCTTACTTTATGCAATTGCTTGTACTTCCTTATTAAATGCTTGTTACATTTCAAATAGGGTTTCGGAGCATTTCTTGAAGTAATTTCTAGCTCTGTAAGCAATTTTCATTTTTTATAGCCACTGGCACATAAATAAATAAGAATTCCTGTTGTGTATATGGAAGAAGAGAAACTTTACCTTAACTTATTTTTTATATGTTGCTGGCTACATTCCCAGAACCAACATATTTTGAAAGTTTTTGCCAATCTAATGGTTTTTAGGTAAAATAATAAAAAAGAAAAATGAAGAAGAAAATGAAATAGCAATCCTAAATCTTTATTAAAACGTCCTTGATAATGGCATTGTGCTTAGCCTTATTATACAAAGAACAAACTTCTCTCATCCCATGTCAATTTATCTGTGTTCTACTTATACTTATGTACGCGTTATAAAACTTAATCCATAGTCTTGTTACTGTCAATCATTGTTATAACCACGTGTGCCCCTCTAGAGATGCCTTGAGGTGTGTGCATCCACAGTAGAATCCTATTTATGTATCTAGCTGTTCACGTATGTCCCCACTTTACTGTCTGCATTACTGGACACTGCTGTAAGATCATAGCATTTAGAGCTCACAAAAGCAAATGTTTCCAGGATCTCCTTACAAAAACCCAGGTGGGTCTATTGGTATCTCGAATATGCTGACAGAGCCACCTGTTAGGATGTATGCAATCCCTAAACTATTACAAGCTTCTTAACAAGAAGATATGCTTAGAAAGCTGTGCCATAGACGTGATGTTTCAGCTGTCTTCAGCGGTTCTTAGGGTGTTTGTGCTTCAGGAAATGCTACAGGATATTATAAAGGTTAGTTCACAAAACAATAAATTATGGTGAGTTACAAACAAAATGTACAGCACCTCTTATTGAATGTGTATTCTTTAAAGGAACACGATAGCATTAGGTATACAAAACTGTACTCCTAACGCTGTAGTTTCCCCTCTGCTTCTCCAGACCTCCCACCGGATGACTAAAGAGTTAAAAAAAACTGTTTTCACTCACCTCTTTCCACGGCTGAGGTCCCTCATTGTTGGATCGATCTCCTCTTCCAGCGTCATCATGCCAATGGGGGAACCTAATGCACAGCAAGTGCCGTGCAAACATTAGACCTTTCCTATAAGAAAGCATTGAATCAATTCTTTCCTTTGGGGATTTTGCAAAGCGTAAGGATGTCCAACATCTTTTTATGGAGAATGTAGGAAACATGTATTCTTTTGCAGGATTAAGGGGACAGGTGCACTTCACCCAGATCATTTCAATGATAGTGGTCTGGGTACCTATAGTGTCCCTTTAAATACTGCAAAGTTTCAAAATATTGTGTGTCTGTCTGAAAACTTCAGAGAGACATCTGGTATGTGGAAAATTATAATTTACTGTTGGCCTGAACAAAAAAACATATTTTTTTGTTTTATTTAATAAAGACATTGGATACATTTATTGGTGAACCTACATACAACATGTATAATAAACTATACTGCTGTGACCTGCTCTTAATGTAAAAGACATTATATAAAAGTAAAATTTTGCTTTATATCCAGACTTATTATGTAAGAAATAATCTTTACATGAAAGGGGAAAAGTCATTTTCTACGATTTATATTTGCTTATCCCTTATTTTTAGCAAATATTGTTTTGCTGTGAAAAAAATAAAATGAATAGTACAAATCCATATCGTATTATATCATATCCTATAACTGAATGCCTCCTTTCTGGCTCAATTTCAGTCTTTGTTCTAAACCTTGCCCCATGCACCTCACCTGTCAATCAACATAAAGAGACTACAGGGGGCACCAGAGAGCACTACTTTATCGATACAGCATTTTAAATTAAAATGAACGCAAGTAGATGTAAATCACAATACTGTCTCTGTCAGTTTGAATTCAGCTTGCCTTTGTTGAGTTATGCATAACAGTAGCTCTCCCGGCCCTGTCAATAATGGCTGTGTGAAGCAGGAACCAGCCAGACAAAATGTGTGTATGGATCTGTGCAAACAAAGCAGACAGAGGACTCCAATGTTTTACGCACCGAAAGCAGATTTTCTGTAATGTTGATACGCCCTGATGTGTCTGCTGTGCTGGCGTTGGTGAAGGAGTCTATAAAGCTGCATGGTAATTTAATCATCCATACAGCACAATTAGCAGAATAATCTTGTTTGCCTTTTAGTTGAAGACGGCTGAATATATTGATTTTGTTTTTTTTATTTCCAATCCATTTTCCCGTTTTCCTCCTTCTTTCTTATCAAATCCTGATTCACAGACAAATATATGCCAAGCTAAAAACAGGCTCTATTCCGGGGTAAAGTTCTAATTAAGGAACAAACCAAAGGAAATAGAAACCAGTAGACTGTGTCTCAATATTTAGCACTTTGCTTCAGAACAGTCATTTTTCTTTCCTTAAATACGGCATCAACAGTTTCAACCTCCCAACATTTCACTTGTACAAAGAGGGACATTTTAATTGTAGGTTTGTGAGTGGGGGTGTAGCCAATGGCGGTTCTGTTCTGAGACATTTTAGGTGACTTACTAAAATAACTTTATAAAACTGATTATTGTTTAGAACAAGAACAATGTATCTTATTTACACAGACTGATTTCTAAACATAGAAACATAGAATGTGACGGCAGATAAGAACCATTTGGCCCATCTAGTCTGCCCAATTTTCTAAATACTTTCATTAGTCCTTGGCTTATCTTATAGTTAGGATAGCCTTATGCCTATCCCACGCATGCTTAAACTCCTTTACTGTGTTAACCTCTACCACTTCAGCTGGAAGGCTATTCCATGCATCCACTACCCTCTCAGTAAAGTAATACATCCTGATTTTATTTTTAAACCTTTGTCCCTCTAATTTAAATGACCACTCTAGGCACCCAGACCACTTCAGCTTAATGAAGTGGTCTGGGTGCCAGGTCCCTCTAGGATTAACCCTTTTTTTAATAAACATAGCAGTTTCAGAGAAACTGCTATGTTTATAAATGGGTTAATCCAGCCTCTAAAGCCTCTAGTGGCTGTCTCATTGACAGCCGCTAGAGGCGTTTGCGTGCTTCTCACTGTGAAAATCATAGTGAGAAGATGCCAGCGTCCATAGGAAAGCATTGAGAATGCTTTCCTATGAGACTGGCTGAATGCGCGCGCAGCTCCTGCCGCGCATGTGCATTCAGCCGAAGAGGAGGATCGGAGATGGAGAGGAGGAGGAGGCAAAAGGTAAGATTTAACCCTTTCCTCTCCCCAGAGCCCGGCGGGAGGGGGACCCTGAGGGTGGAGGCACTATCAGGGCACTATAGTGCCAGGAAAACGAGTATGTTTTCCTGGCACTATAATGGTCCTTTAAGACTATGTCCCCTTGTTGTGGTAGTTTTTTTCTTTTAAATATAGTCTCCCTTTATGTATTTAAATGTTTCTATCATATCCCCCCTGTCTCGTCTTTCCTCCAAGCTACACATGTTAAGATCCTTTAACCTTTCCTGGTAAGTTTTATCCCGCAATCCATGAACCAGTTTAGTAGCCCTTCTCTGAACCCTCTCTAAGGTATCAATATCCTTCTGAAGATACGGTCTCCAGTACTGTGTACAATACTCCAAGTGAGGTCTCACCAGTGTTCTGTACAATGGCATGAGCACTTCCCTCTCTCTACTGCTAATACCTCTCCCTATACAACCAAGCATTCTGCTAGCATTTCCTGCTGCTCTGTTACATTGTCTGCCTACCTTTAAGTCATCAGAAATAATCACCCCTAAATCCCTTTCCTCAGATGTTGACATTTATTGTAGTTTAAAGACACATTAGTCACACCTCTCTACATTAGACTTGCACAGCCTTCCTAAACACTTCATGTAAAGAGTCAGCTAATGTTTACACTTCATTCTTTGCAAATTCTAAAATGTATTATCCCCTGCACTGTTGATAGCTTGCTAGACCCCACAGAAGCCTCCTGTGTATGATTAAAGTTCACTTTAAAGAGCAGGCAATAAGAACTTTTAAAGTAAGTTACATGTAATTGAAAGTGAAACCATTTATTTTCATGCATGGTGTGGCATGGTTGCTTGGACAAACAAAAGGGATTTTACTCATAAATTGCAGAGAATTGAGCCGGGAGACTGCGGGATCATGATCTATAGATTAAAACTACTTCATTAAAGGGACACTCCAGGCACCCAGACCTCTTCAGCCCATTGGAGTGGTCTGGGTGCCAACTCCCACTACCCTTGACCCTGCAACTGTAATTATTGCAGTTTTTTATAAACTGCAATAATTACCTTGCAGGGTTAAGTCCTCCTCTAGTGGCTGTCTACTGCTTCATAGCTGTGTGAGGACCTCCAGCGTTGCTCAATTCCCCATAGGAAAGCAATGAAAAGCATTTTCAATGCTTTCCTATGGAGAGCTATAATTCACATGCGCGGCATTGCCACGCATTATGTCTCCCAGGCGGACGGGATCAGTCTCGCCCACCAGCCGACGTAATGCAGAGGAGGAGCGGTGGCGGTGGAAGAAGCAGGGACGTGGGACATGTCGCTGCCTCTGGTAAGTGACTGAAGGGGTTTTCACCCCTTCAGCATCCGGGATGGGAGGTGGGAGAGAGAGGGGACCTGCAGTGCCAGGAAAACAGATTGTTTTCCTGGCACTGGAGTTTCCCTTTAAGCTAAAGTTGTTTTGTCCCTTTAACATGTACATGTCTCAGATTATTGGGAGTTATTGTTCCACACGGCAGCTATTCCAGTGGCCATCATTAAAATGGCAGCAGGTACTGCTAAGGACTGAAAATCTCTCTAAAATTACAGTATAGTTTAGGTATGAGAATTATTGCTGTGGAGCTCTATGAAATGAACCCAATATGTACAAATGTGCAAAATACAAGATAAATAACTGAAATAATAACAAAATATATACAGGTAAAAAAAGTTAGTCCAGATAAACAATGTGATTATGTTGCCTGGATCACGTTGATTTCTCCAGTTAGCTAACACGTAAACAATGCAGCATGCACAGCCCTTATACCCTGAGATTCACCCCTCAACCTAGATTTCCAGTCAAAACAAGTGAAGGGAAATTCTGGCTTCCTCAAACAGATCTCCACAGATGTAGAAACCTAGCACAAACTCCATTTCCCTGTCTTCATGTTAAAGGAACACTATATGTAGAGCCCTAGTCACTGTTTAGGTGACTAATGCCCCATTCCGTGGCGAATAAATGGTTAATTAACCATTTATTTTCTTACCTTAATCCAGCGCCGGGCTCCCTCGGCACTGGTGACCTCTCCTCCTCCATTGAAGTCAGTATGTGTGACCAGAGGTGCGCACGCATTCAAACCCGCCCATATGAAAGCATTACTCAGTGCTTTCCTATGGGGATCTTTTTTGACGCAGAAGGTCCGTGAGGACGTCCAGTTTCAAATAAGTGCAATTTACTCAGTGTAAAGCGCGGAAGCGTCTCTAGTGGCTGTCAGGGAGACAACTACTAGAAGTTGGATTAGCCCTGCAGTGTAAACATAGCAGCTTCTCTGAAACTGCTATGTTTTCAGCTGCAGAGTTAAAACTAGGGGGACATGGCACCCAGACCATTTAATTGAGCTGAAGTGGTCTGGGTGCCTATAGTGGTCCTTTCAAGGGACACTATAGTCACCAAAACAACTTTAGCTTATTGAAGCAGGTTTGGTGTATTTTTCATTTCCCTGCAGTGTCACTGTGTGGTGGAATCTTGGTAAAAATAAATTTAGTAGGCCGAGATTACCACGTGGCATGTGTACGTGCATATGCTGACGTATCGATCAGTTGGTTGCACGAGGCAAGATACGATCAGTAGTGTATGGAGCATGTGCAAGAATACAGGATGTAGTATTCCCCTCCTCCATTGTGCTGGACAAGCCATGCGGTCAAGCAGGAAGTTAATTCTTATTTGTAATGATTGGTCAAGAGAATGTGCGGGTGGAGCTTAATATGGGAGGAGTTATGTGCCTATATAGGGAGCCTGCACTATTGTTCAGGGCTCAGAACTTGCTGTATTTTTTGGTGACATTAGTCCCTCTGAGTCCCGATCGGTGATCCAATAAAGAATCTCTTCCTTCCTGAAGAAACCTGTGTCCATCTCTCTGTGCTTTGCTTCCGTCAGTTTCTCCGGTATCATTTGGTGCATTGGCCGGGAAGCTCATCGTTCAACGGTAGCTGAGAGGCAGAGGCGTGAGACGGTCTATCTTTGCCCACGTTCTCTACGGCTGCACCCCTGAACTTCTGCGTGGACCTCCCTTCGTCTCGGCGCCACTGGTCTGTTGTCCAGGAGATCATCGGCCTCTACGTAAGAAGTGCTGGGGTGTCCCCGTCGATGAGTGTGAACTCAGGTTCAGGAACGAGGAGGTAAGACAACTGCTGTTTTAGATGGCAGACCCACTAGGGGTATACCGATTGTGCGGTAGGCCCAAAAGGGGTTTAAATCTGTGTATGGAATCTGCCCCCTCTGTCGGAGGGAAGGAGCGAAGGCGCACCGCTCGATCGAACGCTCTTTAGTAAGACCGTTTGATCTGGTTAGTCAGGCGGGGTCCTGTGTAAATAGCCCTAGCCGGACACCGGTGTCTTGTCTAGACTAGCGTTCTAGGGTGTATATTACGTTCGCTAGGTCGGAGGGACCGGGAGACTAAGCGGCGCCTGTGTAAATTCGGTTCGCTAGCTCTCAACCTATCTTGGCTAAGTGGGAAGGCGTGTAAATTTGGAACCCACTAGACTTTTGATAGAGTAAATAGACTAGAAGGGCAATTTTGTAAATTTCGCCCTCTAGTTCGCTATATGTGGTGTTTGGGCAGTGTGGCTAACCAAAACGGGTGTATATAGTTTTAGGTAGTCCATTCAAGGTACTGGCCAATAGTTTAGTTGGGATTGTAAATGTGTTAAAGATTGTTAGTAAAGTGTATATCTTGTTAGATAGCGCGAGCTCAGCCGTCTAGCGAGAGTGTTAATAGTGTGTTGCTGTATCATAGTGCACGGTACCATAACCCTGTATATTTACTGACACTGTATATAAGTACTAATCATTGTCGTCTATTGCATGTTTAACACCGTAACCACTAATAATTGTATTGTGACCTTAAATTGTGCTTTGACCTATGCTAACCGTACTGTAACCGATACTAGTAAAAGACGATGTTACTGGGGTGTGTTATAGACGGGTAATTCATATATAGAGAATTATAGCGTGGGTGACTGTATAGTTTCGCCAAAGGGCATAATATTGATTATTTAGTGACTGGTGTAACAGCTGTGTGTGTACGGGAATTCCCTGAGTGATTATTGTGTTATTGTGTACGTTTCACTCGGTAACTGTACCACGTGGTGCTGTTGCCAGAGGAAACGGGTGTGACTGTTGAATAAGAACGCGTGCATAGTATTCGTTGTCAACGACGTTCCATTGATAAGTATGGGCGCGTCAGAGTCAACGATTTCGGATCCCTTAGGTTGTATGGTAAAGAATTTTAAAAAGGGATTCAAAACATGTGATTTTGGGGTTAAAATGTCTCCTGTACGTTTGGTCACTTTGTGCACTAGGGAGTGGCCTATTTGGTTGCGGCATGGCCGCCGCGTGGCAGTTTGGATCCAACCCTGGTACAGCGTGTACACGTGGCTGTATCAGGTAGGCCTGAACTTTACGGACAGTTTCCATACATTGATTGTTGGGGGCAGGCCGTAAACGACTCGCCAAAATGGATCCGGATATGCCACGAGGAGCAATGTCGCCTCATGGTGGCCAGGACTTGTTTGTCCACTAGGACTGGTGTTAGGCCCATTTTGGACACGCCCCCTGAGTCCGAGATCCCTTTGCCGCCCCCTTACTTTCCTTTAAGAGGAAGTGACGCGAATGCAGGAAGTTCTGCACCCCTTCCCCTATTGCCCCCATCCACTTCCGCTTCCTCCTCCAGTACAGAATCCACCCCCCCTCGTATTAAAACTCCCCTTCCGGAACCAGGACCAACCCCCATTAGATCTGAATATCCTGATTTGGCGCCACTTCAAACTTCCGGTCAAGCTTCTTCTAGCTCGGCTCGGAGTATACTATTCACTAACTTTTCCCAAAATCAAGTTCCCACATCCTCATGCCCTATTACCTCTCGACCGGAACCTTTAACTGACGCCCCTCCACGTAGCCCCATACTAACCCGACAACTGACCGGTACCCAACAATTAAAACATTATCAGATGCCTCTTCGTCTGAATCCTGGGTCAGCCTATATCGATGCCGCAGGTCAAATGGCACATGCTGACCCAGTCTTCGTATATGTCCCGTTCACGACTACCGATCTCTTGAATTGGAAGACCCACAATTCCTCGTACACTGAGAAACCACAAGCTATGACCGATCTGTTCACCTCGATAGTTCAGACACATAACCCGACATGGGCTGATTGCCAGCAGTTATTAATGACATTGTTCAATAATGAGGAAAGGACAAGGATTAACCAAGCGGCCATTAAGGCGCTAGAGGAGAGAGCCCGTGCTTTAAATCAAGCCAATCCGGCAGCATGGGCCGCAACACATTACCCTAACACCGATCCTGACTGGAATGTAAATGGCGCAGATATGGCTCAACTTAAAGCCTATAGAGACGCTATAATTGCTGGCATGAAAGCCGGAGGGAAGAAAGCTATTAACATGTCGAAGACAGTTGAGGTGATTCAGAAAAGTGATGAAGCGCCCAGTGTCTTTTATGACCGATTATTGGAGGCATACCGCTTGTATACCCCCTTTAATCCGGAAGACGCTGATAATTCCCGAATGGTAAACTCCGCCTTTGTCAGCCAAGCTTACGGAGATATTAAGCGCAAGCTACAGAAATTAGAAGGGTTTGCAGGTATGTCTATCACCCAACTAATGGAGGTAGCGAACAAAGTATATATGAATAGGGAAACAGAAAGTAAGAAAGAGGAAGAGCGCAAGATGCGTAGAAAGGCAGATATGCTAGCGGTAGCGATCGCAGGCGTAGATAGACGGGGCCCAGATAGAGGCGATGGTAGATGGAATAGGGAGCCTTTGAGTAGGAATCAGTGCGCGTACTGTAAGGAAGAAGGGCATTGGAGGAACGAGTGTCCGCAAAGAGAGCAGTATGAGAGAGACTTACCCAGGGCAGGTTACGGAAACTTTAGAGGCAGAGCGAGAGGTAGAGGAGGCCCCGGAGGGAGTAATGGTAATAGAGGGAGTAATGGTAATAGAGGGAGTAATGGGAACAGAGGAAGTGTAAGGGAAGATAGGTACTATCCAGCAGCGCAAAGGTCCCGCGATAGAGAAGGTAGGGACTTTGTGGGATTGGCTGACACGGTCATGGAGGACTATTGATACCGACCGGGCTCCATCCCCCTTGGTCGAGCGGAGCCTATGGTCGATGTATCAATAGGGGGAAAAAGGAGTGCGTTCATGATCGACACTGGTGCTGAACATTCGGTGGTGACTAATCTAGTTGCTCCTCCATCTGGAAGAACTATTACTGTAATAGGAGCAACTGGAAGAAGTGCTGAAAAACCGGTTCTTAAAAGTCGACTCTGTACATTGGGAGGCCACGTAGTAAAACATCAATTCCTTTATATGCCTGAGTGTCCAGTCCAATTGCTGGGACGTGATATGCTATCCAAATTACAAGCGCAGATTACGTTCCTACCAAATGGAACAACATCCTTAAAGTTTAATGGACCCTCAGGTATTATGACATTGTCCGTACCAAAGGAAGAAGAGTGGCGACTTTATACAGTGTTGACTAGCCAAAACCCGAGGAGTGATGAATCCTTATTTAACATACCAGGAGTTTGGGCAGAGAACAACCCACCAGGACTGGCCCGCAATATTCCACCTATTAAAATCGAACTAAAACTTGGGGTTTATCCAGTAAGCCTGAGACAATATCATATTCCGCAGAAGGCTAAGAAGAACATCCAATCTTATCTGGATAAGTTCATACGGTATGGTATCCTAAAATTCTGTACTTCCCCCTGGAACACCCCATTGCTGCCTGTTCAAAAGCCCGGTACAGATGAGTATCGACCTGTGCAGGACTTGAGAGCAGTCAATGATGCGGTTGTTAGTATACATCCAGTCGTGCCCAATCCATATAACCTGCTTGCTTTAATTCCGGGCGGGGCTACTTACTTTACAGTCTTAGATCTCAAAGATGCCTTCTTTTGCCTCCGAATTGCCGCAGAAAGCCAATGTATCTTCGCTTTCCAATGGGAAAATGCTGTAACGGGCTCGAAACGCCAAATGACCTGGACAAGATTGCCCCAGGGGTTTAAAAATTCACCTACCCTATTTGGTTCAGCTCTAAGTCAAGATCTACTAGATTTCGAGTCTATCCCAGGAGAGTGTGTATTATTACAATATGTAGATGACTTGTTGATAGCAGCAGTTACAAAGGAAGTATGTCAGCAAGCAACGCACGATCTACTACACATTCTCTGGAAGGCAGGATACAAGGTGTCAAGAAGGAAGGCTCAGTTGTGTTTGCCAACTGTCAAATATCTGGGATTCCATATCTCTGAAGGTCAAAGAATTATGGGGCCAGAGAGAAAAGAAGCTGTGTGCCAAATACCGATACCCAGGAATAGAAGACAAGTGCGAGAATTCTTGGGGGCAGCAGGCTTCTGTAGGATATGGATTCCCAGCTACGCGATACTGGCAAAACCTCTGTATGCAGCTATCAAAGGTACAGAGCACGACCCCTTCTTATGGACTCAAGAACAGCAAACGGCATTCGAAGATGTGAAGAGGGCTTTGATGAGTGCCCCAGCATTAGGTCTACCTGACCACACACGGCCATTCTACCTGTATGTACATGAGCAAAGAAGAATGGCTGTGGGAGTATTGACACAGTACTTGGGATCATGGCAAAGACCTGTTGCCTACATGTCTAAGCAACTGGATGCAGTGGCCAGCGGACTTCCACCTTGTCTAAGAGCTGTAGCTGCAGCCGCCCTGCTAGTAGCTGAAGCCGATAAACTCACTCTGGGTCAAGAACTTTATGTACGAGTTCCACATGCAGTACAGACGTTGTTGGATTACAAAGGAAATCATTGGTTTAGTAACAGCCGTATGACCAAGTATCAAGCAATGTTGTGTGAAAACCCAAGAGTGCATTTAGAGACTGTAAATACCTTAAATCCAGCTACCCTTTTGCCACAACCTACTGAAAGTCAACATGATTGTTTGGAAGTAATGGATGAAGTATTTTCAAGTAGACCAGATCTTCGTGATTTTCCCATCCAGAACCCTGATGTTCAATATTACACCGACGGCAGTAGTTATGTAAAAGAAGGGATCCGCTATGCAGGATATGCAGTAACAACGATAGACAAGGTGATAGAAGCTCGGCCACTGGCAAAAGGAACATCAGCACAAAAGGCAGAATTGATAGCACTGACACGAGCGTTACAATTGGCTGAAGGTTTAAGAGTGAACATCTACACGGACTCCAAGTATGCGTTTTTAACCACTCATGCCCACGGAGCTTTGTATAAAGAAAGAGGACTATTGAATTCAGAAGGCAAAGAAATCAAATACGCAGCTGAGATCCTACAACTATTGGAAGCAGTGTGGGAGCCGAAAGAAGTCGGTATTATACATTGTCGGGCGCATCTGAGAGGAGATGGTGATGTAACCAAAGGGAATCGGATGGCAGATAGTGCAGCTAAGCGTGCTGCTGAATCAGGAAGACAGGAATATGTGGGGCATATAGCTGCTCTTATACCAACTCCACTGTCTCAATGGACTCCAATTTATACAGCTCAAGAAGAGGAGTGGTTAAGGACTGAACCTGGAAAGTATTTGGAGAACAAATGGTATCAGTTAGAAGATGGAAGAATAGTTATTCCAGCATCACTAGCGGTAGAAATTGTCCAAAACTATCATAACGGGACACATTCTGGGAGAGACAGTACAGAAGAATCTCTCAGAAAACATTTCTACATACCAAGATTGTCCAACTTGACTCAGGCCATTGTACGTAGATGTGTAACGTGTGCTAAAAATAATGCAAGACAAGGACCAGTAAAGCCACCAGGAGTCCAGTTTATGGGGGGACTTCCCATGTCCGATTTACAAATTGACTATACAGTGATGCCTAAATCGGGTGGACATCGCTACCTGCTGGTAGTGGTGTGCACCTATTCAGGCTGGGTAGAAGCATGTCCTACTCGTACAGAGAAAGCAGGAGAAGTCGTGAGATTCCTGCTACGAGAAATAATACCCCGATATGGACTACCCTGCTCTATAGGATCGGACAATGGTCCAGCTTTTGTTCATCAGTGCCTACAACAATTGACTCATATGCTTGGTATAAAGTGGAGGCTTCATACGGCATATAGACCCCAGAGTTCTGGTAAGGTAGAGAGAATGAATAGAACTATTAAGAATCAGTTGGCTAAAATGTGTCAGGAAACCCAACTTAAGTGGAACGTTCTCTTGCCCATAGCTCTATTGCGAATCCGTAGTACACCTACCAGAAGGATGGGCCTCTCTCCTTTTGAAATCATGTACGGGCGACCACCTCCCGTGCTTGGTAACTTAAGGGGGGATTTGAGCCAGTTGGGAGAAGGAATTACCCGGCAGCAGGTTGTAGAGTTGGGTAAGACTATGGAGGAGGTACAGAAATGGGTACAAGATAGATTACCTGTGAATATTTATCCCCCAATTCATAGTTACCACCCAGGCGACCAAGTGTGGATTAAAGAGTGGAATAATGTGCCGTTAGGGCCCAAGTGGAGAGGTCCTTATGTTGTTCTTCTGTCTACCCCTACAGCGATAAAAGTAGCCGAAGTGGTTCCGTGGATACATCACTCCAGGGTTAAACCAGCAGCAGCCGATTCCTGGCAAGTTACAGCAAATCCAGAGAATCCCTGCAAGATCCGGTTAAAACGCACGACTCAGTCGGAGTGACGAGGAACCTTGTGGATTACAAATTTTATTGTTTCAGAGACTTGGTAAGTGAGTGAGAAGGCCATAATAAAGCCTGTCCACTCACCAACGAGTGTATAAGTCAGGGAAAGTCTTGAGGGGACCCCTGTGAAGACGAGCAGAACTCCATTCCCTGCAGCCCTTACATCCTGGAAGCTGAGGTGCCTTCGCACGGACGAAGACTGAGGATGACGACGAAAGATGTATTTTTAATAATGTTTATTTATGTGTATTTTTATATTCAGGAAGGTAGAGGTACCGACACTCCTAGCTGTGAGGTATGCATTAAGACTACAAGAACAGGTAACCATATATCCCAGACCCTAATTTGGCATTCGCAATATGAGTGTAAAGGAGATGTATCAAGATGTAGATACTTAAATATAGAATATAGTGTGTGTCATTTAGGAGTAGGAGAACCTAGGTGCTTCAGTCCTGAGTATCAACCCCGTACAATTTGGTTGACTCTCAGAAATGGAGATCCTCAGGGGACCATAATTAATAAGACGGTATTAGAATCCGTATATTCTTCAGGTGCTCTGCTATTTGATGCGTGTAAAGCAATATCAAGTGGTAGAAAGCCGTGGAATGTATGTGGGGATCTTAGATGGGAGAGGACGTATGGGTCTAACGATAAATATATTTGTCCCAGTAGTAAAATAAATATGTAAGTCCAAGATGCCCAAATAGAGATTATAACTTCTGCCCATATTGGTCTTGTGTGGGGTGGGCGACTTGGGGACAGACAGCAGACAAGGACATGATTGTGACTAAGTTGCCTACTGATCCATATTGTAAGTCTATGGAATGCAATCCAATCCATGTACTTATAAATAACCCTGATAAGTTCTTAGATAAATATGGTAATTTATTTGGGTTTCAAATATATGGGACGGGTTTAGACCCTGGGACAATATTGTTTATAGGGATAGAGACTGATACGGTAACCTCCCAAACTCATCAAGTATACCATTCCTTTTATGAAGAGATGAGCATAGATAATAAGATCCCCATAATGCTAAAAACTTGTTCATTGATTTAGCCGAGAGTATTGCCGGTAGTCTTAATGTTACCAACTGCTATGTGTGTGGAGGTACTAACATGGGAGACCAAAGGCCTTGGGAAGCAAAGGAGGTAATGTCCGGTTCTGAGGCAGTTGACCAATTAATATCTACACAAGCCGACTATCATATGAGTGTTAGAGGTAAATCTGAGTGGAGATTGAAGACCTCCATCATAGGTTATGTTTGCATAGCGAGGAAAGGAATGATGTATAATACTTCTGTAGGAGAATGAACTTGTCTAGGGCAAAAAGCTTATGATGATGATACAAAGAATACAACTTGGTGGTCGGCTTCAAATGTCTCAGAACCATCTAACCCGTTTGCAAGATATGCCAATTTAAAGGAAGTATGGTTTGATCTATCCATCACATCTAACTGGAGAGCCCCAGCGAATTTGTACTGGATCTGTGGTAAGAAGGCCTATTCGGAGTTACCACAGGACTGGGAAGGGGCATGGGTGTTGGGTATGTTAAAACCATCCTTCTTCTTGTTGCCTATTGAAACAGGTGAGACTTTAGGTGTTAAAGTGTATGATGTGAATCATAGGAAGAAAAGGGGACCCATAGAGATAGGTGCCTGGGAAGATAATGAATGGCCTCCCCAGCGTATTATAGATTATTATGGGCCAGCCATGTGGGCAGAGGATGGTACCTTTGGTTATAGAACCCTATTTATATGCTCAACCGCATTATAAGGTTACAGGCGGTGGTTGAGATCATTACTAACGAGACATCACAAGCGCTTAATCTTCTAGCGAAGCATAATACCAGGATGAGGACAGCAGTTTACCAAAATAGATTAGCCTTGGATTATCTTTTGGCAGTAGAGGGAGGTGTATGTGGGAAGTTTAACATGAGCAATTGCTGTCTTCAAATAGATGATGAAGGGCAAGCAATAGCTGAGCTTACTAGCCATATGGTTAAACTAGCGCATGTGCCTACTCAGGTATGGAAAGGGTACAATCCAAGTAGCTGGTTTGGTAGCTGGTATGAGTGGTTTGGAGGGCTTAAGGCAGTGGTAGGTGGAGTCCTACTGATTTTAATGTTGTGTCTACTCCTGCCGTGTCTTATACCCTTAGTAGTTAGGTCTGTGCAAAGCCCGATAGAAAATATAGCAGAGAGGAAGGCTGCTGCACAGATAATGGCAATTTATAAATATAAGGCTCTAGATCAGGGAGAACCAATGCAGGAAGACGAGTGTTCAAGATTCACATCATAGGATAAGTCTGGTCTGGTTCAAAGGTAACTTGTGGTGTATGCAAACCAAGGTTAAGTGATGCCTCAAGTAATTGTAAAATATCAAGAGGCATCAAAGGGGGAAATGTGGTGGAATCTCGGTAAAAATAAATTTAGTAGGCCGAGATTACCACGTGGCATGTGTACGTGCATATGCTGACGTATCGATCAGTTGGTTGCACGAGGCAAGATACGATCAGTAGTGTACGGAGCATGTGCAAGAATACAGGATGTAGTATTCCCCTCCTCCATTGTGCTGGACAAGCCATGTGGTCAAGCAGGAAGTTAATTCTTATTTGTAATGATTGGTCAAGAGAATGTGCGGGTGGAGCTTAATATGGGAGGAGTTATGTGCCTATATAGGAAGCCTGCACTATTGTTCAGGGCTCAGAACTTGCTGTATTTTTGGTGACATTAGTCCCTCTGAGTCCCGATCGGTGATCCAATAAAGAATCTCTTCCTTCCTGAAGAAACCTGTGTCCATCCCTCTGTGCTTTGCTTCCGTCAGTTTCTCCGGTATCAATATTGCAAACAAAGAACATTTTACATAAATGTTACTATAATTAAGCCTGTTAAAATTTAACAGGCT
>OW240914.1:332343350-332441749 GCA_933207985.1 Pelobates cultripes | reverse complement strand
ATAGAGATGCTATAATTGCTGGCATGAAAGCCGGAGGGAAGAAAGTTATTAACATGTCGAAGACAGTTGAGGTGATTCAGAAAAGTGATGAAGCGCCCAGTGTCTTTTATGACCGATTATTGGAGGCATACCGCTTGTATACCCCCTTTAATCCGGAAGACGCTGATAATTCCCGAATGGTAAGCTCCGCCTTTGTCAGCCAAGCTTACGGAGATATTAAGCGCAAGCTACAGAAATTAGAAGGGTTTGCAGGTATGTCTATCACCCAACTAATGGAGGTAGCGAACAAAGTATATATGAATAGGGAAACAGAAAGTAAGAAAGAGGAAGAGCGCGAGATGCGTAGAAAGGCAGATATGCTAGCGGTAGCGATCGCAGGCGTAGATAGACGGGGCCCAGATAGAGGCGATGGTAGATGGAATAGGGAGCCTTTGAGTAGGAACTTTGAGCGTACTGTAAGGAAGAAGGGCATTGGAGGAACGAGTGTCCGCAAAGAGAGCAGTATGAGAGAGACTTACCCAGGGCAGGTTACGGAAACTTTAGAGGCAGAGCGAGAGGTAGAGGAGGCCCCGGAGGGAGTAATGGTAATAGAGGGAGTAATGGGAACAGAGGAAGTGTAAGGGAAGATAGGTACTATCCAGCAGCGCAAAGGTCCCGCGATAGAGAAGGTAGGGACTTTGTGGGATTGGCTGACACGGTCATGGAGGACTATTGATACCGACCGGGCTCCATCCCCCTTGGTCGAGCGGAGCCTATGGTCGATGTATCAATAGGGGAAAAAGGAGTGCGTTCATGATCGACACTGGTGCTGAACATTCGGTGGTGACTAATCTAGTTGCTCCTCCATCTGGAAGAACTATTACTGTAATAGGAGCAACTGGAAGAAGTGCTGAAAAACCGGTTCTTAAAAGTCGACTCTGTACATTGGGAGGCCACGTAGTAAAACATCAATTCCTTTATATGCCTGAGTGTCCAGTCCAATTGCTGGGACGTGATATGCTATCCAAATTACAAGCGCAGATTACGTTCCTACCAAATGGAACAACATCCTTAAAGTTTAATGGACCTTCAGGTATTATGATATTGTCCGTACCAAAGGAAGAAGAGTGGCGACTTTATACAGTGTTGACTAGCCAAAACCCGAGGAGTGATGAATCCTTATTTAACATACCAGGAGTTTGGGCAGAGAACAACCCACCAGGACTGGCCCGCAATATTCCACCTATGAAAATCGAACTAAAACTTGGGGTTTATCCAGTAAGCCTGAGACAATATCATATTCCGCAGAAGGCTAAGAAGAACATCCAATCTTATCTGGATAAGTTCATACGGTATGGTATCCTAAAATTCTGTACTTCCCCCTGGAACACCCCATTGCTGCCTGTTCAAAAGCCCGGTACAGATGAGTATCGACCTGTGCAGGACTTGAGAGCAGTCAATGATGCTGTTGTTAGTATACATCCAGTCGTGCCCAATCCATATAACCTGCTTGCTTTAATTCCGGGCGGGGCTACTTACTTTACAGTCTTAGATCTCAAAGATGCCTTCTTTTGCCTCCGAATTGCCGCAGAAAGCCAATGTATCTTCGCTTTCCAATGGGAAAATGCTGTAACGGGCTCGAAACGCCAAATGACCTGGACAAGATTGCCCCAGGGGTTTAAAAATTCACCTACCCTATTTGGTTCAGCTCTAAGTCAAGATCTACTAGATTTCGAGTCTATCCCAGGAGAGTGTGTATTATTACAATATGTAGATGACTTGTTGATAGCAGCAGTTACAAAGGAAGTATGTCAGCAAGCAACGCACGATCTACTACACATTCTCTGGAAGGCAGGATACAAGGTGTCTAGAAGGAAGGCTCAGTTGTGTTTGCCAACTGTCAAATATCTGGGATTCCATATCTCTGAAGGTCAAAGAATTATGGGGCCAGAGAGAAAAGAAGCTGTGTGCCAAATACCGATACCCAGGAATAGAAGACAAGTGCGAGAATTCTTGGGGGCAGCAGGCTTCTGTAGGATATGGATTCCCAGCTACGCGATACTGGCAAAACCTCTGTATGCAGCTATCAAAGGTACAGAGCACGACCCCTTCTTATGGACTCAAGAACAGCAAACGGCATTCGAAGATGTGAAGAGGGCTTTGATGAGTGCCCCAGCATTAGGTCTACCTGACCACACACGGCCATTCTACCTGTATGTACATGAGCAAAGAAGAATGGCTGTGGGAGTATTGACACAGTACTTGGGATCATGGCAAAGACCTGTTGCCTACATGTCTAAGCAACTGGATGCAGTGGCCAGCGGACTTCCACCTTGTCTAAGAGCCGTAGCTGCAGCCGCCCTGCTAGTAGCTGAAGCCAATAAACTCACTCTGGGTCAAGAACTTTATGTACGAGTTCCACATGCAGTACAGACGTTGTTGGATTACAAAGGAAATCATTGGTTTAGTAACAGCCGTATGACCAAGTATCAAGCAATGTTGTGTGAAAACCCAAGAGTGCATTTAGAGACTGTAAATACCTTAAATCCAGCTACCCTTTTGCCACAACCTACTGAAAGTCAACATGATTGTTTGGAAGTAATGGATGAAGTATTTTCAAGTAGACCAGATCTTCGTGATTTTCCCATCCAGAACCCTGATGTTCAATATTACACCGACGCAGTAGTTATGTAAAAGAAGGGATCCGCTATGCAGGATATGCAGTAACAACGATAGACAAGGTGATAGAAGCTCGGCCACTGGCAAAAGGAACATCAGCACAAAAGGCAGAATTGATAGCACTGACACGAGCGTTACAATTGGCTGAAGGTTTAAGAGTGAACATCTACACGGACTCCAAGTATGCGTTTTTAACCACTCATGCCCACGGAGCTTTGTATAAAGAAAGAGGACTATTGAATTCAGAAGGCAAAGAAATCAAATACGCAGCTGAGATCCTACAACTATTGGAAGCAGTGTGGGAGCCGAAAGAAGTCGGTATTATACATTGTCGGGCGCATCTGAGAGGAGATGGTGATGTAACCAAAGGGAATCGGATGGCAGATAGTGCAGCTAAGCGTGCTGCTGAATCAGGAAGACAGGAATATGTGGGCATATAGCTGCTCTTATACCAACTCCACTGTCTCAATGGACTCCAATTTATACAGCTCAAGAAGAGGAGTGGTTAAGGACTGAACCTGGAAAGTATTTGAGAACAAATGGTATCAGTTAGAAGATGGAAGAATAGTTATTCCAGCATCACTAGCGGTAGAAATTGTCCAAAACTATCATAACGGGACACATTCTGGGAGAGACAGTACAGAAGAATCTCTCAGAAAACATTTCTACATACCAAGATTGTCCAACTTGACTCAGGCCATTGTACGTAGATGTGTAACGTGTGCTAAAAATAATGCAAGACAAGGACCAGTAAAGCCACCAGGAGTCCAGTTTATGGGGGGACTTCCCATGTCCGATTTACAAATTGACTATACAGTGATGCCTAAATCGGGTGGACATCGCTACCTGCTGGTAGTGGTGTGCACCTATTCAGGCTGGGTAGAAGCATGTCCTACTCGTACAGAGAAAGCAGGAGAAGTCGTGAGATTCCTGCTACGAGAAATAATACCCCGATATGGACTACCCTGCTCTATAGGATCGGACAATGGTCCAGCTTTTGTTCATCAGTGCCTACAACAATTGACTCATATGCTTGGTATAAAGTGGAGGCTTCATACGGCATATAGACCCCAGAGTTCTGGTAAGGTAGAGAGAATGAATAGAACTATTAAGAATCAGTTGGCTAAAATGTGTCAGGAAACCCAACTTAAGTGGAACGTTCTCTTGCCCATAGCTCTATTGCGAATCCGTAGTACACCTACCAGAAGGATGGGCCTCTCTCCTTTTGAAATCATGTACGGGCGACCACCTCCCGTGCTTGGTAACTTAAGGGGGGATTTGAGTCAGTTGGGAGAAGGAATTACCCGGCAGCAGGTTGTAGAGTTGGGTAAGACTATGGAGGAGGTACAGAAATGGGTACAAGATAGATTACCTGTGAATATTTATCCCCCAATTCATAGTTACCACCCAGGCGACCAAGTGTGGATTAAAGAGTGGAATAATGTGCCGTTAGGGCCCAAGTGGAGAGGTCCTTATGTTGTTCTTCTGTCTACCCCTACAGCGATAAAAGTAGCCGAAGTGGCTCCGTGGATACATCACTCCAGGGTTAAACCAGCAGCAGCCGATTCCTGGCAAGTTACAGCAAATCCAGAGAATCCCTGCAAGATCCGGTTAAAACGCACGACTCAGTCGGAGTGACGAGGAACCTTGTGGATTACAAATTTTATTGTTTCAGAGACTTGGTAAGTGAGTGAGAAGGCCATAATAAAGCCTGTCCACTCACCAACGAGTGTATAAGTCAGGGAAAGTCTTGAGGGGACCCCTGTGAAGACGAGCAGAACTCCATTCCCTGCAGTCCTTACATCCTGGAAGCTGAGGTGCCTTCGCACGGACGAAGACTGAGGATGACGACGAAAGATGTATTTTTAATAATGTTTATTTATGTGTATTTTTATATTCAGGAAGGTAGAGGTACCGACACTCCTAGCTGTGAGGTATGCATTAAGACTACAAGAACAGGTAACCATATATCCCAGACCCTAATTTGGCATTCGCAATATGAGTGTAAAGGAGATGTATCAAGATGTAGATACTTAAATATAGAATATAGTGTGTGTCATTTAGGAGTAGGAGAACCTAAGTGCTTCAGTCCTGAGTATCAACCCCGTACAATTTGGTTGACTCTCAGAAATGGAGATCCTCAGGGGACCCTAATTAATAAGACGGTATTAGAATCCGTATATTCTTCAGGTGCTCTGCTATTTGATGCGTGTAAAGCAATATCAAGTGGTAGAAAGCCGTGGAATGTATGTGGGGATCTTAGATGGGAGAGGACGTATGGGTCTAACGATAAATATATTTGTCCCAGTAGTAAAATAAATATGTAAGTCCAAGATGCCCAAATAGAGATTATAACTTCTGCCCATATTGGTCTTGTGTGGGGTGGGCGACTTGGGGACAGACAGCAGACAAGGACATGATTGTGACTAAGTTGCCTACTGATCCATATTGTAAGTCTATGGAATGCAATCCAATCCATATACTTATAAATAACCCTGACAAGTTCTTAGATAAATATGGTAATTTATTTGGGTTTCAAATATATGGGACGGGTTTAGACCCTGGGACAATATTGTTTATAGGGATAGAGACTGATACGGTAACCTCCCAAACTCATCAAGTATACCATTCCTTTTATGAAGAGATGAGCATAGATAATAAGATCCCCCATAATGCTAAAAACTTGTTCATTGATTTAGCCGAGAGTATTGCCGGTAGTCTTAATGTTACCAACTGCTATGTGTGTGGAGGTACTAACATGGGAGACCAATGGCCTTGGGAAGCAAAGGAGGTAATGTCCGGTTCTGAGGCAGTTGACCAATTAATATCTACACAAGCCGACTATCATATGAGTGTTAGAGGTAAATCTGAGTGGAGATTGAAGACCTCCATCATAGGTTATGTTTGCATAGCGAGGAAAGGAATGATGTATAATACTTCTGTAGGAGAATTAACTTGTCTAGGGCAAAAAGCTTATGATGATGATACAAAGAATACAACTTGGTGGTCGGCTTCAAATGTCTCAGAACCATCTAACCCGTTTGCAAGATATGCCAATTTAAAGGACGTATGGTTTGATCTATCCATCACATCTAACTGGAGAGCCCCAGCGAATTTGTACTGGATCTGTGGTAAGAAGGCCTATTCGGAGTTACCACAGGACTGGGAAGGGGCATGTGTGTTGGGTATGTTAAAACCATCCTTCTTCTTGTTGCCTATTGAAACAGGTGAGACTTTAGGTGTTAAAGTGTATGATGTGAATCATAGGAAGAAAAGGGGACCCATAGAGATAGGTGCCTGGGAAGATAATGAATGGCCTCCCCAGCGTATTATAGATTATTATGGGCCAGCCACGTGGGCAGAGGATGGTACCTTTGGTTATAGAACCCCTATTTATATGCTCAACCGCATTATAAGGTTACAGGCGGTGGTTGAGATCATTACTAACGAGACATCACAAGCGCTCAATCTTCTAGCGAAGCATAATACCAGGATGAGGACAGCAGTTTACCAAAATAGATTAGCCTTGGATTATCTTTTGGCAGTAGAGGGAGGTGTATGTGGGAAGTTTAACCTGAGCAATTGCTGTCTTCAAATAGATGACGAAGGGCAAGCAATAGCTGAGCTTACTAGCCATATGGTTAAACTAGCGCATGTGCCTACTCAGGTATGGAAAGGGTACAATCCAAGTAGTTGGTTTGGTAGCTGGTATGAGTGGTTTGGAGGGCTTAAGGCAGTGGTAGGTGGAGTCCTACTGATTTTAATGTTGTGTCTACTCCTGCCGTGTCTTATACCCTTAGTAGTTAGGTCTGTGCAAAGCCTGATAGAAAATATAGCAGAGAGGAAGGCTGCTGCACAGATAATGGCAATTTATAAATATAAGGCTCTAGATCAGGGAGAACCAATGCAGGAAGATGAGTGTTGAAGATTCACATCATAGGATAAGTCTGGTCTGGTTCAAAGGTAACTTGTGGTGTATGCAAACCAAGGTTAAGTGATGCCTCAAGTAATTGTAAAATATCAAGAGGCATCAAAGGGGGGAATGTGGTGGAATCTTGGTAAAAATAAATTTAGTAGGCCGAGATTACCACGTGGCATGTGTACGTGCATATGCTGACGTATCGATCAGTTGGTTGCACGAGGCAAGATACGATCAGTAGTGTACGGAGCATGTGCAAGAATACAGGATGTAGTATTCCCCTCCTCCATTGTGCTGGACAAGCCATGCGGTCAAGCAGGAAGTTAATTCTTATTTGTAATGATTGGTCAAGAGAATGTGCGGGTGGAGCTTAATATGGGAGGAGTTATGTGCCTATATAGGGAGCCTGCACTATTGTTCAGGGCTCAGAACTTGCTGTATTTTTTGGTGACATTAGTCCCTCTGAGTCCCGATCGGTGATCCAATAAAGAATCTCTTCCTTCCTGAAGAAACCTGTGTCCATCTCTCTGTGCTTTGCTTCCGTCAGTTTCTCCGGTATCAACTGCTCAATTCTCTTCCATTTAGGAGTTAAATCACTTTGTTTATGCACCTTAGTCACACCTCTCTACATTAGACTTGCACAGCCTTCCTAAACACTTCATGTAAAGAGTCAGCTAATGTTTACACTTCATTCTTTGCAAATTCTAAAATGTATTATCCCCTGCACTGTTGATAGCTTGCTAGACCCCACAGAAGCCTCCTGTGTATGATTAAAGTTCACTTTAAAGAGCAGGCAATAAGAACTTTTAAAGTAAGTTACATGTAATTGAAAGTGAAACCATTTATTTTCATGCATGGTGTGGCATGGTTGCTTGGACAAACAAAAGGGATTTTACTCATAAATTGCAGAGAATTGAGCCGGGAGACTGCGGGATCATGATCTATAGATTAAAACTACTTCATTAAAGGGACACTCCAGGCACCCAGACCTCTTCTGCCCATTGGAGTGGTCTGGGTGCCAACTCCCACTACCCTTGACCCTGCAACTGTAATTATTGCAGTTTTTTATAAACTGCAATAATTACCTTGCAGGCTTAAGTCCTCCTCTAGTGGCTGTCTACTGCTTCATAGCTGTGTGAGGACCTCCAGCGTTGCTCAATTCCCCATAGGAAAGCAATGAAAAGCATTTTCAATGCTTTCCTATGGAGAGCTATAATTCACATGCGCGGCATTGCCACGCATTATGTCTCCCAGGCGGACGGGATCAGTCTCGCCCACCAGCCGACGTAATGCAGAGGAGGAGCGGTGGCGGTGGAAGAAGCAGGGACGTGGGACATGTCGCTGCCTCTGGTAAGTGACTGAAGGGGTTTTCACCCCTTCAGCATCCGGGATGGGAGGTGGGAGAGAGAGGGGACCTGCAGTGCCAGGAAAACAGATTGTTTTCCTGGCACTGGAGTTTCCCTTTAAGCTAAAGTTGTTTTATCCCTTTAACATGTACATGTCTCAGATTATTGGGAGTTATTGTTCCACACGGCAGCTATTCCAATGGCCATCATTAAAATGGCAGCAGGTACTGCTAAGGACTGAAACTCTCTCTAATATTACAGTATAGTTTAGGGTTTTTATACATAATACTCTGAATTAATTTAAACGTTTGGTGTCATTATATAATCAATAGAACATCTTATGGTTTAGGCTTGAATACAGGCCGGATTTTGGAAGAAACATCAATTATATTTTACAGAAACATAAAAATGCTGATTTATTCTGCTCCTTACAATTGATTTTCTCAGCGTTCCTTATTGTAGTTAAAATAATGAATTGTAATTGTAGTTGAATGCCAGGATATTTAAACCGCTTTATGGTAATTCACAGTGCACTATTCTGATTCTTTTTCGTTTTTCACGCTCATTTTTGTTTTGTATTGATTTTTTTTACCAGGCTTGTACAACTATCTTGTTCCTGGATTTCCTGAATCTGGCTTGTTTCTTAATTTTATTGTATTTCTGGCTATTTGATTTTTGGAGTGTCATGTTTTTCAGTTTGTCTTTCACTACACATCTCATTTGACGTTATTCTGTTAAGCCAGGCTATTCTGGCCAGTAATACAGCTCACTTTCCATCTAAAAATGGTATTATTGGTTTTATTAATTTTATTTACGACTATACTCTGAATACAGAAAACTTGGGCACACACGTAGGCCAAAACATTGCTGTGACACTTCCCAAAATAAACTCTGCCCTTTTCATATTACTACGTGTTCCTAAGGTTTCTGTGGTTATTTGGATGCTGGGAACTCTCTACTTTGATGCACCATAGTACTATTATTATTATTATTAGTAGTAGTAGTAGTAGTAGTAGTAGTAGTAGCAGCAGTAGTATTTTTATAGCACTAACCTGTTCCTCAGCACTGTATCATATTATAAAAGTGGGAAATTTAACAACAAATGAGACAATTACAAACTGTTACAGGAACAATAGGTTGATGAGGACCCTGCTCAAACAAGCTTACAGTCTAAATATACTGTCACTGAGCTCGTGCAACCCCTTTTGGTCTACTAAACAATCAGGGCCGACCCAAGACATTGTGCTGCCTAAGGCGAAGGCATGCTGCCCTGCCACCCTTCCCCCCCTTCAACCTTGCGCATATCCAGGAGATTCAGTGTGTGTAATGTATGCAGTGTGTATAGTGAATGCTTTGTATGCATGTGTATAGTGGATACAGAGTGTGTGTGTGTGTGTGATCTGTTCTTCCTCCTGCAGCTTCATGTCTTCTGCTCTCGCGAGACGCGGGTTGCTATGGCAACGCTCCGCGCGGCACGTAATAAGGCTGCAGGAGGAAGATCAAATCACTGGGCCTCCTCTCTACAGGACAAGGTAGCGGGGGCCCTGAATTGCATATATATATATATATACATATATACAGGGCTGGCCTTAGGTGTTCCAGCGCCCTGTGCGAGCTAATCTTGTGGCGCCCCCCCCCACCTAAACATACACAAAGAGGAAAACAGTCTTTGTAACAAACTGTTTTTTAATTACAGATAATTTAAGTGCAAACAAGTACAATAATAAATAACTGGATTGACTGGTAACAATAATGTATATTAAATACACAGAACTCTCCACGATACCGGCTATAGACCTATCAGGTCCACTCCGACACCCACCCCGCACAACATTACATGAGAACCCGGGGGACACTACACTGTTGTGGCATCTTGACGAAGCTATTGTGGCTAACACAAATGAGCTACACTCTAATGTATATTTTTACCTAGTTAACAATGTGTTTTTCTTTTTAAAATATAAAAACGTGCGAACTATTAATGCCACTGTTAACTTTATGTTTAAATGTGTATGCAAATAAAGTATAGATAAATAAATAAGCATTGCAGGTATTCATCAAATGAATAAGACATCCAAACCTTGTATTTCCAGGTATAGATTAAATAACATAACACATGGAAACATAACATTACATGTGTAGAACAACTAAACATAAAAATCACAACATAAAAATCACATGCTAACACAGTAGTGAAGATATAGATCAACTATAGATCAGCTTCAATGTCACTGTCGGGGGTCTTTGCACATTTGGCAAATTCCCAGACAGTGACAGTGCCACTTTAATAGTATAATCCACAAAGTCAGTTTATGTATTGTAGAAACAAGAGCAATGTTGTCAGTACACTATATTTAACCATTTTACAACACTAAGCATGTATAGCCTCTCCCTCATTTCTTAAACCCACGTCTTTGTTTGGCCCCCTCTAGACAATTTCAGGCACACAATATGTCGCCTTCACCCCCTTCACCAAAACCCTTGGCCACTTCTTCAATAAAACCCCTGCCCCCTTCATCAGACCCTGCCCCCCCCCTTCATCAGATACTGCCTCGTGCCTCTATTCATCAGACCCTGTACCCTTCATCAATCCCCAGGCTGCACCCCTTCATCAACCCTTTGCACCCCTTAATCAGACCCTGCCTCCCTTAATCAAACCCCTGCCCCCCTTAATCATAACCTGGCATCCATGCCCAGTCCCTTGCCCCCCTTAATTAGACCCAGTGTCACCCATAGCCAGTCCCAGTCCCCTGTCCCCCTTAATTAGACCCAGTGTCACCCATAGCCAGTCCCAGTCCCCTGCCCCCTTAATTAGACCCAGTGTCACCCATAGCCAGTCCCAGTCCCCTGCCCCCTTAATTAGACCCAGTGTCACCCATAGCCAGTCCCAGTCCCCTGTCCCCCTTAATTAGACCCAGTGTCACCCATAGCCAGTCCCAGTCCCCTGCCCCCTTAATTAGACCCAGTGTCACCCATAGCCAGTCCCAGTCCCCTGTCCCCCTTAATTAGACCCAGTGTCACCCATAGCCAGTCCCAGTCCCCTGCCCCCCTTAATTAGACCCAGTGTCACCCATAGCCAGTCCCAGTCCCCTGCCCCCCTTAATTAGACCCAGTGTCACCCATAGCCAGTCCCAGTCCCCTGCCCCCCTTAATTAGACCCAGTGTCACCCATAGCCAGTCCCAGTCCCCTGCCCCCCTTAATTAGACCCAGTGTCACCCATAGCCAGTCCCAGTCCCCTGCCCCCCTTAATTAGACCCAGTGTCACCCATAGCCAGTCCCAGTCCCCTGCCCCCCTTAATTAGACCCAGTGTCACCCATAGCCAGTCCCAGTCCCCTGCCCCCCTTAATTAGACCCAGTGTCACCCATAGCCAGTCCCAGTCCACTGCCCCCCTTAATTAGACCCAGGGTCACCCTTACCTAGTCCCCTGCCCCCCTTAATTCAACCCAGGGTCACCCATAGTCCCTTGCCCCCCTCAATTAAACCCATGGTCACCCTTACCATGTCCCCTGCCCCCTATAATTCGACCCTGTATTTTATGAAATGATTTTGGGATTAAAAATAAAAAAATAAGAACAGGTACTTACTTTGAAGTCTGCTGCTTCCTCCCTGTCTGCAGAGCACCGGCCGCCGCCCTCACACATTGAGCGGATCCTTCCGCGGCTCTCTGTGATGGCGCAGCACTTGCACGCTGCGCCTGTGCGGCTGCGCCCCCAAGCTCCTCCTCCACGCTCCAGAAACCGCAGTTCAGCTCACAGACAATCTCGGGCCGGCCAGTGACAGAGCGACTGCGAGCTGTGTCGGCCGCCCGGCGCCCCTGTTGCCATGGCGCCCTGTGCGGCCGCACAGCTCGCACACCCCAAAGGCCGGCCCTGCATATATATATGCATTGGCGGCCCAGGCCACACAGCAGGCACTTTTCAGTATACATGGGCGGCAAAATGCGGCCCCTGTAAAAGTGCCGCCTGGAGGCGTGGACTGGCCAGCCCTGTAAACAATGATATAGTATGGAAATCAGACTGGCCACATAAGCCTATTTAGATAATGTATTTCCATTAATAGACTAAACTTTCATTATATCAGATTTAAAGCGGCTCTTTTGTCAAAAATAAACTGTACCTAATCTGCTTCAATTTAATTCTGCCTCTGGTTTATTTATTTTTTACTTTTTCCTGAGTCCTCCAGTTTTTAAAAAATACATTAGAAAATCAGGGATAAAATGTTACAACAGGCAGAGTTTAAAACAAGGTTCTGTTACAGTTGTCAATCAAATTTTCCTATAATCCACTAGTAAAACCAATGCTACAGAAAGGCCAAATAGCAGAAAGTATGACAGATTAGAACAAAATGTTTGCTCCCAGGTATTGAGATCCAGCACAAAGAAGACATGATTATAAATACGAATAAAAGCATTATATTCATTAAAATACAGGTAGCATAAGAAAAGCAAAAACAGACAAAATGACACAGCTGCTTTAAATCACTAACAAAATGTAATCATGACAATTGCTTTTAATGTTCGATATTTGTTTAATCACTATACCATTAAAGGAGCACTATAGTGTCAGGAAAACAAACTCATTTTCCTGGCACTATAGGGTCATTATGTGCCCCTCCACCCTCAGGGTCCCCCTCCCGCTGGGCTGAATTCATTAAAACCTTACCTCCAGCGCTGGGCTCCTTCTGTGCTGGGGAACTCTACACCCCCTGCCAACGTCAGATCTGCATGCGCGGCAAGAGCCGCGCGCACATTTAAACAGCCCATATGAAAGCATTTTCTATGGATTTTCTATGGACGTCCAGCGTCTTCTCACTGTGATTTTCACAGTGCGAATCGCGGAAGCGCCTCTAGCGGCTGTCAGTGAGACAGCCACTAGAGGCTGGCTTAACCCTCAGTGAAACATAGCAGTTTCTCTGAAACTGCTATGTTTTCAACTGCAACCAGGGCCGTCTTTAATAACGAATGGACCCTGGGCAAGTGTTTGCTTGGGCCCCCTGTGCCGTGCCGCTCTCGCCCCTCACTCCCTGGTGTGCAATCACGGCATCCATCCCAACGCAGTGGCGGTACTAAAGTAGAATTAATTTTATTGGGACCCCCAATTGCAAGGTTGGACTAAAGGTAGAACCCCATCTGTCGTGCAACTCCAACAATGCTTTGACAGCTGGGACTCTACCAATTTCCCATGCTTGCAGGGTTGTATTTAGCACTGAGCCATGTTAGTATGTTTGAATGTAAGCATGTGTTTGTATGGAGTATGTTTGTGTGAATGTGTTTGTATGTGGTACTGGAGTTTGAATGCAAGTGTGCATTTATGTGTAGTGTTTGTTTTTGAATGTAGGAGTGTGCTTGTATGTAGTGTTGACGTTTCAATGCAGGAGTGTGTTTTATATGTAGTGTTGAAGTTTGAATGGAGGGGTGTATTTGTATTTAAAGTTGCGGCTCAGATGCACAGGTACACACTCTGACGCACAAGCAGATACACAGATACATACACTGACTACATACAGATAAACAGGCACATACACTGACAGACACACTGACACAGGTACATATATTGACACACACACAGACACATACACTGGTAGACGACTGACAGACATACTGACACAGGCACATATACAGACATACTGACACACAGACACATATACCGACATACTGACACACACACACAGACACATACACTGATCAACATACTGACACACATACACTGACAGAAATACTGACACCCACACACTGACAGATATACTGACACCCACATACAATACTGACACACACACACACAGGCACATACACTGACACACACAGACTGATATACTGACACACACACACACAGACATACTGGCACACAGACAGATATACGACACATGCATACACATGCACTAACAGACATACTGACGCACTGACAGACATACTGACACATACACATACTGACACACAGATATACACACACATATATACTGACACACAGACAGACATACTGACACACACACACAGACATACTGACACACACACATACACTAACACACACATACACTAACACATACACTAACACACACTAACACACATGCACTAACACACATACACTAACACACACATACACTAACACACACTATCACACATACACTAACACACAAACACACACACTAACACACATTTTTTTTTTTTAAATGTAATCCCCCCAGCCTCCTTACCTTTTGGAGTGCTGGGGGGATTCCCTGGGGTCCAGTGGTGCTGCTGGGCTCCTGGGCTGGCTGTCTGGCCGGTCAGGCAGGCGGGCGCGCGAGGGAGCACTCACTGCTTCCTCTTCAGCTCCCTCGCGCGCCGCGTAGGGATGCCGGCGCCGGAAGATGACGTCATCTTCCGGCTCCGGCATCAGTGCGGTGCGCGAGGGAGCTGAAGAGGAAGCAGTGAGTGCTCCCTCGCGCGCCCGCCTGCCTGCCCGACCGGCCACCCGCCACCCGCCCGCCGGGGTCAGCGGG
The DNA here is from genome assembly GCA_933207985.1 of Pelobates cultripes. NCBI lineage: Eukaryota > Metazoa > Chordata > Amphibia > Anura > Pelobatidae > Pelobates > Pelobates cultripes. Next base: position 332,427,346 of record OW240914.1, on the reverse strand, counting down.
GCCCACGGGGCAGGTGCCTCGGGCCCCCCAAGAGAAACTGGGCACGGGGCAGCTGCCCCGTTTGCCCCGCGTTAAAGACGGCCCTGACTGCAACGTTAAAACTAGAGGGACCTGGCACCCAGACCACTTAATTGAGCTGAAGTGGTCTGGGTACCTATAGTGGACCTTTAAACTTCCCTGCCATTAAAATCCCCTTATTTAATTTACTGTGACATCCAGAAAGAAATATTCCATGCACCTGTCATGCTTTCTGAAAAAAAAATATTTCATTCCTGATGGTTTTTTTATGAGGGTTGACATTAAAAAATGATATATTCAGTTTTAGAACTAAGAACATTAGAATAGAATGTTAACAACCACATAGAATGTTAACAACATCAATACTTTTACATTCTAATTGTATTTTATGTGTTTGTGTTTTCTGAATTGTATTATTATTGTTATTTTAGTTTTTTTTGTGTGTGTGTTGCTCATAGAAGGGGTATTGTTTGGTTTTCAGGTCTCTTCTGGCTATGTCATAAAATAAAAATGTATGTAGCTTCTATCTGCTGTTGGTCTCAGATGTCAAGCTGCGGAAAATATATATATCTGAAAGGTACCATCTGGGCATGTGGTTAGATGCTGTCTGCCTGCTATCGTCTTGAATAATAGTTACGACTGGAGCTCTGAGTTAGATCATTGTGATAAACAGCCACTGCTACATAGCTCTTTGAGATTTGTGAGGATTTCAGAGCATCCGTGAAATCCTGGTGGAAAAAATGCAATGTCAAATAATATACAGAGAGCATGAGAGAGGATGTCATAGTTTAGATGCACTTTATTTCCTAGATAATTAATACATAAGTAAATTCTATACCTAACATGCACAGTGCACGGATCACTAAAAACACAAATGCTTTCAAAATAGTTTTCACTATTAAACGTATCATTAAAAGAACACTATAACGTTAAAGGGACAGACAACTGATTGTGTCAATATTTAGAATCAATAACCCGCAGAAAAACATGCATGTATTATTTCTGCATGTTTTTGTCATAGGTTATATGGGAAAACAGCTTTCAAAAGTTGCAGACATGGTGTCTGCAGCCTTTATAAACCCTCCCTTCTTTACCAAACACAGGTTTTCAGTCTTTGCCGGGGAATTGACCAATTTACGATGGTGTTACTAGTGAGCAGGTGGTTGCAAATTACCACTGCTTCTCAATGAGCTGTGCTATAGCTGCACTGCTAAGCTGTACTCCCCCTGATCTCAGTGTGCCTGCCATTATTGTTAACTCTAGGGAGCTGTTTAACAGCCAAGGAGGCATTCCAGCACCTCGTTTTAAAGTGCCAATTTTTATTGAAAAAGTAACTTTTGTAAAATATGGCACGTGTGTAGCAATAGCCATGCTCTGAGAGTCTGATGCTTCTGATAGAAACTAATGTTTCTCTATAAAAAGCATTAGCAACATTCAGCATTATCATGCTTTAGTGCGGCACATGAGAAGTGCCTCAGTCAGCCATGAGAGGTGTATTCTGTGACAAATGTAAACTCTCAGAGAGAGTAATATTTAAAGGGATACTCTGAGCACCAAAACAACTTCAGCTTAATGAAGTAGTTTTGGTGTATAGGCCTTGCCCCTGCTGTGGCATTGCTCAGTTCTCTGCCATTTACAAATTAAATCACTTTTCTTATATAGCCCTAGCAACACTTCACCTGGCTGAGACATATACATATCCTGAAAAATTGCCTACATTTGTAGGCTTCGATTATTGCACAGTGTGTTTAATTTCAAATGTCTTATTTCCTGTTCTCTTGATAACCTGATAGAGCCTGCACTTTCTTTTTCCCATGGAGGCTGTATGACTCACAGCCAGGGGAGGTGTGGCTAGGCCTGTATAAACAGAAATAAAAGTGTCCCAAATTGAACAGTGAGACTGCATGGGGATTATCTATACACCTGAACTGCTTAATTAGGCTCTTGGTGTTAGAGTGTTCCTTTAACATTTCCAAAGAAAAGGAACAGGGAGTGCTGTATGAACCAAACACCACATTTAGATGCAGTGCTTTTGGTGCTCAGTGTCCTTTTAAAGTTGCTTTGTCACTCCCCGTTCCAAAATTAGTATGTTTATAAAATGCTCACTTTGACTGTGTTGGTATTTTCCTGAGATTCCAACTCAATCAAAAGATATACTGATACAAATCAGAGACTTCTTGTGTTAGTATTTTTCGTATTCTTGACAAGCTTGACAAAAGAAAGAGTTACCTTTTTTCAAGCTTGTCATTTTCCGCAGCTGTCACCATTGACGGCAGTAGAGAATAAAACTCTGTCAATACAGGACCTTTGGGGATCCTCTATAGACCTCGGTGCTGTATGACTGAGAGTACAGCACTGAGGAAAGATACGGCACTGAGGAAAGATACAGGAGAGTACAGCACTGAGGAATGATAAGGCACTGAGGAAAGTTACGGCACTGAAGAAAGATACAGGAGAGTACAGGCATACCCCGCTTTGCGGACACTCGCTACTACGGACATTCCCGCGCTGCGCAGCTGCACTATTGCAATTAAGAACATTTCCTGCGCTGCGCAGCTGCAGTGCCAAACAGGCAGAGCTGATACACAGAGTTCCCGCCAGTCCCACACCCTGGAGTTGCCACCGCGATCAGAGTTGCCTGCCAGAGTTGCCATCCATCTAAAAACCTGCATAAAGGTGAGTACTGTATACAGTACTGAGCAAATTTCTTGCTCCCCAAAATGTAAGTAGGCTACTGTTTCCTTTGTTTACACCCTGTGCTTCACCATCTGCTCTATTCTCCTTTTATTCCATATATTCATGGGACAATATCCTGCCATACTGGTGAGACCTTTGGAGGACGAGGATTACACTGCTCACAAATGCATTTTTGAGGGGGGTTTAGCTCATTAATACATGAGTTGCCACTTATTAGCAGACTTTATATCTGTCATTTTAACATTTTTATATTGCCCTAAATGTTTTGTTTTGTCTTTTATGTTTTTATGCTCATATAAGCTACAGTATGGAGCCATTGAAGAAGACCTTTGTCCTATTCATTGATGTATATTGGTATACTGTACTTACACTCTATCCTATCCTGATCCTAATCATTCTTTGTCCTTCTCTCTCTACTGTACAGAAAAGAAAGCTGAATTTCTTCTACAGTGCATAGCATAGTGTTTTATCCATTACTTACTTTTTTTTTAATTTTAATTATTTTACCTCTCCAAATTTGTTCCTGTTGCTTTAACAACAGCCTCTGACCCCCCCCACCCACTACAGCGTCTGACACCCCTCCACAGCCCCAGCCTCTGACCCCCCCCACTACAGCCCATGGTCCCCCCACTGCAGCCCCTGACACCCCTCTACAGCCCCAGTCCCTGATCCCCCACTACAGCCCCTGACCCCCACTACAGCCCATGCTCCCTCCACAGCCCCTGTCCCCCCACAAAGCCCCTGACCCCCACAAAGCCCCCCCCCCACAAAGCCCCGTCCCCCACAAAGCCCCTGACCCTCCCCCACTCACAGCCCCTGACCACCCCATTACAGCCCATGCCCCCCACTACAGCCCCTGACCACCCCCACTACAGACCCTGACCCCCTGCTCTACAGTCCCTGACCACGCTCTGCTACAGCCCTGGACCACTCTCACAACCTCCCGTGACCCCTCATTACAGTCCCTGGCCCTGAATATAAACCTAATAATTTAGGAAATAATTTTGATACACAGCCACCTGGAGTTGGCACCTGTGAAGAGGCAAAGTTCCCGTCCGGATTTGCCGCCAGCCAGCCCAGAGTTGCCGTCTGTCCGCTGACCCAGAGTTGCTGTCCGTCCACCCAAAAACCTGCCTAAATGTAAGTGGATTACTCTACATCACAGTTACACCAAAGCCACAATCTTAATTAAGGCACGGCAACAACCTAATTAATATAACCAACACTGAAAATATAACATTCCTAATCAGCCCACTAATTATGTATTACACCCCACAGATAATTTCCCAAAATATTGATGTGAGTAATAAGATGCTTGGCCACCCATGGTTCCTAGTACCACTCCATCACTAGCAGGAACAAAACTGAAAGAGTTACTAACTACCCAACTCCTTGCTAAATATAGGACACATATTTGGTAATATTGCCCCAGGCATTCAGGAGGCTCCTCTGATTACAGCCACAACTACACAGCCAATATACAAACACTGACTGCATCCTCTACAAAAACACACTCTGCATCTACTATTCGCACATAAGTGTGCGCACACACACACACACTCACTCTCTCTCTCTAAATCCAATATGTACACACACACACTGCATCCACTACAGAAACACACACACAATAAATACACTCGATCCACTACACACACACTCTGCATTCTTGTGAAAAAACTTGGGGTGGGCCATGTGGGTGGTCTCAGGGGCCCAGATCACAAGCTGTGTTAAGGGCCCCAAAATTTATGATGGCAGCTCTGCTATTAACATGTAGCTAATTGTTACTAAGTAGTCAGTTTTTGTAAACTATGTAGAGTGGAGCTGAAATATAATCATCCATAATAACATCCTTTGGATGAGAGCAAACACAGAGAGGAATGGGATAAAAGATAAATGTGGGAGGGTATAAGAGTTGAATTTTATGGTTTTGATTACACTCAAATTTATCCGGGTAGGACATATCCTGGATTACCAAAACTGACCCAAAATAGAATCTGAACCTAAAACGTAGAATCTTGATTTTAAGGAAATAGAAGAATAATAAGCAAAATATTGTGTATGTGTCCATTTAAACATGAATTATTTTAAGAGAACATTATTTTATTTTAAGAGAGCATAGCAATGCATGTGTTCACAAATTAGTGTTATGTTAAAAAGGGGTTTTATGTAGCCTATTCTGGTTGCCCTTCTTGGCTGGTGCCAATAGATAATGTATTAGGTATTATGATTGAAACAACACAACATTTGCATAACCAAAGGTATAGATGTGGGTAAGGTTGCATAAAGAAATATCTTGCTACCTGTAAGCATGGATATATTTACAATCAATAAACTAATTTATATTCTAGTTATTGCAAATTAATCATTTTCTCTGTGGCAGATGTTACTTCGTAATGGTTTACAACTAGACCTGGCAGTCAGCCTCTCAATAAAATAAACCGTTCTGGTCATAAATAAAATACACCTGCAATATTGCTGGCACAGTGTAGGCTGAGATAAAATGCAATAATAACCATGAATTAACTGTGGAATCCAGCTGCTGAGCCAGACTTGTTTATGTGTATGAATAATTTGTTCAAAATATTATAGGACACAACATTTGACAATTTATTGGCTGTTCAACTGAGTAATGCACCATAAAGCATTAATTTGCATAATATTTCTAATTGCTGCACCAGAGTGTATTTAAATGCAAATATAAACAGAGCCAGTGTGTGACGGAATGACAGCTTGATAACCTGTTATTAATACCAGAGGAACACTGGCACAATGTTTGTCTCGTGTCCGTGGAGAATGGTGTGTATAGCCAAACAAACAAATAAATAAAGAATGTAACAAAGCCACTGGCAAACAATTTATTTTAAACAATGCATTCTTTTTTTCTATTCATTAACTGGAAATACATTTATAATGTATGTGGTTGTTCTTTTCCAACTGACCATGTAAGAGCAACAGTGTATGACAGGGGTAGGCAACGTTCTAGTAGTACTGTGTCAAAAGATCTTGAAGTCCCTCGGTGTGCCAGTCCTCTTGTTTTAGATTGAGGTATGTATGTTGCTGTATTGTGCTTGTGTTATTTATGGGTGTTGCAGTTGCTTTGTAGCACTATATTTGTGCATATGTGGACTGTTATATTTTATATGTTCTTGATTAGTTTGTGGTATTGTGTATGATACCTTTGATTTTTTATTATTTGTATGATGGGGAGGCTTTTTTCTGCAGCTCTGTATATATTCAAGCAGTATGGGTGGCTTCCGTGGGGTCCAGTGGGTACCAGGCTAGACCAGCTGCAGGTCAAGGGTAGGAATTACAATAGCTGCTGCGTGCTGCTCAACTTCAGTGTGGATTGCCGTTGACAAGTGTTGGGAGGAAGTCCGAGTGCTGCAATACGTAAATCACCTGCATTCACCACTCGGTTTGCACTAGCTCTAGCAGATATCTGAAGTCCTACTGGCACTCCTGACAGGCCAGAGCTTGTTTGTCTCTGGCAGTTTCGAGTGCACTTCAAATTAAAGGGGGTGCTTGTTATGATATATACAATTTACATTTTAATGGAGATTAAAATTGCTAACAAATTTCTAGATTTCTTTAACAACAGAGGTTAAAAAAACAGCCCTTCCCCCCTCTTCTCAGCAGTTCAGTCTGTGCCAATCAGCACAAAGATAAGGTTGTGTTCAGCATGTCTGTTATCAGGGAAACCCTCCTCTGGGCATCTCTCCTGCTTGAATTCAGCCTAATCAAAAGCAATATCCGTAAGGGGAAGTAGAAAGAAAAGGCAGGGCTCTGTGTGAAAGCTACACCAGCAGCAGCACAGAGAAAGGAAAGAAAAAGTCAGAATGATTTATTGTAGGAGCTTTGAAAAAGCAATCTGAGAATGGAGAGCCAGAACAAATAATTTGTATTTACACAAAGCCAAAAAAAATTGTTAGAGAGTTCTAAGTTGCTATTGGAAACAAGTATATACTTGCGAAACAGGGGTTTGCAGGAGAGGTGGATCTTATAGCATGTGAAACATTCACTGAACACATGATTGATGCTCTCAGCAGGGGACAGGACTAATAGAAATAAATAAAAATATGAAATTTAATAATATTAAAGGACCACTATAGGGTCTTTAGGTCCCCCCCACCCTCAGGGTCCCACTCTCGCCGGGCTGAAGGGGTTAAACTCTTACCTTTCTCCAGCGCCGGGGAAATCTCCTCCCTCTTCCGACATCAGCGCTGAATGCGCATGTGCGGCAAGAGCTACGCGCGCATTCAGCCAGTCCATAGGAAAGCATTCTCAATGCTTTCGTATAGACGTCAGCATCTTCTCAGAGTGATTTTCAGTGAGAAGCGCGGAGGCGCCTCTAGCGGCTGTCAATGAGACAGCCACTAGAGGCTGGATTAACCCTAAAATTAAAAAACATCTGGTTCAAATTAAAATATTATTCAGCAGATAAGTAACAAAATTACAAAACAAAGTGATAGATGTTTTAACACTTTCAATGTTATTTAGCTGGCGCGCAACATAATCAGATAAAAGCTGTTTCTTATACGTTTTGCAGATATCCCATTGATGCAGTTTGTCCCATAGAATTCTCTGCACGTTCTCCAACTCAGGTTTTTTTATCTCGTCCTTTTGGGTGTTTTAACATCATTTGTGCACGTAAAACAGAATTTAGCTGAACTATACAGAAAAGCTTTTGTTTAATATGACTGAAAGCATCAAACTGATATTAAGCATTGCGCAAGATATAGGCAGGTAATGTTTTCTTTAACAGTGGTAATGTTGTGCTCGTGCCCCCTTCCATGGTAAGTAGCCAAACTGTTTGACAACTTACCTGGGGTGCAAGGCTAGAAATGGATCCAGAACTCAGGATGGGCACATCCACAATTTATTATGACTGACAGAAAAAAATGCTGTTTATGCACTGTGATTAATTCATACCCAATAAATAAGTATATTCATACTGCAGAGCTCTATAATGCACTCATATGTAAAGCACATTACGGCAGAGATCTATAATAAAAGCGTATCAATTAAACTGTTAATGGCTCCTGACTGATTCCTCTTCTGCAACTGTCATTAGTCTAATACTATCCTTACATTTTTGTGTCATTTTACCCCACTCCCTCTAGCATGTAAGCTCTTTGAGCAGGGCCCTCAACTCCTCTGTTCCTGTGTCCAACTTGTCTGGTTACAACTACGTTTCTTCGTCCACCCATTGTAAAGCGCTGCGGAATTTGTTGATACTATATAAATAACAATAATAATGCGCTCATATGTAAAGCACATTACTGCAGAGCTCTATAATGCGCTCATATGTAAAGCACATTACTGCAGAACTCTAAAGTGCACTCATGTGTACAATACATGGCTACAGAGCTCCATTATGTAATCATAGGTACTGCACATCAGAGCGAAGTTCTATAATACACTCATACGTATTGCACATTACTGCAAAGCTCTAGGATACACTCCTACACAATGCATGCTGCACCACTTTACCAGCATACCAAAACAATTAACTGTTACATCTCCTCTGTCACCCCCCTCTCCATTAACACTTCCAGAACCACTCGTTTCCCTGCAATTAACGCCTTAATTGCCCAAACTAGTTTTCTACAATTCTGCAATTATTTCCTCACTGCCAAACTAGAATCACTCATTTTCTTGCTATTACCCAACATTCCCTGGGAAGTTTTGAAATAAATTAAAAAGTCTCTCCAGTCTGTACAACTGGTAGTCTAAGTGACAATTTCCCTGGATCCAGTAGTGTGCAGGGCTTAATTAAAGGGACACTATAGTCACCCAGACCACTTCAGCTCAATGAAGTGGTCTGGGTGCCAGGTCCCTCAGGTTTTAACCCTTAACATGTAAACATAGCAGTTTACATAGCAGGGTTAATCCAACCTCTAGTGACTGTCTTCTTGACAGCCACTAGAGGCGCATCTGCTATGCTGGATGCGAAATTCGCATCCAACGTGCAGAACGTCCATAGGAAATCATGCACATTCCGCTCCACTCGGGAGCGGACGTCGGCGGGGGAGAAGTCACCAGCACCGAGTGAGCTTGGTGCTGGATTAAGGTAAGTTACTGAAGGGGGTTTAACCCCTTCAACGCCACGGGAGGGGGGAGGGGGGCCCTGAGGGTGGGGGCACCCTTAGGGCACTATAGTGTCAGGAAAACCACTTTGTTTTACTGACACTATAGTGATCCTTTAAACAAAACCAGGTTGTGCCTACCAAACAGTGAACAAACACTAGCAGTAAAAAATTAAAGTAAAACAATTTTCTTCCATCTGCCTTAAATCCTGTGTGTCTTGGGTCTTCCGCAATGGAAACACGTAATAAGGAAAACAAAAAGATGAGACCAGTAGTTTAATATGTTTAAAAATAGTTAATAGACAATAAGATATACAAGTGGCAAATCACTTGATATAGAGTTTCATACAAGCTCTGGTAGTGACAGCATATATTGGAATAACCCCCACTAATATATATCAGTGTTGTCTAAACGACTCCAATAATTATCAGTGAAGAACAAATATATGGAGATGAAAAATAGGGATCTCCAGTAGTGTAATATATGTAATGTAAAGTGGAGGACATGCAGAAATAAATGAAAATACGCTCAAAAATAGAAGCGGTCATCTGTTTTACGCCAGCCCGCACTCTAGCGTGAGGTTTCAAGGGATTCCCCACTTTAGGGAGCTGTTCTATGTTCGGGAAGGTTTTACCGAACATAGACTCACGGGATACCCTGCACTAGTGAACAGGTCTATGTTTGGGGGAATTCCCCCGAACGTAGACCTGCTCTCTTGCACATGCTCACTACTGCATCCTCACTTACCGACCAATTCGTTTCACGACCAGGTAAAGAAATCAAAATAAACCAGAGTAAAAGTATCTACATTCACAACACCTTTCAGGCTCTCAAGTGAGATAAAAGGATGTTTAGCGCAGATAAATTTAAAGCACTAATCAAAATTGGTGATTAAATGATGCCATGGTAACATGACATGTAAAGAGATGATATTTCCATCATAATAAGTATGAATACAGCTACGCAGTACTGTAGATCAAATGAGGTAAGATTAATAAAACAAGACTAAATTGACACTTGACTGCTATGGTCATGTGGCTTAGCTCCCTAATGCGCTCAGGAAATGAGCCCAACCTGAGTGGCAGGGCTTAGCTCACTGTAGCTAACAGAAGATTGTAAATTTTGGCTCCACGGCAGGAGACAACAGACACCCAGCAGACCTCAGGTAAATGAGTCAAACTTTTACAAATAGTTTGGTTACTAATCCTGGGAATGTACCCAGGCACTCCTAGCACCACAAAAAAAAATAGAAGACTGTTATGGTGCTTGGAGTTTGCCTTTGACTGATTATATGCATTTACTTCAAATGTTTTTTGTTAGGATTGTCTTCGTTTATTTATTGTACACTGCTGCGGAATATGATGGAGCTATATAAATCATTGTAATTGTATGCTAAACCTTACCTGAATGCACTACAATTTGAGATTATCTCCCATCCCTATGAAAACGCACACTTATTTAAAGGACACCAATATAACACGTGCATCTGCTAGGAGAGGGGGGTGGGGTGGGGGGGGAAGGGAGTATAACCCTTTAGCTTTAACCATGCTCCCACTTTTCACAAAACAACTTAATAGAATACATACTCAGGATCTGAGCTGCTGAGATCACGCCAATCTACAGCCAATAACGGTTCTATTATCATTTGTACCCTATCTCCTTCGCACAGATTTGAAATTATATACAAATAAGAGTGACTGGCTTTGATGGATTGTGGGTTGCAGTATCAAGGCACCAGCTCACACCAATATTTCTTTGGCTGAGCCGAGAACATACTCCAGATGTTAAAGTGGTCTTGGGAAAAAAAAGGGGCATGGCTAAAAGTACAGAGTTGTGCTGCAGAATGCCAAAGTTATTTATTTAAGAAAGCTAAACTAAAGAGATTTAAACCGCAAATAAACTATAGCTTGGGTGCAAGGCCAAAACTTAGTTTTGAGCAAAACGTGTTTTTACAAGTTTCTAAGGGGGTAAGGTCAAAAAGGAGCATCCAGGCCTTTAGAGGTTCAACTGTAGCCATATTTAAAAAATAAAAAAAACAAAAAAAATAAAAATTGTGCATTGGTTGGCTTTTATCAGTGAGAGCTCATCTGTTGACAGGAAAGTTCTGACAGACACACAAACACGTACACCCTCCTGTTAGCTTACCTTTTGTTGAGGAGGGTGGATTGCTTGTAGTTCTGTTCCTGGGGGTAGTGAGATCTGGAGCAGCTCTTCGTGCTCTGCACAAAGCTGGGAGGAAGGGACAGGCTGCCACTTCCTCCCAGCCTGCAGATACTACAAAGGCCTGATTGTGGTCTTAAAGGGCCACTGTACCCCTGTTCGACAGGTTTCCCACTGCTATCACAGCACCAGGGAAACATTTTGTGGCACCCCTGTGTGCTTGCTGGGGAAAAGTGGCACACTGTTTGGGAACTGCTATTAGGTACACCCTTAATAAAATGCAAGCAGTGTCAGACATTAACTAAATAACCATGTATATACACAGTATTTGTGGTAAAAAAAAAAAAAAGATTATATACATATATACACACACATATATATACACACACACCCCCACACCAAAGAGAATGGACAACCAGACTTGACAAATAAGCATTAAAGTTTATTTCACTTAACTCATTACACGAGTATTCATTATATCCATAGGATTTATATTCATATGGAGTATGGTAAAGACAAAGTGCAGAATTAAATTGTTAAAACACAAAAAGAATAGAACATTTGATCACTTTGCACACAAGGAAAGGAAATATACTGTAAGATATTGCACGTTTTGTAATGTTTCACATTAAAGTGAAGCATTACCAAAGAATATAGGTTAAATAACCTTTCAGGGAACGTCAGGCAAGGCAAGTGTACCAAATTAAAAGATTGACGAAAAAAAAAAAAAAAAAAAAAAACACACAATCCAAACAAGCACATCTGCAAGTAGAATGTTTAAGAGCCAGTATTGGTTGCCATAAACAACTAGTTTGTGTACACTAATTCTAAAAAGCAGAGTCTTCAAAAATACAGTTTCATGGAAGATTTGTAAGAAAATTCACATTTTTAGAAATTAAAAAAAAAGTCAATGTGAAATGCAACATGTGTTCTATAATCATGTCAAGGACAAAATGCTGGTGTTTTCCTTTATTAGGGAATGTGGGGGTCTATTCCTTTTTGGGATATCCCCTTTAATAGATTAACCCCTTAAGGACACATGACATGGGACATGTCAAGATTCCCTTTTATTCCAGAAGTTTGGTCCTTTTAAGAGCTTTCACTATATGCGGACATGAACCTCATTCAATGGATTGACTCCTTGCAAGTCAAGTTAGGATTTACGTCTAAGATTTGTTTCTTGTTAAGAGGAAAAACAAAATCAAGAAAGTTTGAGGAGCGGAAGAAGCCCAATAATAACATTTTGAGCGCGGCATTTGTTCATATTAATTGGGGAAGAAAAAAATAAATAAAAAGTATGTGCATATTTATTTTAAACTGCCTTAGTCGACTGCACTTGAAATGGGACCACATAGCATGTAAAGATTTAATGATACACTACTTGCACAGGCTGAAAGTGCTAAATGCCAATTTTAAATTTTTTTAATGCTTCTGAGAAAGCAAAACAAGTTGGAACTTTTTTGCAGTCGCCATTATTTCCCAAACCAAACGAGAGCAGAGTGCTAAACAAGCACATTCTGTAATGGGACACTAGATTAAATCAGGGGTGTCCAAACTTCGGCCCTCCAGATGTTGCTGAACTACAACTCCCATGATTCTCTGGCTATTTCAAAGAGTCATGGGAGTTGTAGTTCAGCAACATCTGGAGTTGCTGTAAGCACTATAACCATGTAAATCGCATTGAGTTTGTTATGGTGCCTGACACTGTTCCTCCATTCAGGGTCAAACCATTCTGAGCAGTTTAACATTGAAGGAACAGGTTTTATCCTCCCGTAGCTGAATGGGGTTTTGGACAAGACAGATTACACACTTATTACCATACCTGCAGTGGCACTGTGATAGGCTGATCGCAGTCTGCTGGCACACTTCTAAGCAGCAATAGGAGTCTGTGATTGGCTAATTATTATTCAGTCCAGGCAGCACAGAGGTGATACGTTGCTATGATTATTGTTAAGCATTAAAATATAAAAAAAAAAAAAAAAAAAAAAAAAAAAAAAAAAAAAAAAAAAAAAAAAACCTGTTCCATGCTGATTGGAAAGGCAGAGCCAGAGGAATCCAGACACTATAACCAGAAAAGACAGTTATGGTGCCTACGGTGTCATTCTAAAATGGGAATCACAGAGAAGGGAAGACAAAATAAGGCCAGATTGGAGAAATACTTCAATTTTGGGTTTAAAGTTGGTCATTTCCCATATCAATTTTCCACTATTCTAGGTGTACGAACACAATGCCATAGGACTAAGCATGTTAGGCATTTCTGATGTGTTAGGAATGTCTGGAAAGAGCAAGACAAACACTCATTCGGTTGACTTTAGAAAGTTCTGAAAACTCAAAAAAGGACTGTTAGGTGAACAGCTTTTACAACAAGGAAGAAAATACACATGTAAATTGAATTACATTTGCATAGATTACTATAAAACAGATCCTTAAAACACAAGAATATGTTTAGTTATTGCCCATTTCCTCATGCAAGAAAAGATTACGAAAACCGATTCTGGAACACATAACTTTTAGGTTTGAGTTGTAGACTTCCCCAATGCAACTGAGACATTTGTACATATTTTCAAATAAATAGCCACTAGGAAAACATTTAGCACCCTACTAATGTTGATTTCAGTCTTCCATGGTGAGTTGTTAATTGTAAACACAAACGGATTGCTGAAAATTGCTTTATACTCTGCTACCACTCTCCAGTACTTCTGAAGTCTAGAATAAAAGCTTAATAGCAAACTGTTCATTAGAGCGCAACTTTGTTACCTATTACTTGTTTTAGTACACAAACAGCATTTATTGTCCTGAGCAATCTGTGTAGGTAGTAACCATGTTTCCTCTACGCTGAGTGACAGTTCTACAATGTTTGCTGGACCCACTAAACACATTTTCTGCTCTTGCGTTGTGTCGCTGAGCATTATCAAAGCTGCCAAAAGTAAACATTTTCTCCATATCTTCAAACATATCATTAAACAGTCCTCCTCCAAAGGAAAAGTCTTCAAAGTGACGTCTGTGTCTATTATGAGATTCCTGTTGGCTCCTAAAGTGGCTGTCAAATTGACTCTTGGATCTAGTGTGCTGACTCTCACCAAAAAAGTCAAAGTCCTTGAAAAGGTCGTCTAAATTGAAATGGAAAGGTTGGTGGAAGTGCTGGTCATTCGAACCCTTTCCAACATTTGCGAAAGCATCATGCCCAAACTGGTCATACTCTTTCCGTTTATTTTCATCAGAAAGCGTCTCATACGCTAAAAAAAAATAAATAAAAAAAATACAGTTAGGACAAGACCACCAAATGTAAACATGTATGCTATTTTGTTATGCTTAAACAAAAAAAAACAAAAAATTCTCCCCACACATCGACTGCAATAGGCATCAAGCAAAAATATTTTTTTGCAGGCATCTATATTTTTACATAGCGCTGTACAATGGATATATGCAAGATATATACAGTTTATAAATGTCACTACATTTGTCTTTGAAGCTGCAGTTATGAGATAGTTTTACAGGATTAAGTTTTCTTACCTTCAGCTATTTCCCGAAACTTTGCTTCAGCATCAGGGCTTTTATTTTTATCAGGGTGGTATTTCATTGCAAGTTTATGAAAAGCTTTTTTGATCTGTCGCTCTGAAGCATTTTTTGGAACCCCCAATATTTCATAATAAGTCTTCTTTGCAAGTATTATTTCAGATATCAATAAAACACACACAGCAAATATGAGCACAGACTGTGCTGAAGCCATGACTGAAATACCTGGAAAAAAAAACCCCACAGAAAATCAAGTTAAAATTAAAGGAATGAGAAGAGTTAAGCAGCAGCCACCTTCGACTGCAATAAAGAAATGTTTCTAAGCATGTAAACAGCCACCACCCCCAATATAAAATATATAAAAAACACATTTTAAAAATAAGTAGAAACCAAGCCATGCGAGATGAAGCCCAATCAGTAATATTTTCAGCAGAACGTATATTGGGTGAAAGACTACTTAAATACCATCATTATTACACTAGAGACAATAGAATGTATAAAATTAGCCATTAAGAATGAGGTCTGACAAGACTGATCAGGTAAATGTTGGTAAGCCAGTATCAGCTATGTGAAAGGCCTGCCTCATGCATTCCACACAGGAATGTGCTTAATCAACCTATCATTCCTGTAAGTTTTCTTGTAATTGTAGTATTTATAGTTACATCCCACCTCTCATAATATTGTAAAGCGCTACGGAATCTGTTGGATTATTATTATTATTATTATTATTATTATTATTATATCAAGGGAAGTGCAATATTGATTTATCATTAATACCAGCAGTGCTCTGAAACCAGCATCTCTGGAGAGCTCTCGACATACGGATGATATGCACATTTAACTCCGTTGTGAGCATAAAAATCTTCAATACATACTTTAGATGAACAGCAAGAACAGTTAATGTAAACCTGGCACTACAAATTCACCTAACCCTACAACAGCTCCCAAAGCATTATCTATCTAATAAATCATAAAGATAAATTATATCGAGTTGCTTTGGGAGCTGTAACATTACAGCACCTCACTCCAGTGTCACCAGTCTCAGAGACCCTCTGTGCTGTAACACCCATTCCCTATTGCCACGGCTTGGGGAGACTTCCCCGAGTAGAGCCATCCTCCGCTAGCTTAAGAGGCAAATCAGCGTCAATGCTTCCCATACTGCCCAGCAAGTGAACAAAGTCTGCTGTGGGTGCATAAGAGTGATAGGGAGCAATAGAATTGCATGGGGGATTGTTTTCTAGCTTCCCCATCACAGTCTTTGAAATTAAGACTGTTCTACCATTGAAGGGATACTATGTCACCAAAACAACCTTAGCTAAATGAAACAGTTTTGGTATATAGATCGTGCCCCTGCAGTTACACTGCTCAATTCTCTGCCATTTAAGAGTTAAATCACCTGGTTTATGCAGCCCTGCAGCCTATCTAAAAAAAAAAAGAAAAAAATAGTTGCCAGTGATAGCACTCCAAGACTATAAGTAAAATATTCCTTTTATTACCTCCACTAAACCAGTACAGGCAACGTTCCAGCTTGATCCCCTCAAGCTTTCGTCAGGACAAAAAGGGGTGAGCGCTTTCCTTCTACTGGCAGAGATATCACTTGGCACCTGGCAGGCAGAGCAAAGTAGCGGTGTGGGACCATCTCCCCCTTAAACTATTAATCTACCAAATTAATTTAAGTTTAGAGGATAATCCTAAAAGTTTATTCTAACAAACCACAAAAAGGACTTGATTAATGCAGCAGAGCATTAAAACAAAAGAAATCACATCAGCTTACAGCACTTTGCCAAAATCTCCATTTACATATGTAAAGCACTTCTTAAAGCCCTCGTACGTTTAGTGCTTATGTTTTACCATTATGCTTGGTCACTGTAGTGCTTATTATACGATTAGTGGTTATGTTTTACCATTATGCTTTGTCACTGTGATGCAAGCACAAGGGACGGAAACAATACTTTGTATGAATCAACAAATATCCTTTGTTTATTCAGTGTGTGCTGCATTTAAAAACCACAACTGGACTTAAGTACCAACTTTCCTGGTCACAATCCTTAAGCATTCAACTGATGAGTCAAAGATTTCACCTTTGATAAGTAACTGATCTCAACCTGCAAATGGAGTTAAAAAAAAAAAAAAGTTTATATGAAATACTCATTGACTGTTGGAATCTCACAGAAATTCCAGTCAAAACATACCAAGACAAAGTAGGGACTTTGTCTCAGTATTTTACCTACAAATTACACTTTGGGACTGTGGTCAGAGCTACTGCCATCAAGACATGACAATCCCCCAGTGAATACTTCAGAGAAGTTGCTCTATGGAGGATTCTGCAGGATCCTTCATAGACCGCAACGTCTTACATTCCAGAATGAAAAAACCCAACACCTCAAAACACACACATTTTGTCAGGTAGGTGACATCTTACATATACAGCACAAGCCAATAGGCAGATGCAATATATTTATACACATTAGCCGCCTGTAATGTGTTTGTCTTACTGTTCCCACAATGACAAGCTACTTTTAATATTAAACCTCATCTACAAGCCATTCAATATAAGCAGAACTGTGGAGATTTGACAAAAGCATTACAAAGTTTATGCTCAAATAAGGTTATTTATGTTGCAATAATTTTAATTTGGAAAAATAGCATGTGACTTAAAAAGCAACAAAAACAACCCAAAGGATAATTATATGATCGTCCAAGAAATATAGCCACTACAGTTCAATTGTGCTATGAGTTTGAGCACAGTCTCCTGATTTGTCCAACCTTGAACAGCCTGTCAATGTTCAAGGTTGGAGGGATGCCATTGCAGTTGATAATGTAAAAGCTACACTTCTGCATAATCACACTAGGAAGTAGAAAGACTAGATGAGTGATGCAGAGAAACCTTGTTTCTTTTGTCCAACATCTAAACGGTTTCACAAAAAAACAGGGGATGGTGCCCACAGACTAAAGCCACCATAACCACTACAGTGAGCTGTTGTGGTTACTGAAACAAAGTTAAAATGTGGAAGGCTACACCTCTTTACGCAAAGATTAACCCCTTAAGGACACATGACGGAAATATTCCGTCATGATTCCCTTTTATTCCAGAAGTTGTGTCCTTAAGGGGTTGAGTTCTCCCCTTCTGTTAATCATTTTATAAGCTCTGACCTTTCCCTCTGGTAGTCTGCATATAATAGGCATACAGAGATTAAACAATATTTCTATTTCTCCTACTCATTTGCAAAGTGTGCCATAAATGTACATGACTTAACTGGTGAAGGCAATGGCTACATATGTAATACAAGTTTAACCCCTTAAGGACACATGACATGTCATGATTCCCTTGTATTCCAGAAGTTTGGTCCTTAAGGGGTTAAAGGGAAACTATAGGAGCCCAGACCAGTTAAAAAAAAAACTAAAAAAAAAAAAAAACAGAAGAAAGCTAGACAGTACTTTTTCCACCAGTTTATTACTTCTACTTTCCCATATATCTTACATAAGGTCACAAGCTCCAAAATGCTATATATTTTTTCTTCCAGGGAATACAAATTGCTTTGATTATAAATACCTGCTAGAATAATAAAGCATCCTCTCAATGCCACAACACCTGTATTCACCTGGGTGACTAGTTGCATCACAGTAACAGATTAGATTACTTTTTTCCCAGCTATATTCCCCTGACGACTTTATGCAAGAGCATGCAATGTCTGGGCTTCCCAGTGAAACCAACAGAGGCATTTAGTATGACGAGTACTTTTACAGGACAGCAGCGAAAAGGTCAACCTAGTAATGTTTTGGGGGCCAAGTTATTTTAGTGAAACAGTTAGAAAACAGGACAGTGGTATAAAACCAAAACAGTTTTCATCTGATTACTCTATTTTTTCCAAACACTTTTCTATAACCGATACTTTTATCCAAAAATCCCTCTATCCCTTTAACTCATATGCAAAAAAATGGTAGAAGGAGTCGTAAGATCTAAAACTAAACACAAGGTTATTCAAAATGAAAATTCAAGGTGAATTTAAAATTTAAGGTCAAAATAGCCAAACTTGGGGAGTGGGGGGGGAGAGAAATCCAAGTCTGCACTCAAACTGCCACTCTTTCTGGGTGGCAGCAATGCTTACAATACACATCAGCCCCAATACATACAATAATAATAAAAAAAAAAAAAGTTAACGTGTACATTATTCCACATCCCTTGGCACCATTAAATTAAAACACTGGAGGGTTTTCTTTAGTATCAATTCAATGGCCTTTCAAGTTTGACTTAGCAGGTGAGCTGACACTTTAACCCCTTAAGGACACATGACGTGTGACATGTCATGATTCCCTTTTATTCCAGAAGTTTGGTCCTTAAGGGGTTAAAGACCACTGGAGTGATATTAAAAAACCCTACAGTTATTTAAAGTGTGTACAAGGATTAGGGATAGTGCTTTCCCATGGATGTATCTGGGCTGGTATTACTGTAGCCCCTGCTGCTGCCCAGGAGTAGTGGGAGTTGGAGCACAGGGCTGATTTTTGTCTGTTGGAGGTAAAAGCAGATTTAAATCAGATTTAAGGCCAGAGCAATCAGCCTGGAGAGTATCTGCAGAGAGAGCTCAGTGTTGATTGCTTTGGCCTGTCACCTTGCTGTCACCATGGAGACCGTTAATAAGATTATGGCCGTATATCGCCCTCAGGGTACAAACACCATCCTCACCCTGGACCCCCTGCCCGGTACTCACCTGCAGCCAGCAGCTTAGTGACCCGCCCGCAGCCAGGACTTTATCTGCTCTCCCTGCTCGGCGGCCCCGCCCACTGCCCCCAGGCCAGCACCCGCGCCACCAGCGCAGCAGCTACACGACACGCTCGGTGATTGGCCGGGGAGGGGGCACGTGACTCCTTTAGGCGCACGTGGAAGGCTGTTGTTCAGCGCGGGGGGTCAACAACGGACGTCACTTCCGCTGACTTGTCCTTAGCCTGGTCGCTGGGGAAATGTGGGGCGGAGCTCGGGACTGACGCGCCTCCCACTCTCAGACTTGGCACGTGCCGCTGGGCGGGGCTTTGCGCTGAGGGCCGTTATTCCCCCCACGTGACCGCTGTCACCTCCTGTCACAAACGTGCGTGTGCTCTGAGGGTACGTAAAAGGACTCTGTGGAGACGCTAGTGCGTCAGACCAGAGTGGAAGCTCACGGCGGACATTTTTAGTCAGGGCATCGCCCACCATTAAACCGAATTAGTGACTCGAGAAAAGCTAACGTCAAATCCTCGCATGCACTCAGAAAGCCCAGTTTTTTTTATATTTCATATCTATACGATATTATCTACACTTTTTTTCCCCCCCTGTAATAAACCGTTTTGCCCGAATGTAAAATGGCCGCCCCGGCCTCCAGTGAAGGGGGACAGGCAGCTCCCAGCTGGCAGGTGTAGTTGCCAGGATGGGAGCGCGAGGCCCGGATGCGGAAAGCCTGGGTGGTGCTGGGTCGGTTGCCCGTGGTTACCACGCAGCGTGTCCGTGCTGGGGGGCTCCGCGTGCCGGGCGCCATGACAAGATACTGTGCGGCCCCAGACTGCAAGAACCGGGGGGGGCAGGCGGCAGCGGCAGGGAAGCAGCAGAGAGTCTCCTTCTACCCGTGAGTTAGCTGTGCCAGGCTGTGTGCCAGGGGCCAGCCACTGGAACCATACTTACCAAGCGCTCCGATTTAGGAAGGACAATCCTTATTACTGGCCTGGGTCACGCTTTACTGGGAGCTGCAGATTGTTATTTGTGTGTCTGATGGTTCAAGTGAAGTAAAACCACGTGCATGCGCCTTTAACAGAATGTGTTTAAAAACCTGTGTAAATTACATCATTATCTATTAAAGCAACACTCTAGGCACCATAACAACTTCTGTGAAATGAACTTTGTCAAATTAGGTTATGGTGTCGGGGGTTTCTGGCGCTTCCTAATCTTTTAGGGGTTAAAGGACCACTATAGTGCCCTGAGTGTGCCCCCACCCTCAGGGACCCCCTCCCGCCGGGCTGGATGGCGAGAAAATGGGTTAAACTTACCTTTATTCCAGCGCCGGGCGGGGAGCTCTCCTCGGCAAGAGCTGCGCGCGCATTCAGCCAGTCTCATAGGAAAGCATTTATAATGCTTTCCTATGGACGCTGGCGTCTTCTCACTGTGATTTTCAGTGTTGCCCAAACCAGTCAATGAGACAGCCACTAGAGGATTTAGAGGCTGGATTAACCCATTTATAAACATAGCAGTTTCTCGGAAACTGCTATGTTTATATAAAAAAAAAAAAAAAGGGGGGTTAATCTTAGAGGGACCAGGCACCCAGACCACTTCATTAAGCTGAAGTGGTCTGGGTGCCTAGCGTGGTCCTCTAAACAGTTTTTGAAAGGTATGGCTCCTGAAAGGTAAGCGAGTGCCAGGTTTAAACCCCAAAGACCGGTCCGTAGCGCCATTTCTAGCTGTCCTCCTTACATACCTGCTTTCAGAAATTCTTCTAAAGTAAGTCTTTGAGTTCCGCAATGTAGGGGCGCAGCTGGTTGGCTTTGCTGAAGCTTCCCACTCATTATAAGAGCTTAAAAAAAAGCCCCATTCCTTTCTCAAACCATTTTTATGAATGGAGAGCTGATCTCTCCAAGCCAATCAGCAGCACTCCTGCCCAGCGGCAATCCAAGACTTCCTTTAGAAGGATTTCTGAATGTGGATGGTGCACAGAGAGAAACGGTGCTGCAGAGCAACTTTGGGGTTTAACACCTAACCTTCATTTCAATTTAGTTATGGTGTCCTTCGTGTTCCTTTTAAGGTATTTAGTAGCTCCTTTGTTATAGCAGTACATCAGACTCATCTGCAACTGGACCCCTTAAAATCAAAAGGCCGCTCATGATCATTTGAGATAATTGTCATTATGGAGTCAGCTGTCACCAGAGTTACCTCAGCCTTACATCACTCCATATAATGATAGCTTGATATTTTACTTTTTTATTTTCTTCACATTGATAAGTAGTGTCACGTTCAAAAGGCCTATTGCATCATGTTACTCATCTCTGCAAAGAAAATGATGTATTTACTGAGCAATGTAATCTTAAGAATTGCACGTGATATACAGTAAAAATAAAGTCCGCTTAGATCCAGTACTGGGCCACTCTCTGCTGTTGATGAAGACTTTTATCCAAAACAATGTTTCCCATAGAGAACCATTACGCACATACCGCATATGTGCACCAACTGCATCTATCAAATGCTTCTCTATGATATGCATTTCACTCTTCTAAGGTCTCTAGTGGCTGTCTGTCTGATAGCCACTAGAAGCTCAGGATAAGACAAATGTCAAGTTTGCAGTTTCTTTGTAATGTCAATGACATTGCAAGTAAAAAGAGACATGGCCTATGCACCAAACGCAATTCATCATGAAGAAGTGGTTTTGGTGCTTCAAGTGTTCTTTGAAAGTGCCCTTGTCATGCCTAATGTGTCATTCTAAAGAGTTTGTGATTTTATTTTAAGTTTTTTTGCCATGGATATCTTAAATAAATGAAAAATACAATTTGAATTGTCACATTATGATATACACATAGTACGAAACAAAGGTGAAATATTTAGAAGAATTGTGTTACTGGTGATCATGAGGCAAATAAGCTACCTTTTACAAAAGTTTTATTTTTCATTGAGGTCATCTCAGATTTCCCCTCTAACATTTGTAGCAGACATGTAAAATTGCTAATATGCTCTTTTGTATGTTTTGTTGCACAGCATGAACACTCTGAACACTTTCAGTGTTTCTAATAATGAAGTATTGGATTCAATGCTTCATTATCAAAAGTGTCCAGTTGGCTGAACACAGCAATTGCCGCGCATGCCCCTATAGGGCCAAAGTGCTTCTTTATGAGAAGTATTGGATTAACCTGAAACCTCCATTGGGATGATCTAACAGCACAATGAACTGGTGGCGCTGGATAAAGGGTGAGTTTAATGCTATTTACTAGGGATGTGCATGGGCAAAAAGTTTGGTGCAATTTGGGACTTCGGCACTTACCCTAACCCCACTCCTAACCTTACCTTTAACCCAAACCTTCCTGTAACCCTAAACCTACCCCAAACCCTAGAAGATGTGGGTTTAGGGCTAGGGTTAGGAGTAGGGTTAGATTCCTGCCATCATTCCCTTAATTCTCCCTCTCCTGTTTTGACACTTTTCAGAAATACGAAGCACTTCGGCACTTCCGAAATTCGGAAAGCATCCGAATTGCCAAGAATTCGTACGGAAACGAATTGCACATGTCTACTATTTACTAAATTTCACTGGGTGGGCAAAAGGTGGTAACAATCTAATCAGTGGCGTACACACAACCCATGGGTCCCCGGTGCGAAAAACGATCCGTGGGCGCCCCCGCGCTTACTCTGCGCGGTCACCTGCGACCGCGGTATGTACACCAGTGCATGCAGATACACATACACTTAAAGGATCACTACAAACACCCAGATCACATCAGCTCAATTAAGTGGTCTGGGTGCCAGGTCCCTCTAGTTTTAACCCTGCAGCTGAAAATCCAGCCTCTAGTGGCTGTCTCATTGAAAATCACAGTGAGAAGACGTTGAACGTCCATAGGAAAGCATTGAGTAATGCTTTCCTATGGTCGGTTTGAATGTGCCCGCGGCTCTTGCCGCGCATTTGGAGCTGAGAGGCGGATCAGGGCGGAGAGATCCCCGGCGCTAGAGAAAGGTAAGTGCTGAAGACACATACACACTAGCTAACAGACACACACACACACTCTCACGAACAGACGCATACACACTAGCTAACAGACACACACTCAGTGACAGACATACATACACACACTCACTAACAGACACACACAGTAACACATTAACACACACACACACACTCTAATACTAACACACACTCTAACACACACATTTTTTTAAAAAATGTAATCCCCCCAGCCTCCCTACCTTTGGGAGTGCTGAGGGGATTCCCTGGGGTCCAGTGGTGCTGCTGGGCGGCCAGTCCTGCGGGATGGCTGGTGGGCGCGCGAGGGAGCACTCTCCTGCTCTCTGCTCAGCTCCCTCGCACGCCGCATACTGATGCCGGAGCCGGAAGATGACGTCATCTTCCAGCTCCGGTATCAGTGCGAGGGAGCTGAAGAGGGAGCACTCAGAGTGCTCTCGCGTGCCAGCCTGCCTGCCAGGTGATACCAGGGACAACCTCGGGGGGCCCTGAGGTGGCTGGTTCCTGGGCCCCCCAGGAGAAGAGGCTGGCCACAGTGGGTACATACCGGGTAGCAGGTCGGGCGGGCCCCCTGGTGGGCCGGGCCCGGTCGCAGCCGCGACCCCGGTATGTACGCCACTGAATCTAATGAAGCAGAGCAAAAGCTTAACAATTTAAGTAAATATATTTATAATGTTGCACTGCTCCTTTAAGTAAAAGATACTAAACTGGTACCAAGAGTTGCACTGTATATTAAAAGTATTTAGTGCTGATCGTATATTGACAATTTTCTGTTTCATATATTGTATAGGTTTCCACTACATGACAAGGGAAGACTACAGCAATGGTTGTGGAATATGAAACAAAGCAAATGGTATCCTACTAAACACCAGGTGTTATGCAGTGACCATTTTACCGCTGATTGCTTTAACATCAGATGGGGTATTCGATATTTGAAACCCAATGCTGTACCAACTATTTTTCGCTGTGCATCAAGTTTCCAGGTATGCAGTGTTAGTGGGGTTTTTAAAACACAATCAATCCATGAGCAAGTATGGAGACACATCAGACTTGTTAGGACTGTATAATGTTAATCATTAATTACTGATTTTTTTTTTAAGGCTTAATAAATGTTATTTTAACTAGTGTCCTGCCTCCTGCATTTGCAAACCCTAATAATTTTTTTTTTCTTCTTCTTCTGCCATTTGGTTTTTAGACTACTTAACTTGGTGATCCAAAACAATCTCTTTTGGGTGACTTACATGATCTGCAAGGGAGTCAGCTGTCACTGCATGCTTCAGTGACAGACCGCCTGAAGGCTCCGTAACATCCAGATTCATATTACATCTTCCCAGTGCTGTAACATCTTCCCAGTGCTCAGGAGAGGACGATGAGCACTGAAGCTGTTTCTGCCACTGCGGTTTGCAGACACAGCTTTTTCATAGGGAGTGAACCCTGCATCTTTTGATATCTTTATTTTCATTACCACAAGAATACAGTTAAATGGCAGGAGGAGAAAAAGGAAAATGCACTTATGTCTTTGTCCAACTAGCTAATAGTATGTGAAAATGGAACTGTGTCTATTTTGGTAATGTGTGATTGGGTGATATGGTATGAGTGTTGTGAAATAGGTAGGTGAGCAAGTAAGTTTAAGGTGTGTTTTCGCTTTGGCTCCTATATTATAAGAATAATTTACTGGGCCTTTTCAGCATCAGTAATGTAGTCAACTGCTTTTTACATTTATTTAACAGTCTTTTTGTTTTATATATGTAACTCTCTATTTTTGTAGTGCAATATAGTTAAGTTTTTTAAACTTGTCTTTTCAACTTGGATATGATTTCATTGTAGCAGTAAGAACACCAACATGTACATGTGTATTAATGCTTAAATACATTTTCAGGGGGTATAAAAATGAAATAAAGTCAATGAAACTCCTGCTCACTTTTAATAGCACAAAAAACACTTTTATTTATTTGTAAATATGAGAGTGTGTGGCACAATATATTCCATCAGTATTTTATTATTAAATACACATGTTACCATTGTATGAGAGGATTCACTTTCATGTGCCCACCAGACTGTGTACATTATACATGTCTTGCCCTCCACTGTGAACAAAAGCCCCCCTGTTCTTCTTGCAGAATTTACAAGTGGAATCCTTTTGTCATGTTTGAAAGCGGTATGCAGGTTGAGAAAACTCCATGCAGTTGTCAGAGTGATGAAGGGGACATTCTAATGCAGTGTTGCCCAAACCAGTCCTCAAGACCCCCCAATAGTCCAGGTTTGGATAGTATCTCCATTGGAATATAACAGGGAAATAAATACATCTTGGATTGTTGGTGAGCCATGATTACTGGTTGGGGAACCACTGTTCTAGTGTGTTGTGCACCTCTTTAGTTAAAGGGACACTATACACTAGGTTCTGGTGACTATTTACCAGAACAACTGCAGTTTAATAAAGTGTTTCTTGTGTCTATAGCATGTCTCTGCAAGCATTTTAATGCACACACTGACTTGTCAGGAAAAAAGCAGTGCTTGCATTACTGCCTAGTAACACCTCTAGTGATAGGCAGGCAGCCAGCCACTAGAGGTGCTTTCTGGGTCAGTATTCTCTGGAGACCCTGAATCCCAACATTGAGCTGCATTGATTTAATGTATCTCTATAAGGAAATGCTGATTGTGACAGCACAGTGTTTTTTGCTCTGCATTTCCTATGGAAAGCATTGGATTGGCTGACATCATCAAGTTGGGGCCAATCGCAGCAAGACTGCTGCAGCATGGGAGAAAAGGTGAGTGTAAACTCCTTTTTCTCTACTCTGATGGGGGACAGTGTTCTAGATATAGTGTCAGGGATACATGTTCGTGTTCCTTTAATATTAAAGGAATACTATAGGGTCAGGAGCACAAACATTTATTCCTGACCCTATAGTGCTAAACCCACCATTTGGGTGGCTTGCCCCTTAAAAGCAATTAAAAGTCACCTTATTTCCAGCGCTGGACGGGTTTACCAGCACTGGCCCCACCCCTTTGGTGACCTCTTCAGAATTGCTAATTTTTAGTCAAACCTCTGATTTCCTATGGGGAAAGCATTGGATTGTCTAAAATCGGCAAGGGGACGGGGGAACATTCAGCATCCGCATGCAGTGTGTGGAGACGCTGAATGGCAGTGCTGCCTACTGTGCAGCACTGCCCCAGGAAGGACCTCCAGCGGCCACTTGGAGGTGTCCCTAGGGGCAATGTAAACATTGCCTTTTCTCTCAAAAGGCAGTGTTTGCATTAAAATGCCTGAAGGCAATGATTATACTCACCAGAACTACATTAAAGACCACTATAGTGCCCTGAGGGTGCCCCCACCCTCAGGGTCCCCCTCCCTCCGGGCTCTAGGGGGTGGAAGGGGTTAAACTTACCTCTTTCTCCAGCGCCGGGTGGGGAACTCTCCTCCCTCTTCTTCCGTCACCGGCTGAATGCACATGCGCGGCAAGAGCCGCACGCGCATTCAGCCAGTCCATAGGAAAGCATTAGCAATGCTTTCCTATGGACGCCGGCGTCTTCTCACTGTGATTTTCACAGTTAAAAGCGCGGAAGCCCTCTAGCAGCTGTCAATGAGACAGCCACTAGAGGCTGGATTAACCCATAGGTAAACATAGCAGTTTCTCTGAAACTGCTGTGTTTACAGAAAAAAGGGTTAATCCTAGCTGGACCTGGCACCCAGACCACTTCATTAAGCTGAAGTGGTCTGGGTGCCTATAGTGGTCCTTTAAGCTATAGTTGTTCTGGTGACTATAGTGTCCCTTTAACGATTCCTTTATCGTATAACTTATATGAAATGCTAATATATGTTAAAAACATTAGTAGAAGTAAATGAAAGGGAACAGGAAAAATAAAGATACATGTGTTCTAAATATTTATAACAGTCAAGTGCCTAGTTACACAAGCATGTATTTACTCTTCCTCATTTTGTTCAAACCAGAGTGAAAATACAAAGGAAGGCAAAGAAGAATGCATGAACACAGTAGAAGACACGTCTTCAGAGATCATTGAGTTTTGTCCGCTAGAAGAAAAATCACTTTTGACTCCTATACTAACATCTGATGAGTCTTGTATTAAGCCACTTCATACAAAGTATATAATTAATAGGGATTCGTTAATGGATCAGTCTAAAGAATTACTTTGCCAAGAGTCAAATAAAGACACCAACATTCCAGTTTCCCAGCAAATCAGTTTGGAGGAACATAACGCCTTCATTAGCACTGTGCCCAGTTTGAATTTGGGGCTGCACACTACTAATATGCATAATTCAACAGGAGAGCAAGATGATGGTGAGACAGAAAACTACAGTGGCTGTCAAACAGATAATTTTAGGGACCAACAAACATCCTTTCAAGAACATGAGGCATTTAAAACTATTGAACTAACTTCACCTAAACAGTCCGTTATTACAATTATTTTGCCAAATGGAAATTTTGAAAAAGAGCCAATTTTCATTGAGTCTTTGATACCTGACGATCATTCGTATACTGATATGCAACAATTTGATTTAGGAAATGCACATGGCTTTGACTCCGATTGTGCTTATGAAGTGTTAGAAAATGAACATTCATACTGCAGACAAGAATTTAACAGGAATCAAATATGGGAAAAGATTACTAAACTAAAATCCAAAATAGCACTCCTTGAAGTTCAGGAACATGCCACATTGTCCCGTTTACAGGTCCTTGAGACTCTCATTAGGCAGTTAAAGCAAGAAAATTTGTTATCTGATGAAAAGTTACAACTAGTTGAGAACTGTTGTAACAACTTTGAAATTGCCATAGTACAATAAAAAGTCACTTCGGTTTTTCTGCATTTATAGTTGTTATTGGGGTTTCTCCGTCAAGTGAAAACTATGGAGAAATAACAGCAGAATTACACATTTGACACCAAAATGGCCAAGATGGAAACAAAGTTGTTAGAGCATTTTTGTCATCTCAGCAAATAGTGTGGAATTGCCTTGTCTGTTCTTCACAAATGCAGGGAGTAACCTCGCAATACCTGCA
The DNA here is from genome assembly GCA_933207985.1 of Pelobates cultripes. NCBI lineage: Eukaryota > Metazoa > Chordata > Amphibia > Anura > Pelobatidae > Pelobates > Pelobates cultripes. The sequence goes on along the minus strand of OW240914.1, from coordinate 332,399,172 downwards.
TTTTAACTTTAATTTGCACTAGGGTAGACTTTATAAAATAGTTTGCCTTTTATTTACCAGGATGTTTAAAATGTGCACTGGACAGCATTCCTATAACGTGTATACATTAGCCATTTTAACCCATTAAGGACCAAACTTCTGGAATGAAAGGGAATCATGACATGTCACACATGTCATGTGTCCTTAAGGGGCTAAACAAGCGTCGCTGTTCTAAGGAATTCTTCACTAGAGATTATGCTTGTTTGTTCACATCCATTCAATGGAAACTAGAACATCTATTTCAAGACAATTGAGATTTAAGATGTCTTCCTCAGCCAGATCATCTGTAGCTGGAGATTATTTTAAATGGACACTATAGGTACTAGAACCACTGAAGCTTAATCTAATCGTTCTGGAGAAAATACACTGTCCCTAAAGCCTCTACAGTGTATATGTTCTCTTTTCCTATTAACTGTCACTACAGTTACTTCCTGGGTTCAGTCCTGCAAAGATTGAGGCTCTGATGGACTCTTAAATTTTCTTACAGGGATGCCTTGCCTAACACTATAGTGTTTGTTTAAGAGATACATAACCGTATTGCAGCTGGTTATGTCCATTGAATGTATGTGCTCTTATGACACTGGTGATTTATGTAAGCTTGTGACATAAAAGTGTAGTGCATACACACTGTCTGTAGTACACTGGAAAACTGGAATTTCAGAAGACTCTGTTTTAAAAAATATATATATAGTTTGCCATTCTGAGATATTTTCCTATGCAAATAATATTTTGTAAAATTGCAGGTTTTTATTTTTTTGTGTGTGTGTGTGGCTCAAATTATGGCATAACAACAATCACTGAAACCGCATATTTATGTTCTCTTTTGAGCTTTCTGTACCAAAGAATTGTCTGTATACTTCTGTTAATTAAATAATGTTTAATTCCATGGAGGTAAAAATAGTCCCTGCACTCTTAGATTAAGCATTTAAAAGTAATAAACCCAAGTGACAGCTTTCATTTTCCTATAATCTCGTATACAAATGTGTTTTTTTTTTATTCAAAACTTTGTGCCCAAAATCAGGTGAACGTGTCCTTGGTAAGTGGCACAGACCCTTAAGTTTTGTGAAATTACAGTATGTTATTGTAATTGTTTTTTGTTTTGGCACAAATTGTTCAGATTGTTACGCTGTGCAAATTGTTATATCACTACATATTGTTTGATGTGCTTACTACTGTAATTATAACTTTCTAAGTATGAGCAACACAAATGTCTGTTATTGGTATAACATCGAATCATAACTTTGATTAATATTTTTTATTTTATTTAAAAAAAAATTTTTTATCCCCTTTGGAAATTGTCTTGTTTAGTAAAGGATTCCTCCACTAATTAAAATTGTTTTGTTATTTCATAGTTTGCCGTATGTTTTGTCAACTAAATAAAAGTTGAGCATAAAGCTACATAAAACCAAGGTAATTTTTGTTTTGTCATAAGGGCTGAAGAAAGACCTCTTTGTAGATGCCCCATAATAATCAAAGCAGTTTGTGCAAATGTTAGTTGCTGTAAAGAGTGTTCAGCAACAGGATAGATTAAAATAAATTACACATTTAAAATACAGTTGCATGTGTCCTGTTCAGTGCCTATATTTAGGAGCCTGCACTGTACTCGTAAATCAAACCACTGACTTTCTATGAAGTTAGAACAATGAGAAAGCAGAAAGTAGGAGTCATTTATTTTTGTGTCAAAGAAATGGTTCCCTGGATTTAGAAATACGAATTGAGTAAGTCTCACTGACTATATACACACTTGGTTTGTAATAATCTAATGTCTGTTGAATTAAAAAAACAGCAGATAAGTTGTCTGAATCGCATAGAAAGTATAGGATGTGGATCTACACTGCTCAAAAAAATAAAGGGAACACTTAACACAATGTAACTCCAAGTCAATCACACTTCTGTGAAATCAAACTGTCCACTTAGGAAGCAACACTGAGTGACAATCAATTTCACATGCTGTTGTGCAAATGGGATAGACAACAGGTGGAAATTATAGGCAATTAGCAAGACACCCCCAATAAAGGAGTGGTTCTGCAGGTGGTGACCACAGACCACTTCTCAGTTCCTATGCTTCCTGGCTGATGTTTTGGTCACTTTTGAATGCTGGTGGTGCTTTCACTCTAGTGGTAGCATGAGACAGAGTCTACAACCCACACAAGTGGCTCAGGTAGTGCAGTTAATACAGGATGGCACATCAATGCGAGGTGTGGCAAGAAGGTTTGCTGTGTCTGTCAGCGTAGGTGCTATCAGGAGAAGGCCGTAGGAGGGCAACAACCCATCAGCAGGACCGCTACCTCCGCCTTTGTGCAAGGAGGAACAGGCGGAGCACTGCCACAGCCCTGCAAAATGACCTCCAGCAGGAGGAGATCCCTCAGGAGACCATCTGCCACCTCATCAGGAGCATGCACAGGCGTTGTAGGGAGGTCATAAAGGTTGGATCAGCCTGTAGTGTGTTTTTCCACTTTAATTTTGAGTGTGACTCCAAATCCAGACCTCCATGGGTTGAAAAATTTGATTTCCATTTTTTAATTTTTGTGTGATTTTGTTGTCAGCACATTCAACTGTGTAAAGAACAAAGTATTTCAGAAGAATAATTCATTCAGATCTAGGATGTGTTATTTTTGTGTTCCCTTTATTTTTTTTAGCAATGTATATTAGTTTCCGGAGATAAAGAGCGTGATAAAATGGTCCAGGCTGGTCACCAGGACAGTTTGCAAAGTATTTAGGATATTTGTAGCCCACACACTTGGCTAGCATATGATACTGCCTATTGTGCCCTATTGCATCATGGGATGCTGTGTAGTGTGCACATAATACATGTGATAGGGTTGTGTGAAGGGCTGATCTGAGGTTTTATTCTTCATAACTTGACCAACTTCTGTTCTATACCCTCACAAAATTGCCAATAATACCATCTCTAATTATTATGTTGTTCCAGCTGAAATCTCGAAGTCCTAGTAAGTTCAGTGTTTGACGGTGGCCTACTACATAGAATCTGTATGACTGACATATAAAGGAGCAATATTGTAAGCTCAGCAGGAGTTTAGATCCCAATGACATTGTCAAGAAATATCTACTGTACCCAATGAATAAAGAAGAAACATGACAATTTCAATTATAGTTCAATCTTTATACCTAGTGAGAGTATTGTTTTTTGTTTTTTTACTATGAATATTTTCCAGACATATATATATACACAGTCTAATATGATACATTAACCGTAGGGGAATGCCACATTGGGATCTATCCACCACACAATTACAGCTTTTCAAATGACCATACCGTAGCCAGGAGAATATATGGGAACATTGGAAATAAGGAAATGAAAAAAACTGAAGAGTTAAACACTTGGTGGAGTGTTCAGAACACGGTGTCTAGTTGAACATGTTGCAGTGACTACGAATTAAATTTTCTTCCGAATCTGTGCCTGCAATTATTGCCTCAGCCTCTAAAATTTCGAGAGAAAACAGCAAAATACAGCTTGAATGTTACGTAAACAAACTTTTGTTTATAAAGAAAATGGTTCAAACACTCTTTAATTCTGTTAATTTCGAATAAACATATTTGTTTATTCTGCATTGCAGCATTTTTTGACCTCTTATCAGTTTTATTCATTTTATATCTGTTATTTTGTCATTCAGGTTTCACAGTGCGCAAGTTACTTTTTTTTTTCATTGTATGTATTGGGGCTGATATGTACTGTAGCCATTGCTGCTGCCCAGGAGTAGTGTGAGTTTGAGCACATGGCTTTATTTTGTATACTTATATTAAAGTTCAATATTTACATTGCAGTGTCAAATTATAATGCAAGTATGCTTGCACAGGTGACACAGGGGTATGACATCAGGGCCTGATCCTATTTCAACTCGTACCACCCTGGGTTTGATGCCCTTAATTGTTCTAGGTGTGTAAGCATGTTACTTTGCAGTCTTACTGGTTTTTATTTTCTGGTATTTTGACCTTAATTTTTATTTTTCCATTATCTCTGACTCTGCTAGTCAGGACACTGATTTAGATATTTTAATTTTAGCAGATCATTTTGTTTTCAATTAGTATTTCAGGCCTAGGAATTATTAACTTAGTTCTGGTCTTTTCCTATTTCTACTTTAACGGTTAAACCAGCTACTTTAATGTCCTTTAATAACCCCTTAAGGACACATGACGGGATTCCCTTTTATTCCAGAAGTTGTGTCCTTAAGGGGTTTTAACACTCTCACCATGTGTTTTGTTAGTTTATTGACTTAAATCTTGCTGGGGATCCTAACCTATTCTGACTGGTGGCTGATTTCATATTCTCTGGCACTGGATTCCACCTATACAGAGCTCTATAGGGTAAAACTGCTTGTCCGACTACTCCTTTTTTGAGGTGGAAAATGCAAATGAGGAGACAAGCGGAACAGAGGAAATGTGGGGTGGAGATAATAGGAGCGGGAATACTGTTCAAGTAATTACAAATATAAAAAAGAACCCCTTAAAAATAAGGGGTCCTAAGTTAGAGCTCGACCAATAGAGTGAGGGAAGGGAGCACTATCTTTATTAATTCAAGGTGTTCTTATGTAAATTGAGGGTTAGTCCATTTTCTGGAGCTCAGCTGTATTCGTTTCAAGTCAATCCGTGAGTCCCGGATGGTTATCCGGGCTCTTGGCTTGTACTTTCATTTATTTTCTACTTTCCATGTTCAAGTAATTAGTAGTTTTCCAGATAAGAGAAGAGTTGTTTCTGGATTCTTGAGTTAGCTTACTAGTTTCAACATATCAAAATAATGGCATGTGCTTGCGATGCAGATGCACACACCACATCCTGCAAAAGCCAAACCAGAAACTGCACTATTCCATATACAGAGATTTAGGTGCAATGGACCCAGGGGCCATCACCAAGCCCCTAAATATGGTTTGTAGCCAGAGAAGAAAGGTCCAGGCATTCCAAGGCTTTAAATAGGCAAATTTATTGGACCTAAGTGTCCAGAACCAATGTTTAGACCAAAGAAGGTCTTTTTCAAGCAGACGGTATTAACACCTGCTGATCAAACTGTTTTCTTATGGGAAGATCTAAGCAGACTTTATTTCTTTATAGAGCAACACGTTTGGAGAATGATTTTTCAAAGTCTTTGATTTTTACTTTCAAATGTAAATTTAAACAACAGATTTATCATTTAATGTAGGAAATATATAAAAAAAAATTATGAAATAGAAAAGCAATGCTTAACAACAGCTTTATTTTTCCTTCGATTTGATTCAAAGGTTTATTCACTTAGCATTGAATTGTTGTGAATTAAAATCCAAAAAAGCGGATCTGAAAAAATTCTCAGCTATAATCACATCTTGGGTATTTTATCCAGTCTTTCACAATTGGATTCCATTTTGCTGCAGTTTGCAGTTTAGAGAATAAACTTTATTGTAGAATTTACTAGGGAAAATACTAAGCCAAAAATATTACCTCCAGCGCACTTCTATGTTGTGAATGAGTTTACTGCACCGTGATGCCTCAAAGTCACTTATGAGCTCTCTTCATCTACACAGAAAGTCCATGCAAACATATTTGCTATTTTCTCCTGCTTTGCTGTACGCGTTGAGGGGTTAACTATTTAACATGCTGTGCCCAATGAGCCCCACACATCTATTAAATAAAAAAAAAAAAAAAAATTTTTAAAAATAAACTTTTTTTCTCAAAGAGATTAGGACTACCAAAAGATACATATGAGTTAGTTATTTGATTGTGCTAAAGTTTGTTAAGTCTAAGCATGGGCTTGTTTTAGGTTAACAGCAGATGGAGCTCCAATACAACATAATACAAAATGTAAACGTTTTTGAAATTTTTGTATTATTATTATTATTATAGTTATTAATATAGCGCCAACTTATTCCACAGTGATTTACTATATTATAAAGAGGGAAATTTACCAATAAATGAGACAATAACAAAATGTTACAGAAACAATAGTTTATTGAGGACCCTGCTCAAACGTGCATGCTATCTAGAGGTAGCATATTTACACCATAGATAATGCCTGATCTTCATATGATTAGAGCAATTCACATAAATTATCATCAGATGGCAGGATCTCTAGCCCTATGTTGATCGTCTTGCACCATATTTGGTTCCTAGTTCCAGATTTGACGTAGATGCTTTAAGCGTTGCCAAGTGAACACTCTTTGATCATTGTGACTGGCAATCACAGATACATAAAAGTTGCCAAAACCGTCATCAAACTGTTTAACCATCAAATATGATTCAGATAAAGGTTTGGATTTTCCAGTAGAAAAAGTGGCAACTGTCTACAGAGTCCAGCTTAATACAGGTATAAGACATGATACTAACAAAAAAAAAATGTTTTAATATTGTTATTGCATCTTAAAGGATCACTATAGTGTCAGGAAAACATACCTGTTTTCCTGACACTATATAATCCTTGGGGGACCCTCACCCTCAGTGTCCCCCTCCCGCTGGGCTGAAGGGGTTAAAACCCTTTCAGCCACTTACATTAATCCAGCGCCAGGCTCCCTCGGCGCTGGTGACCTCTCCTCCGCTGACGTCAGCTCCCGAGTGGAGCGGAATGCGCATGCGCGGCAAGAGCCGCATGCGCATTCTAACAGTCCATAGGAAAACATTTCACAATGCTTTCCTATGAACGTTCTGCACGCTGGATGCGAATTTCGCATCCAGCGTCGCAGAAGCGCCTCTAGCAGCTGTCAGGAACTCAGCCACTAGAGGTTGGATTAACCCTGCTATGTAAACATAGCAATTTCTCTGAAACTCTCTTTGTTTACATGTGAAGGGTTAAAAACTGAGGGACCTGGCACCCAGACCACTTAAATTGAGCTGAAGTGGTCTGGGTGACTATAGTGTCCCTTTAATTATTATTGCTGCATTGTTACAGCAAATGCATGTGTAGAGTGTTAGAGTGCATATACCATGTGTGCAATTGTAACCAACTGTAATCAAAACACCAGAAAGTTGATAAACGTGCATTATTTATGTGTTCTTACTCTTAGATCGCTTAGGAAAGTTGTTTTTTCTTACCTTTTCTTCAACGTTACAGCTGTCCCCACCTTCATGACTCAGATCATCAGACGTGACAATCTCACCCAATCCGGTGCTTTCCCATAGGAACGCTTCAGGAGGGTATTGCACATGCGCGACAAAACGCTGCACCACGCCAATCTGCATCTCCTCATAGAGATGCATTGAATTAATGCATCTTTAGGGGAATATTCAGCGTCTTCATGCAGAACGTAGAGACGCTGAATGTAGGAAGCACCTCTAGTGGCTGTCAGAGTGACTGCACCTATTGGTGTTACTAGGCCGTAATATAAACACTGCCTTTTCTCTGAAAAGACAGTGTTTATTTGGCTCAGCCTCCAGGCACAGACTATAGACACCAGAACTACTACATTAAGCTATATACTATAGATTAAGCTGTAGTGGTCTTGGTATCTATAATGCACCTTTGTTTGTTTTTCTTCTTATTAATTTCATCTCCTGGAAATCAGCGATTCTAGTAGTAAGTATATTGTACAGACAGAGAGCTGTAATTTACACGACTTTCCTCGGATAACCTAATTTTTATACCGTCTTCTAACCTGGAATCTGGTTTTATACACAAGCAGGGCTATTCACTAACGTGAGAATCCGATGTGAATTCAAGCGGAATTTAAAATTAAGGCATCGTTGCCAACATCAGTCAGAGAGCTGTGTCTACACCATAGAACATACATTAGTTCACAAAAATAATTATATTAAGGAGTGAATATAGTAAAAATAAACAAAAAAACTGAACATTAGAAATTAATGCTATAGAAGGAGAATTTATAGAATGCAATCAATGAGAGAAATGGGAGCAAAAGGAAAAAGTGGTTCTGGTATTCTGGTGACAGTAGTCATCAGACGTGACAATCTCAATGTGAGGTAAATTAGATATTAGTGGTTAGTGCCACTGATAATGTACTAGATTGCCTACTTACCACCAGATGACAACAAGAGAATGATGATGGGCTCTGGCTGCAGTCTGGCTCCACTTGTCTGGTGTAGAACAGGCTCTCTGAAGGCTGTTTGTAACTGTGCTCACAAAAACCAGTGCCTTGGGGGAACACAAAGCAGCTCAGTTTTTGGGTGCCCCTTACACAGACCAAGGTCTGGGCCCCGAGTCCCTGATCATGAGTATGCCCACAAGGCCCACCCATAAGTCTAACTACATGTAATGTGTGTGTGTGCTCATAGAATGTTGTGTATAGATAGAGATACCAGTTTGTGTAGGAGATGTAGTGTATGTGTGTGTATAGGGGATGCAATGTATGTAGTGGATGCAGAGTGTTTGTGTGTAAGGGATAGAAAGCAGTGTGTGTTTGTGTGTAAGGGATGCATTGTGCGTCAGGCCAGTAGGAAGCATTGATTTGCAGTTGCTCATCATGTTTCAATAGTTTTAATGCCTATGGTGAAATGCGTTGGCCGAGCAGTTAAGTTAGTTGCTCCTTTACTTCAACTCTTTATACCATAATACATGTTAAACTAACAACAGGGTAAAGAAAAGGCTTTCACAGAGAATTTTAATTATCACAAATAAAATATTTATGTTGATGTGAGTTTCCTACTAGCATCTAAATGTACATTACTTTTTTAGAAACCTTAATGCACTACATTTATTAAAGGCATACTCCCTTTATCCTCATGTTAAGTGTGATGTGTAGGTTAGGTTATAGTTATTTATTATTTTTTGTTTTTCATTAAAGGGACACTATAGGCACCTAGATTACCTCATCTTAATAAAGTGATCTTAGTGCAGTGCCCCTATCATTGACGAGTCAGACTCATCTCTCACCGCTAACCTCTTCATATGCTTCTCACAGAGGACAGCATTTAGTTGGAGGAAGGAACGGATGGCCACACATGCTCTCCTCATTCCCGATGCTTCTCTACGAGGACCATGAGATATTGCGAGAAGACAAAGAGTCAGCATGACGTTGCAGGAGGCAGATCGGCTGCAGGGACTGGATCTCGGCACTGGACAAAAAAGTGATAGCATTTTTCCATAAATGTAATTAGATATGGGGGAGGCTGAATCGAAATGCTGAGGAGAACACTATAGCGTTCAGACTATAGATTTGTATTCCTAATGGTATAGTGTTCCTTTAAATAACAAATATGTCTGCTTGATAAGCTCAGCCGTTCCGTCCTTTCATCATAAGTTGCTGCTTTCCCTTTTCCATCAAATTATACAACTGTAATGTATTTTTGGAGTTGTAGTTCAGTTGGTAGCTCTCTCCTCATTACAATTCCGGGAAGCTGAAATTCAATTCTCTAATACACCTTTGTAAATTCAGTTTGTTTAGAACTGGAACGTTTTAATTGTCAAATTGATTTTCTCACAAGAGCTGTGGACATTACATTCCAGTACACAGTGCTTCTCAAAGGTCGCAAACTAAAATAAGAAATTCTTTGTATTCTTGTATTCTTCCTCAGGATATAATTCCAACAAACTCATATATTCTGTGTTAAAATCAATATGCTTTAACACAATTTAGTAAAACCAAATGCATAACTTTATTATTATTGATCGTGTGTATATATATATATATATATATATAGTGTAACAAAGTCTATAGTGCTGGCAAAGGGTAAAGCAAAACTTTAGCAGAGAGACACACATCAATACATTGGGTTTTGAGGCTCCTGCTGCAAGTTTAAATGGGAATGAAATATACGACAATTGTATGCTAGCTAGATGTAAGATGGACGTTGTTTTACTGACAAAGAGAGGCCAGTTTACCGCATTCCAGAGAGTGGGCTAACGCTCCTTATTCACACTTAGAACCACGGGGTAGATATGGTACCTGGTGGCACCGTTGGGGTCATACTCTTGTGTGCATATTAGTTAATTAAAATAGCAAGATACAAGAATTATGTTAACTAAGTAGAGATGAACTAAAACAGCTGTTTCTTGATTGTAAACTTTATTTGTGCTTGGTTTGTGGAAAATGTTTGATTACAGTTTGACTGACCCATTGCTTTGATGACCAATAGCTGTGTAGTTTGAGTGTTTAGAAGCACAATTTTATCATATGCAGTGGAATATAATACATTTTAATGCTATAAACACAAATGACTCAGACTGAAATTATTCTCCTTCAGCTTAAAAAGTCTAACATGTAATTATGATGTCAAGTGTCTTTTTTATAATATTATTTTGGGTTTCAAAATGAACACTGTTTATAAGACTAGATGACTCAATGTCTGGAGGTTTTTTTGCTACTTTGACTTGGTAAAAAAATAATTAAATGTCAAGAGAATTAAAATGAAGACTATCATTTGATAGAAGAGAAGACATGTATGTGGGAGTTATTGAATGTGATAAAATGACAAATTTTTAGGGAGTATTCTTTATATGCTCTTAAAGGGGCATTACAGACATTGCGCAGATAATCTTTACTATATAAAAAAAAAAAACATGTAAAAAGCATTAAAATATAAAAAGGAAGTGGGACAGAGAATAAAGAGTTAATATGATGAATGTAGCAAAAAAGTGAGCCTGGGGATCCAGCACAGGAGGCAGCCTGTGGGGTTAAAACATTTAAGAACTGTTTAACCCCTTAAGGTAAGAAAGCGCCATGGGGCCTCCTGGCAATATAACAACTTCATTTAGACTAAGGGATAATCATCATGTTAACTGTGTGACTGATCCATAATATCTTAAAGGGCCCGCTATTTAAAACAGCAATATTTACATTTGTCAGAGAACACACCACTAATGGCTGTCAGAATTATATCTTAAATAATAATTCCATTATGCCAAACACAAACCGTGTATTGCATTCACAGTGAGTCTGTCTTGCACATATTCCTTAGATAGGTTAAAGATTGACAGATGTCCGTATAGGGTCCAGGAGTCCCTTATGAAAGCTTCATGCATTACAAGAGAATACAATAATGAATGTTTTCACAAAATATTTCTGAGAATCCACACAATAAACTGTTGATATAAGCTGTAGTCTTTTTTTTCTTTAAATCAATTGAAAATTTTGTGATCGTTCACATAATATGCAAGATTCAACCACATAAATTTCTTAACAAAGCGTATTGAGCCAGACCCCATAGGGAATGCCAAAGGAAGTTCTCAAGCAAAAGCTTATCATTAAAACAAATCGTTCTCCATTATTTCTTTGTACCAGTATACGTTTTTTTCATTTCATATTTCTGGCCGGAAATTTCCCTTGGCATTTACTTTTTTTGTTAGAACGAATGCACTTTATTTTGTGTTTCTGAATGAAGCCCCCACATCACCAACTTTGGGGTCCTTACACCATGATCTTTCTGTTTTACTGTTTTGATGCATTTATTTCTGGTCATTGTTATCTACTCTTTCTGCCATGTTTTTTAAAGGAACATTATAGCGTTACTACTGGAGTAAACTGTATCAAGGTATGTATTGGTGAGCAGGGGCCATTGGGTATCTATTGACTAACAAGGGCCACTTTCCCTGGCTATAAACAAGCAGGGTACACTTTCCTGGATATTTATTGGCAAACAAGGGGCACCTTCCTGGGGTTCCTGGTCACTTATTTGCGAGCAGGGGCCACTTTCTTTGAGGGGTTCCTAGGTTCCTAGGTTAGTCTGTTTCTTAGGCAATTGGTGTTAAAATCTGCAAACCCCCCCCCCAAAAAAAACCTGTAAGAAACGTGCAAAACTATTTGCCTTAATTCTAGTTAGGCAAAGTGCTTTTGCCTTGGCAAATGGTGTTTTAAAGCTAATAAAACAATTTTCCTCAGCAAAAGCCAAAAACTACTATTTGCCTTTCCTATATAAACAATTGGTACCATAGGAAATTAAATGGTCAAATGCCAACTAATTTCAGTTAATTATGTGTCCATTTTACAGATTGGTAGCTGTCTCACAAGCGGTTGTGGGACAGTCGGAGCATGGATCATTTGTTCAATCAGAAGAGCCTCTAGCAGAATCTCCCACTGCTGTTCCAGCGCGATGGTCACACATAAGTTACTACATTTGTATCCTCCTGATTCTATAGTGCTTGACCAGCTCCTGGAGATATTGCTCACAACTTGGTGACTATGTGTGTGTGTGTGTGTGTGCGCCTTTCCGTGTGATTTTCGAAATCTGTATGAGATTCCCTGTGTACGCCTCAGTCTATGGTATAATGTGTGTGTGCATACTGGTATGAAAAATCTATTTACACACTGCATACCAGCACAAAATAAACCTGGATGATGTTGGGATTTTTTTTCTAAAATCCTTGGTAGTGATGTAGTTAAATTAATTGTTATATTTATATACTGTATAAATATAGTTTTATTACATGTCAACCTTATGAGTGTCAGAAATGTGGAAACACATCCTTTGTGTTACCTTTATGGAATGCATTATATACTTATCTTAAAACTTGTTACAATTCTCCACCTTCTATCCTCATACTCTAAGAGGTGTATGGGGCTAGCCAGGCACCAAATTAAACCACATCATAAAAAATAATAATTGGAAAATATTTACCGTATATACTCGTGTATAAGTCGATCTCATGTATAAGTCGAGGGCAGTTTTGTGACCAACAATTGTGAAATATGCTATGCCTCGTGGATAAGTCGAGGGTAAAACTTGGGACTATGAAATTCTGTGATTTTAGAATTATATACACACACACTCATACAAACACACTCTGCATTATATACACACACACTCATACAAACACACACTCTGCATTATACACACACACTCATAAACAATCTGCATTCTACACACACACTCATACAAACACACATACTCTGCATTATATACGCACACACTCTGTGTGTATATAATGCAGAGTGTGTGTGTGTTTGTATGAGTGTGTGTGTAGAATGCAGATTGTTTATGAGTGTGTGTGTATATAATGCAGAGTGTGTGTTTGTATGAGTGTGTGTGTATATAATGCAGAGTGTGTTTGTATGAGTGTGTGTGTATATAATGCAGAGTGTGTGTTTGTATGAGTGTGTGTTTGTGTGTGTGTGAACTGGGTGGAAGGAGGGCATTTTTATTATAAATTTTTTATTTTAATATTGTAAGTTTTTTTCTTTTCTTTTATTTGAATATTTAAGGTTTTTATTTTTTAATATTAAGTTTTTTCTTTTATTTTATTTGAATATTTAAGGTTTTTATTTTTTATTAATTTTTTTCTTTTATTTTATTTGAATATTTAAGTTTTTTTTATTTTAATATTTTAATTTTTTTTATTTTAATAGTTTTTATTGTATTTTTTTTTGTATTTTTAATTTAATTTTTGTCCCCCCTCCCTGCTTGTTAGCTGGCCAGGGAGGGGGGCTCTCACTCCCTGGTGGTCCAGTGGATGGGCTGTGCAGGAGGGGGGGGCTGACAGTGAGAGGTTACTTACCTTCCTGCAGCTCCCTTCTCCTCCGTGCAGCTCTTCTGACAGCTCCCACTGGAAGTCTCGCGAGAGCCGCGGTGACCCCGCGGTGACCCCGCGGCTCTCGCGAGACTTCCAGTGGGAGCTGTCAGAAGAGCTGCACGGAGGAGAAGGGAGCTGACAGTAGCTGCAGGAAGGTAAGTAACCTCTCACTGTCAGCCCCCAACAGGACCGCCGGGCTTGTAATGAGCCCGGCGGTCCTTGTCTGTATTATGGCAATGTAAATTGCCATAATACAGACATTAACTCGAGTATAAGTCGAGTGGGGGTTTTTCAGCACAAAAAATGTGCTGAAAAACTCGACTTATACTCGAGTATATACGGTAGTTTATGCCTAATTTTAGAAAGTGCATCTTGCCTTTAGATAGGTACTATTCTATGGTCGCTACACATTAAAGTGGTCAAAATGGTGAGAAGTCATTCTGCTCGTTAAAGGGTTACTCCAAGCTCTGGTTATGATGACAGTTGTGCCCTGGCACGGTTCCCGGGTAATGGGGCGAAACATTTTGCAATGGATTTCCCTCTTACCTGGGTCTCAACCGATCTCCAAGGCTACTAGCTCCTCTGCTAATGCGTTTCTCACTTCTGCAACACTGTAGAAGCTGGAAGCTGATTCAGCCGCCAATCATTGGCTGTGAGTGTCAAAAGCATTTGCACAGAATTGACATTAGACCCTAATGACACCCCCATCACAAAAGAATTGTGTTACACCTCTGGCAGCAAAAAAGTTTAACTCCATATGTGCAGCATTTAGAAGCAAAACACTGCACACACAGCAGGTGGGGGATCTAATAATAATAATAATAATAATAATAATATACCGGGGGTCTAATGTCCCTACCCCTGCGCCCACCCATTGTCGGTGGGTAAGGGCTCTAAACAGGGGTCAAGTCCTGGGGAAGATCCCCCCCCCAAAGAAGTAATAAAATACCCTTGTGTATATATATACGCTTGCACACACACACTGACAGGTGCACACACACACTCAGACACACACATACACTGACAGAGAGACAGGCGCCCGCTGGGGGGTCTTCTTGGGCCCCCCATGACAATGGGAACATTTGGGGGCGGCCACGCACCCTTACAATAAATCAGTCCCACTAACCCCTCACCTAATAATATTGAGTAATAATAATAATAGAGTAAGATAAGTTAATGGAGAATGATGCAGTATTGCTGAAATGATAGTAACTAATATACATGTTCCTAAAAATTAGCAAAACATAAACAGAAGATGTACATGGATTACGTTATGTTCCCACAAATCATCCCACCTAGCAAAAGTATTGTATTTATCATGCATTTTAAACTCTCTAACTCGACGAACAGGGCCATATGTTTTGCGTAATACTGCCAATGAAAACGATATAAAATATGGAGATTACACCTCACTGGCAGCTTGCATATAAGAAACATAATCTGGATATTCTTCTCTGGACTTTTAGTTTATGCTAATGGTAAGCAGATGTTTTGCAGGACAAATACAAGAACACAGCTAAGCAAATTAAAATATGCAAACTAGGAAGGATATGAGAAAAAGAAATTATATAATAGTACAAAAAGGTACAATGCATGTTAATAGATGCTCTCTCTGCAAAGCTTTCAGCTTATCCCTAAAGAAACGCCTGCTGTAGTGGTTATGGTGCCAAGTGTACCCTGGATATGATTCTGAGTCTGTGTGAAGTTACAGTAACACAAGTTTTAAAATACATAATTCTAAATATACAGTTAAATAAAGTTACATTTAGATGTCTGGTTATCTGTAAATATGTTTCTAAAAGAAAATTTATTAAAATGAGAACTTACACTTGGGTTTTCAATATCAGACCGTGCTGAAAAATGTTTATTAATATGTGTCATAGGACAGAGATTACACTATACAGTAATATACCGGCTATTGGCCGACAATGAGTTTCCAGCTGTCTTATAACTCTAAGCAATTCTGATTATAAGGTTCCAACTGCTACCAAGAGCAGCAGACTTTATGACGGTACAAACTAAAACATCTCAATACATATACATGTCGTTACAGGACTGTAAAAAAAATATCAATAAAATATACACCATAGTAACATTATAACTAACTTTTACCACACTTACACAAGTCTCTGCTTTACATCCCTAATATTGACCTCATAGATTAAAGAGAAGCCAAATGTCAAGAGCTATCTTAAAAGCACAATAACATGTTAACTTTTGCTTCAATAATACTAACGTGCATTTTATGCTGTTCAGTAAAAGGTGAATTCATGGGAATTAAAAGTAAATTCAAAGTATAGGAAAACAGTTGAATTGAAAACATTCCACACGTCAGCAATGTTTTCAGTTTGGAAATTGTTGCTTAAAATCTTAAAATCACTTTGAAATGACATAAAATTACAAAGAATTTACGTTAGTAAATAACCCTGTTTATCATTATGCACCCAATCAACCAACCAACTAGCAATTGTGTTTACTAACTAAAAGCAGACAGTTCTTCTTAGAAAAAGGCTAGTTATCTTTCATTTACTCATATGGACGTTCTATCTATAATTCCATAGAGATACACCTGTCCACTTGAAGGTTCACTTTGGCTCAGTTCCTAGGGGGCACTTGTCACGTGGTCTTGTATAACCACTGGTTCCTCAGCGGTGGCCATCCTGAAATGTAGGCTTCAGATGAGATTGCAGAAAGAGCAAATCATCTCAGGAGGGGTACTTGCTTATGTCACTGCTGCAGGTAAGTATCAGGATGTACAGCGATGGTGACCGGGATAACCCCCATCAACCCAAGAAGAGGGATACAGGACTCATTTCAACCAGAGGAGGTCGGCCGCAACTCTCAGGCGGGCCAACGCCAGGCCGCACTTCAGAACTATTGGAGCTTCGTAGCTGCAGACCGCAGGACAGCAAATGACCCAGATGCTCCAAAACGCTATCAGGTCTAGACCTGAGGCAAGATATTAGTTTTGCTATCCCTATTAGATGCATTAAAACAGTTTGGATGCAGAGCACATTCTTTCTGCTTCTGGTCAGTATGGCGGTCAATCATCACCCCCAGTAATTCTGTTTCTGATTTATGATTCTTGAATTCCACTGTACATGCCAACAGGGAAAATGAGTGATGTCTATAATATTAATAATATATAAATACTGATAACCATTATAGAACATGTATACATGACATGCAGACACATTATTCACTACTATTAGAATGGGGTCCCCCATGACATATTGACATATTATTCACTACTGTTAGAATGGGTTCCCCCATGACATATTGACATATTATTCACTACTGTTAGAATGGGTTCCCCCATGACATATTGACATATTGACATATTATTCACTACTGTTAGAATGGGTTCCCCCATGACATATTGACATATTATTCACTACTGTAAGAAAGGGTTCCCCCATGACATTTTAGCATATTATACACTACTATTGGAATGGGTTCCAATGACATATTGACATATTATGCACTATTAGAATGGGTGACATATTTAGAATGTGTTCGTGTAATATATTGACAAGTTATGTACAACTATTAGAACGTGTTCATGTGACATATAAACATGCATTATGTACTATTATTAGAAAGTGTTCAAATGATAAATATGTTATTTACTACAATTAGAGTGTTCACATGACATATTGACATGTTATGCCCAACTGTCAGAGCATGTTCCCATTAAATATAAACAGGATATGCACAACAATTACCAGATTTTACTAATTTCATGACGGTGAGTATTGTGCTTTCTCTTTCTTTATTCTACCTCAGCAGCAAAGAAAAAATGTATAAACATTAAAGAAACCAAACTAGACTAAGTACTCAAAGGGTTAACATAGTCTGCTATCCTTAACCAATAGGAACAGTCCTTCTATCCATAACCACCCATGTGACCTCTCCTCTCCCTCTTTCTTTGATCCTGCCGAAATCTTAGAATCTTGCGTAGGTAATTTGAATCATAACCGGTGCGTCGTTATCTTCTCCATAACAAAACATGAACATTATCCAATCGAACGGAGACGATAACCACTCATCCACTTCATCAACTTGAAGTCGTTAAGCTGAAACGGGAGAGAAAAGGAATATGGTAACGTGTGGTCTAGCGACTGTTTGTTACATACTCCACAAGCATTCCTTATTATACTTGACAACCTCTACAGACTACCTTACCTGCTGTAGACTTCCTTATGTCACATGCCTCAATCCTACTATTCCCTAAACGTCATACCAACCTCATCATAATTATCTTAGCAATACAACTTACTGGGTGGGAGTTCGGATCTCTTCTTTCATCTAATACCAACTTCACGGTACTTACCATGTTATCTCCGCGATCCTTCTCGGGTGGGCCAATACTCGCCTCTGTGTCCTTTATAAAATCATGACTTTACGTCATGAAATTAGTAAAATCTGGTAATTTTATTAAAGGACACGGAGGCTCATATTGTGCTAGTTGAAAGCTGAGCAATGACCGACGATGTGACGTGTTCTGTAGGGCGAAAGTAATATTCTTTAAAAGTGGACTCCAGTGACCAATCCGCTGTACGTAAAAGATCTTCCAATCTGCAGCCTAACTGAAATGCTTTGGTCGCAATAGCTCCCCTAGTGGAGTGTGCCTTGTACATGGAGGTATCAATATTTGCGGAGGCCATTACCCATTTCACCCATCGGGCTATCGTAACCGACGATACTGGGTGATGCGGTGCCTTGATGGCTATAAATAGTTCATGTCTACTAAGGTCTCGTAATGTCTGTGTTCGTTCCTCATACTCTTTGAGACAAACTATAGGGCATAGATTGACATTGTGAGGGAACGCTGGATAAGATACCGTAGAAGTTGCGGTTTTTGTACGCCTGGAAATGTTAAACGTCACTCTCGATGGAGTGAACGAGCGTGCATCCACATCCAATGCTCGCACCTCGGACACCCTTTTACATGATATCAAGCAGAAGAGCATTGCTAGTTTCGCTGATAATTGTTTCAGCGTAAGGTCAGAGTTCCGTGGCCATTGCTCTAGTAAATTCAAGACTTAATTCACGTCCCACGTTGACGTATACCTGGGTCGTGGGGGTCTTGCAAATCGAACACCACGTAGGAGTCTGCACACCATTGTGTGTCTCCCTATCGGTGCACCTTCTAACCCGTGATGTCCAGCCGAAATCGCTGACCTATAGCCATTAATAGTCCGGTATGCTAGACCTTGCTCGAATAACCATGTCAAGAAACGTAGAATGCTGTTCAAAGGAGCACATACGGGATCCACTTGTTGTTCCATGCACCAACCACTCCAGACGCTCCATGCCCGTCTGTAGGAACTCCGAGTTCCTGGGGCCCAGGCTCCCTCCAGAAGTTCCAGCCTTTGTCCGTGGAACCTCTGGTATGACCCAGGGTCCCCTGAAAGGAGCCACGCTAGTAGCCTGAGTTGCCCTTGCAGCAATAACGGGTGTGAGTTCCCTTCCGGATCCATCAAGAGGTGAGGGTCCGCGGGTAGTATTCTGGGAAGGTCTATAGACATCTCCATGAGGGAAGGGAACCATGGCTGTGTTGTCCAGAATGGTGTTATTAGGACCAAAGTCGTCCGCGAGCGGTCGAGATGGACCAGCGTTCATGCTAGCAGAGCGAACGGTGGGAATGCATAGAGTCTCTTCCTCGGCCATGCCTGGAGGAACGCATCCGTAGCCACTGCTTCCAGGTCTGGTCTCCAGCTGAAGAACTCTGGTAGGTGTGTATTCAAACGAGACGCAAACAGATCCATGTGCATCGGGCCCCACAGCGTTTGTAATCGCAGGAATACTTTGCGATTCAGTCACCAATCGCTGTTGTCCCGCAGGTATCTTGAATTCCAATCCGCCACCGTATTCGATAGGCCTGGGATATATTCGTCCCGTACTGAGATGTTGCGATCTAGGCAAAACTGCCAGAATTCCGTGGCTAAATCCTCCAAAAGTTTGGATTTGGTGCCGCCTAGGTGGTTGATGTATTGTACCGCTGATACGTTGTCCATCTGTAGAATGATGGAACAATGTGTCCTGGCTCCCAGAAGACTTCTCAGTGCGAATGATCCCGCCATGAGCTCCAAGCCGTTGATATGCAACGTTCTTTCCGACTGGGACCATCTTCCGCCTGTGGAAATATGACCACAATCCGCTCCCCAGCCCTGCGTGCTGGCATTGGATTCTATTATGCAATCCGGGGCGCTGCCGAAAATCGCTTTGCCGTTCCACGCCTCCATGTGTTGCATCCACCACTCGAGTTCCGCCTTGGCCGTGTGATCTAGTTGCACGGAGTCTGAATAAGATCGACCTGATTGTAGATGTGTAGTTTTCAATCTCTGTAGGGCCCTGTAGTGTAGAGGTCCCGGGAAGATCGCCTGAATGGATGCTGAGAGGAGTCCAATTATCCTGGCTAGCTGTCGCACCGTTAGTGTCGGGCGACGTAACGTTCTGTGGATCTCCTTTTTGATGATCTTGATCTTTTCCTGCGGTAAATTCAGTGTTCCCTGGACTGCTTTGATAGTGAACCCTAGGAATTCCATGGACTGTGAGGGGATCAACACCGACTTCTCCCAATTGATGAGAAAACCGAGGTTGCGCAAAAGCTGTATTGCCCACGATAAGTGTTGTTGGAGTAGGCTTACCTCCTGCGCCATGATCAATATATCGTCCAAATAAATGATCATGCGCACTTCTCTGCTGCATAGCAGCGCCACCACCGGTTTCAAGAGCTTTGTAAAGCACCACGGAGCGGAAGACAGGCCGAAAGGGAGGCACCTGAATCTCCACATCTGCCTGTTCCACTGGAAATGGAGGAGGTGACGACATTCCTCCTCGATGGGGATGGTAAGATAGAAATATGACCATCCAGTCTCCCAGCCTGAGGAGGTCTCGCAGACAATGGATCCCCTCCATTTTGAAGTGGCGACACCGTACGTACGCATTGAGGGGGCGTAGGTTTATCACCGGTCTTACCCCGCCGCCTTTTTTGGGGACCAGAAATAGGTTGCTCAGGAAACCTGGAGAATGATACGCGACTCGATAAATCGCGCCCTTCTCCCTTAATGCTCTGATTTCCTGTGACACGAGACCCCTGTCCCATGGGGTAAACACCATTGGCCGAGGGGCTGCTGGTTGGACTGGGGTTTGTACAAATTCTATTTGATACCCTACAACAGTGTTGAAAACCCAAGCATCGGACGTGAGCCCGTGCCATGCCCCGATAAAATGGGATAGTCTGCCCCCTACATAGGAAGTACAATACCGGGAAGCAGGAAGGGTACTCACCATAAGGTCGTCGGCCGTATGTAGCGCCTCTGCGTCCTCTGGGCTGCCATGGCCTGACCCTGACAGGAAAGAAAGGTGAAGGGTTCCTGATCTCCGGCTGTGGAAATCTGGGTGCGGGGGAGCCTCGGTAGCCCCGATAGGAGCCCCGTGATGACCGGCTGGACAGACGGCCCCATTGTCTGCCAGCCCCCTAAAAACCTTCGGGGCGAATACCCACTTCAAGTTTGTTTGGGCCTTGTCCAGGGCCGTAAAGTATTTACATAATTGCCTGATTCCTTGACAAAATTATCCCCGAAGAGGAGACCCTTTGCCTTCGGCCCAGGTTCTTTAATGGCCATGTTGACCAGTTTCGGGTCAATTTTCATGAGGACCGCTTTGCGCCTTTCTGTACAAAGCACAGCATTGGAATTGCCAATAAGACATATAGACCATTGTGCCCACTCTTGGATAGCCAAGAGGTCCACTGGCGTGCCACTTGAAAGCGTCTCCTCGACCATGTTGAAGATTTTTGCGCTGGGGCCTAGCGAGTCAAGTACTTTATCTTGACAGTGGCGTAGCGAATAATCTAGCCCTTTCTTGGCTTTCCAGCCCGACTTTCCCAAAAATTGGGCAATCTTTGGGTCCAGTTCTGGTGTGGCGCACGCCATATCCGGAACTGTTGGGCGTGGGCATTCAGCCCTCAACTTATTCCTGGTGGCCTTGTCTAGGGGTTTTCTAATTCTGGCCGCTATATATTGGGCCACGTGGTCCGCTGGGAACCATTCTGTCGACCTAGGATGTTGAAGGTCGTCAGGGTTAAATAGGGGTTCCCCTTGCGGATCCAGGATAACGGAATCATCCGCTTTTTCTTGACCCTTGGTGGGTGGCCTGTCAGAGAAACTCCGTTCCGGAGAAGAGTTCTCCGATGCCAGTGAGCCCATTTCTTCAGACTCACTCAATACCTCCTCTTGGTCCGAATCAGAGTTGGATATTTCTCTCCCGGCTTTCGCCCATTTCCATGACCGCACCGTTTTTGCCCGGTGGGAGGCTCTCTTACATGGGGGCCCCATTGACAGGACGCAACCTGTCCGTCATGTGCGTTTTGGAGGCTTGTTTGCCCATATGATGGGTCTTTTCAGTAGCCTTGCGACCGCTGAGGGGAGCAGGCTTATCATCTTGTGCCTTGGAGCAGGGGTCCTTGGGGTTGCGGCCAGACGCCATGATGGTGTTACTGATGGATTGGGTCAGGTTATCTGACATCGCCCCCATCGCTGTGTAGATTGCTTGTGTGACCGATTTTGCCATGGTTGCATCTAGCAGAGAATGGAACTCTTCTGAGTTCAGTTGTTCCACTGACCACACCTCCTCCCCATGAGAGGAGATGGGCTGCGGAACCAGGGACCCACGAGTTGTGGTGCCCAGACTGCCTGTAGTCCCAGTGACCCGCTCCTGATCCTTGGGGTGCTGCATAATGAAATAGTACTGCTGTACCAATCTATGGCAACTGAGGCAAGTGAATTTATAATGCTGGCCCTTTAAGGCACCCTTTTTATGTCTTATTTGGGAGTGTAATGTGGTTGCAGACACCCACAAACCTGTCACTTTAAGCCCCAGGGAGAGTGAACCACTATGTAGCTTCACAATCTGAAAAGGTCTGTAACTAAGCAGGGTGATAGGGCAAGGCACAAACAAGCTGTCAGCTTACCTAGTGTTCCCTCCGGAATGGCAGCAGGGGGACACTAGAAAGCTTACAGCCCCAGCCCACACCCAATCCGAACGCTCCCGCCCCTCAGGAGGCTGGGAGTGTCGGGGCAAAAGCGCGGCAAAACTGCAGAGAAGCCGGCACTTAAAATGGCCGATGCGCTATGTGGCCGCGAATGCGCATGCGCGCGCCGTCCCGAGCCGAGAATGTCCGCGCCGGCAACAGCC
This sequence comes from Pelobates cultripes, assembly GCA_933207985.1. Taxonomy (NCBI): domain Eukaryota; kingdom Metazoa; phylum Chordata; class Amphibia; order Anura; family Pelobatidae; genus Pelobates; species Pelobates cultripes. The sequence continues at coordinate 332,376,548 of OW240914.1, read as the reverse complement.
GCCGCAGAGATCAGCTGTTAACCGCCGACGTCAAACGGAGCACGGGTAATAAACTACCCGACGGGGAGGGGAAGGGAGGGAGGAAGGGAGGGAGGGAAGCTGTTCATCTCCCAAACATAAAAGCAAAAGCAGGCTAAATACCGTTAGTCCTACCACTAAGGTCCCAAAAGGCAACCCTCACTGCTCTAACCTCCCAGCACTCCCCACAGATACAGCAAACACAAATTCCACAAAGAATATTCAACTTAAATGTAAATCTAACAAACTATGAAAGAACAATCACAATAAACATTAATATCAATCTAATTATCCAACATTAAGAACATAATTTTTGAGAGCTAAAATTAGGTGATACTTAGCTGAGGCAGCAGCAAAGAAAGAGGGAGAGGTCACATGGGTGGTTATGGATAGAAGAACTGTTCCTATTGGTTAAGGATAGCAGACTATGTTAACCCTTTGAGTACTTAGTCTAGTTTGGTTTATTTAATGTTTATACATTTTTTCTTTGCTGCTGAGGTAGAATAAAGAAAGCACAATATGAGCCTCCGTGTCCTTTAATAAAATTAGAACTTGCTCACATTGCACAGACACATATTGTATAAGAACAAGTTCACATTACATGTAGACACACATTATCCACTACTATTTAATAACATTGCTAATAAATTCCATGTTCACTTTCATGGTTAATCACTTAGGTTCAAAATGTATCAAAATAAAATCAGAATGGCAAAACTGAGGCTGCATTAAACCAGTTTGGGATTTAAATTCAGAGTTTGGTAAAAAATAAAACCCTGTTTAAGAACCGTGTAACGATTTGATTTGTTATTAGTAACTTTTGCCTCCAGTAAATTACTGACTGAAGATGTATAGGGATCGTAATATGTTTGTTGTGTTGTTTTGATTGATCAGGAGAAAATGACACAGAATTCAAGCATAATATGTTACGTGAAATGAGATGTTTATACAAAAGTGGATTTTTCTTCACAATCTCTGTCTCTCAAATTGATACTGGCAGTTATTGCAGATTCATAATGCATCGAAAGATGTTTTACTTTCTTTATGCATTGTGGAATGTGACCACAAAAATACATATATATCCAGGGGTTGACACAGCTGTTCAAGCTTCCGAGCAGCATTACAATGGTGAACACAGCATCTAAAAAGAAAGCATTTAGAAAACGATTAATTAAAGAAATACTGATGTGTTCTTTTTTTTTTGTATTCAAAATTGCCATAATATTTTATTTTTTATTACTTAGCAGATGTGACGTTAAAATAATTTCACAAATCAAAAACAAGACTTGTTTCAGTTTTGTAATGCAGCTAACATCTTCTGCATATTGTAATGGCCAGCAAATGCATGGACAAGCAGTTATTTTAGTTACTGTATGGTAAGTACCCACTACCCAATAATGCATGCACAATGCTTCAAGGAACACTTGTTTCTTGTGGTCAGCCTAAGGCACACCTTTGCAATAATCATGCCGTCTAGTCAGCATTTTGATATGCCACACCTGTGAGGTGGATGGATTATCTCACCAAAGGAGAAGTGCTCACTAACACAGATTTAGACAGATTTGTGAACAATATTTGAGAGAAATAGGCCTTTTGTGTACCTAGAAAAAGTCTTAGATCTTTGAGTTCAGCTCATGAAAAATGGGGGCAAAAACAAAAGTGTTGCATTTATAATTTTGTTCAGTGTATGTGTAACAAAACAAAAAGAAAGAGGGCATATCGACTAAATTGTCAAAAATAAATGGTGACTAAAAAGTAAAAATCTAGTAAAAAGCTGCAAATTTACTGAAATGCTAGATTGCTGATTTAGCTCAAATTGAGTAAAGCAATCACCAGGTAACCCTGTAGCTAAATTGTGTCTTCGAGGGCACCTGTACTATCGTGAATAGAAAGTAATCTAGCTATCTAGTGGTATGAACAGAACCGATGGCAACTTGTAGTTAGAGATCCTTGTGCTGCATTAGTCTTCTATTGTACAAAAATTGAAACATCAGCATCAGTGTATCGCTGCAAGTTTAGTTCAGTTCAGAACCCCAAAGCAGGTTTTGCCGGTCAGGTGGCTCTATTTAAAAAAAAAAATAATAATATTTCACATCTCCATTGGCGATCTGCATAAACTCCAACAGAAAACAAAAAGAAAGCAAAAGGGAGTCACTTAAGTAGGACTATTTTAGTGAAGAGAAAGGAAACCAGATTTAAAAAGGTCAAGGGGAGAGTTGGAACTGAGAATGTTAGTTGGATGGTTAAAGGGACACTGTAGGCACCCAGACACCTTCAGCTCACTCAAGTGGTCTATGTGCAACTCCCATCACCCTTAAGCCTGAGTATGTAATTATTGCAGTTTTTATAATCTGCAATAATTACCTGCTAGGGTTAAGTCCTCCTCTAGTGGTTGTCTAACAGACTGCCACTAGAGGGACTTCCAGGTTCTTAGACGACTTTTGGCCTTCTAAATGACGCTAGACGTCCTCACGCTATGCATGAGGACTTACAGCGTCGCCGAAATCCCCACAAGAAAACATTGAATAATGCTTTCCTATGGGGAAATCGTAATGCGAGCGCGGCCATGCCTATTAGCTCTCCCCCGCTGGCGGACGTCGGCGGGGAGAGGAGTGTGAGCAGTGCTAAACCAGAGTTTGTTTACCTGGAACTAAAGTTTCTCTTTTACCCCTTAAGGACCAAACTTCTGGAATAAAAGGGAATCATGACATGTCACACATGTCATGTGTCCTTAAGGGGTTAAATACAAGCTGCTCTATGTAGCAAAGGAAGGTTGTGATATGGGGCAGAAGTTAGAACAAATTTGATTGTGATCAAGTCATTGTTTGGGCAGTGCTAACTTACAATATATGTAAAGATTGTGAAATAATTTCAGATTTTATTTTATCGTTCATTATTTTAAATTGGTTGTTTTGCATATATTTGAAATGCATTATCTGTACAATACAATACAAATTCATAAAAATTGGTAATTTTCATCCCTGAGAGCCCATTTAATATAAGTAATAAACTGTATATACGTGTTTCCATATTGTAGTTTGTTGCTAAATTGAATCTTGTGAGTTCTATGTCAGATATTACAGAGTGACAAGGGAATTGGAATTAATAAATTAAAATTGGTAGAAATTTTGGGGCGTGGCCAGGACTCCGATGAGACCAGCAGCATAATCGCTGAGCTCCGTGCTTGACAGGGGAAAATCAGCAAAACCCGGCACTAATTTTGAGCAATGACGACTAAGAAGCAGCGCAATACCACGGGTAACACCCCAGCCAGCGACAATCTGCCAGCAAAATCCTCCCGGAGGAGATTTTTTACGGAGCAATCTGAATCGCAGCAGTGGAACAAAATGGCGACCCGCGAGGCAGCCAGCCACCCAGCCCATCAGCATCAGAGGAATCAGTTGAGGACACTGACATCAGAACAATACTCACACAATTGCCCTCGAAGAAAGATCTCGTAGACATGTTCCAGAGACTGGAGAACACCTTCAGCGAAAAGTTGCAGGCAGTGAGCACGGATGTCCAACACCTAGAAGCCAGAGTACAGGCCCTGGAGGACACGGAAGAAACCACTGAACGATTGTGGTCAGAATGCCACAAAACGCGAACTTTACGCGCGGATGCCGTACTGTACCTCCAGAGGAAACTAGACGACGTTGACAACAGGGGTCGACGGAACAATCTGCGAGTGAGGGGTATACCTGAAAGCCCGGAGGGTACCGCAGAGAACCCTATTCAGGTATTGACCACCCTCTTTAATTTAATTCTCGCCAGACCCCCCGAGACAGCAATCCAATTTGATAGGGCGCACAGAGCAGCGCGGCCTAGGAACCTCCCGTCTGACAGACCCCGTGACCTCATTTGCCGCCTCCATAATTTCCCCTTAAAAGAGGAAATATTTCGCAAGGCACGGCAAAACAGAGACCTACAGCTTGAAGGACACCCAGTGACCGTCTACCAGGATCTCTCACCCTCCACACTACAGGCAAGACGAGCACTGAAGCCCATCACCTTGGCACTACTGGAAAAGCAGATCAAATTTCGTTGGAACTTTCCGTTTGCCCTTACAGTGACAACCCACAGTGGAACACACACCATCACCACACCGGCGGACGTTCCGGAATTTCAACGGGCCTTGGGCCTACCCCTCCCTGAAGTGGAGGACTGGATTAGCCTAGTAAGCTGAACGTCCATACCGAAGCAGCAAAGACCCAGGTGGCAAAGAACACAGAGGAAACGCAGACGGCAGACCCAGGCTGGGACTGATACCCCCAATACGCCTAGAGACAAGGCGGCCTGAAGTCCACGTATATCCTTTACCTTATCTACCTCATATATTGAGGATGCATAATGCTAATGTTTTTGTTTTGTGTTTGTTTCTTTTCTAAGCCAAACTTTAACATAGTTAGTTTCAGTTTATTCATGTTGTCATTGCCAAACATAATATATATGACATTATGCTACTTGGGCCCCCACGGCCCCTACATTTCGAAGTATACACCCTTGAATTAGGCTAACTGGTCTTAAAGAAGTCACATACTGAGGACACATAATGGTTATATTATCTTAGCTAAACTCTACTATGTTTAGTTCCCGTCTATTCAAGCTGTCATTGCCAAACATAATGTCTATGAACTTATGCCAACCGGGCTCCCACAGCCCTCACATTCAGAAGTACTGACCCTTAATTCAGATTAATGGGTCTTTAGGCAGCCCGGAACCGGGCCCACCCAACGGGACACTGTGATAGACCCCACAACAGGGGAAATCCATTAAGGATTCTGCAGTCCCGCTATCCATTCATTAAATTAACCCGCTTAGGTCCTGTCACAGCAGAACGACCTCCATCCCCCCACCCCCCCAGAGAGGCGCTTGGTAAACTACTTGGGGACACGAATAAGTCTCCCACAAGTGCAGTGCCAACTCACTGACAATATAATGCCCTTGCATCAAATTCATGTATATAGTTTTTATTTGCCCCTGTCCCCTCTCCCCTCCCTAGTTATTGCCTGCACAGTCCTGCGGCATTACCATTCTCTTCAGCACCATACTCAGATGGCACACATTAAAATAATGTCCCTAAATGTGAGGGGCCTCAACACCCCAGAAAAACGCAATATACTAGCGCAGAAGATTGATAGACAGAGAGCCGACATCATATTTATCCAAGAAACGCACTACAGAGGCGATTTCCAATCAAAGCTCAGGTCTAAGCATATCCAACAAACATATTACAGCAATTACGGTAGGAGCAAATCCAGAGGAGTAGCGATATTAATTACCTCACAGGCGGCCCTCACAGATGCCAGCATTAAAACAGACCCAGGGAGAAGATTTATATTTGTTAAGTGGAAATGTCAAGGATCCCTAATTACACTCGCTAACATATATGCACCGAACTCAGATCAAGGATCCTTTGCTCGGTCCTGCTTGAACAAATTGGAGAGCTTTGCTGAGGGGATGGTGATTGTAGGTGGGGATTGGAACATGGCAGTTGACCACTCAGTAGATAGCTCATCTCACACCACAGACATTAGACGCCACCAAGGTACCTTGCTTGCGAATGCACTATACTCCCACCAGCTCATGGACTGCTGGCATCTAACACATCCACAAGACAGGGATTACACCTATTACTCCCCAGTTGCAAAAAGCTACTCTAGAATTGACATGTTATTCCTGAGCCATCGACATCTCTCAATTCTAAAAGACGCATCCATTGGCAACGCATGGTCTGCTCATGCCCCAATATTTCTGACCATAACACTAAAAAGCACCACCAATCATAGTGTACACTGGCGACTTAATGAGACCCTTCTGGATGATCCTAGACTGGTTGAGGACCTGACGATGAACCTACACAACTACTTCATTGACAATGCCACAGCAGACATCTCAGACCCGTGGGCTTGGGAAGCACACAAAGGAGTAATTAGAGGAAGCTTGATAAAATGGGGCTCTAGAATTAAGAAAGAACGATCACACAAACAGGTCACCTTATCTGACGCCATACATGAGCAGAAAACACTACACAAACAGAATCCCACCCAAAAAACTTTCCAAAAACTAACGGCTCTCAGAATCGAGCTCCGATCCCTTCTGTCCCTAAAAGCGCATAGATCGGCCCAATTGACGAGAAGTTCCTTTTACGCACACGGTAATAAGAGCGGAAAACAGCTAGCACGTGCACTGAAAGCCAAACATCAAAAATCCTTTATAGCCAGTATAAAAGACAGAATGGGGAAACAATGTAACACCATTAACGATATAGCCGAAGCGTTCCGCGAATTCTATCATACTCTTTAGAATCTCCCACCTCCAGAGGGAACTCCCCTCAACATCCAAGAATACCTGACTACCAACTTCCCCTCCAAGATCACAGACGAAGCCACACATGCCATGGATGAGCCATTCTCCCATGCGGAGTTCGCCTTAGCTATTAAAACAATGCCAAAAGGCAAGAGCCCTGGCCCAGATGGACTAACAGCAAGGTACTATCAGACACTAGCAGGGGAATTGGAACCACACTTCCTTAGTATGTTAAACAGGTTGGGACAAGACTCCCCCTTACCTCCCCCAATGCTGCGAGCATCAATTACTATTATTCCTAAACCGGGAAAGGACCCTGAGGCGTGCGGCAACTATAGGCCCATATCCCTTATCAACCTTGATCTAAAATTGATAGCCAAACTAATCGCCAATCGCATCAAACCCCTGTTGCCAGATCTGATCCACCCTGACCAGGCAGGCTTTGTACCTGGCCGTGAGGCCAGGGACAATACTACGAGAATAATAAATATCATACATGGAGCGAACACAACTAACACACCGACATTACTGCTGGGCATAGATGCAGAAAAAGCCTTTGATAGGGTGGATTGGACTATTTAGAGTGTTGGAGGGTCTGGGATTCGGCCCAAAACTCGGGAATTGGATACACACACTGTATAGGGGACCTACAGCCTCTGTTAGAGTAAACGGCCACTCATCTGCCCCCTTTCAAATAAGCAATGGAGCCCGACAAGGCTGCCCATTATCACCCCCCTTATTTGTTCTGGCAGTAGAGCCATTTCTGACAGCTGTCCGAGGCAATCCTAAAATCAGAGGTTACCAACACCCTGGGGGTGAGGTGAGAGTCTCCGCATTCGCGGATGACGTTCTCTTCACCATCACGAACCCACTCCACACACTCCCTGACGTACAGGTGGCAATAGAGACCTTTGGGGTCTTATCAAACTTCAAAATTAACACTGGAAAACGCGAGATCCTGGGGATCTCCACCCCCCCCTCATTACGGACCCGCATTCAACAGCTCCACAAATTCACCTGGACAAAAACAGGGCTAACATACCTAGGGATTCACCTAACCTCCACACCCAAAGGCTTTTACGTTTAGAATTACCCACCCCTCGCAGATAACATTGGTCAGGATCTCCAAAAATCGGACCTACCCCATTTCTCCCTAATGGGCCGAGTTAACATAATAAAGATGATGGTCCTACCAAAGGTGCTGTACTTATTTCAAGCCCTACCTGTCCCCCTCCCGGGAGAATTCTTCCGACGCATGAGATCCATGATAACGAACTACATATGGGGCCACAAACCTGCGAGATTAGCTTATTCCACTTTAACATCCACCCCTGGGATGGGAGGGCTGGGACTACCTCACCTATACAAGTATTATGTCGCGGTTCTACTTACACGTGTTAAGGAATGGACAGATTTGGTTAAGAAAAAGTCCTGGTATGAGCTGGAACAGAACTTTGCAACAGTGCCCCTCCGCACACTACCCTGGCAGACGTGCCAAATTAAAAAACTGTCCCCCACACACCACCCATTCATACACAACATACTTCAAATCTGGAGAAGGCACAGAGAGGAATGGGGATTGTCCCCAGGACTATCTCCGTACTTCCCAATAGCGGATGACCCAGACTTTCAACATAGACAAGGTAGCACCATACTGGCCCGAATGCCAGTCCTGCCATTGCGGAAATCACAACAGAGAACATCCCACCCAAATTAAAAGCCTTCCTCAAACTTAATAGACAGGAGACGCTCCTAGACATTATGGGTAGGGCACAACTGACCAACTTCCTGACCCATTCAGTCTTCCCGATCTGGCGCACGAGAGACAAAACACCATTTGAACTGCTGTGCACCCAGGGAAATACAACCAGACGACCCTTGTAGGCCATATATGGCATACTACAGATGGACACGGGAGATCAACCTAGCCCCCCATTCCAACGCAAATGGATGAGAGGACTCCGCATCCACAAGACCAACGAGGAATGGTCACACATTATGATCTCAGGGATTAAAACCCTGATTAGCATAGCTCGCCAAGAGTCCTTCTACAAGAGAGCCACTAGATGGTATAGAACACCAGAACAGCTTCACTCTTACTGGCCTACAGTCAGCGACACATGCTGGAGATGCGGGAAAGCATGGGGGGACATGGAGCACATTTGGTGGGGATGTAGGAACATAGCGCCATACTGGACACAAATATTAACAGACATTAAAAATATAATGCTCCTGGGATCCCAGCTATCCCCTTCCCAGGTACTACTGGGATGGCCCCGATCATTCAAAGAAACATCCAAACAGCAACTCCTGAACATACTCATAGGGGAAGCCAATGCCCTGATCCCAATGTTCTGGCGACAAACCAACTTACCATCTAGGGAACAATGGGTACAACAGGTGGAAAGGTCAAGGGAACTGGAAGAGATTCATTGGTCGACTCTGGGGAAGAGGGATAGATATCTCAAAACCTGGGTCCCACGGCTCAATTTCTGGAAAACCCCAACATAGGGAATTCCACCCTAGGCCACCCACATGTAGGGAACCTAAGAAAACTGTACGTAGACACGAGACTTATCTTAATGCCTCCGCTGAAGGAGATTAATCTCTACACAATTTGGAATGTAGCAGGACACCCCCCCCCCACCTCCCACATGAACCTTATTCTGATTTACATCTGATTTACAATGAGATACATTTTTAAATGTTAAACATATAAGCGTCATGATTTCTAACTGAATTTGACTCTTTTTTTATGATAAAACTAAAACAAAGAGCAAAATATAGTAAATAAAGGGTAAAACCATACAAGTTGAAATGTTATCTCAAAAAGGAAAATCATTCCTAATTAAAGGGACACTATAGGCACCCAGACCATCTCATTGAAGTGGTCTGGATGCACTGTTCCTGTCCCTTTACCTCTGCAACAGAATACATTTCAGTTTTAGAGAAACTGCAATGTTTATATTGCAGGGGTAAGACTGCCTATGGTGGCTGTCTACAAGACAGCTTCTAGGGGCACTTCCTTCTGTTTCACAGAGTTTAACTTCATAAAACAATGCTGGACATCCTCACGCTGTGCACGAGGGCATCCAGCATTTTAAAAAAACCAAAGGAGAGCAGGGGGTCCGCAAGGGACAGGTGTCAGAAGGGCACTGTAGTGTTAGGATTACAGCTCTTCTTTGTCCTACCAACTCAGTTAGGAATACTGTTTTCCTTTAAGCCTACCAACTGCTCTTGTTGGCTCTGAATGTATTTTCCAAAATTTGCCACTGCATTCACAGAGTGTAGTAGTTTATACCCAATAAAACTCAGGTGTAAGAAAGACATACACAGTTTTATTCGTGGAACTCTACATGTCCCTGTACAGAACATGGCAAAATTATCTGGTACTGTAATGTGTCATACGGATCGCAAAATACAGACATAGTTCATCTGTTATGATTGTGCAGATGAGGTTCCAAATGTGCCTGAATATGGTCCATATTTCAGCTGAACTGGATGCAGTCGGATGGTTAAAATTCAGACCCAGTGGGTGTGATAAGCTATATTTTTGACCACACAGCTAAATGCAGTCTATCACTATCCCAATCCACATTTTTATACAAAGTTTGGTGTAAAAAAAAAAAAGCATTAATGACTAGCCCCTAAACTTTGTTTTATCAATTATTCCTACACTTGACTTTCTTGACCAAAGGAGGAGCTTAAAGGACCACTATAGTGCCAGGAAAACATACTCGTTTTCCTGGCACTATAGTTCCCTGAGGGTGCCCCCACCATCAGGGTCCCCCTCCCGCCGGGCTGGATGGCGAGGAAAGGGGTTAAACTTACCTTTTTTCCAGCGCCGGGCTGGGAGCTCTCCTCCTCCTTTCCGCCTCCGATCCTCCTCTTCGGTTGAATGCGCATGCGCGGCAGGAGCTGCGCGCGCATTCAGCCCGTCTCATAGGAAAGCATTCATAATGCTTTCCTATGGACGCTTGTGTCTTCTCACTGTGATTTTCACAGTGAGAAGTACGCAAGCGCCTCTAGCGGCTGTCAATGAGACAGCCACTAGAGGATTTGGAGGCTGGATTAACCATAACATAAACATAGCAGTTTCACTGAAACTGCTATGTTTATAAAAAAAAGGGTTAATCCTAGAGGGACCTGGCATCCAGACCACTTCATTAAGCTGAAGTGGTCTGGGTGCCTAGAGTGGTCCTTTAAGTCAGATCCATTTCCTATGTCAAGGAGGAGTGTGAGTTTTGGGCTTTAGTGAATTACCCTGTATTTGTCTTGTGTTGCAGTGACCGTCTTCTTTTGTGCATCTTGCATAATATACAACCTTGGAAACAAGCACAGATGATAAACCTACAGATGAAGAACTTTTACAGATTTTTTTTTTCTCAATGTCAATTTCTAGAGCAAATACAAGGCATTCATTTACCGGAGATTAATCCAAGGAAAACAACAATTATGAAGAAACATATTTAATAAAAAAGAACCATATATATATTTGAGTTTGACATTTCAATTAGTGCCATAGCAACATTTCAATCAGAGATCTTTTTGTTACCCTTGCAACCACTAGTTAAAGGCAATGTTTACAGCGTTTATTTAGGAATAGATAGACTTGAAAGCACACATAAACTTACAAAACAAACAGGATGTTCAGAAATTCTGCTTTCATACTCCAGCTTAGATTTACAGTATAACACAAAGTCCAGGACTTAAATGCCAAAACCCAAGAGACAGTCCTTGGAAAGAGGTAAGTTTGCCTTCAGAATTAGATGTGCAGTGCAAACATGATACAATGTTATCGAAGCTAAAGACTGAAGATCTCCTTAAACCTTTGTAATAGTGTGGCTCAGAGCAAGCAGGAGTATTGATCTTTTCATTCGTACATTACAAAGTGTAGTTTTGATTAGATTGTTTAGCCCCGTATTACCAATGGATTTTGTACGTTTTAAACATCAATATAATGGTAACATGTTTATCCATGATGTTAAGTCTATCTCTATAGTTCATTTAGTTCATGCCCTTATATAAAATTTACATATTCATCATTCTCAGCATGCTATACAAGACGTTGTGGGGCTTGGTAAAGGTATATATTAAAGGAACACTCCAAGCACCATAACAACTACAACTCACTAGGAAAGCCTTGGCATCCCCCTTTGTATTTAGTTAAACCATTATAGAATGGTTCGACCTCTTGGGGTCCATTAGGCACTGCTCTTTGCCACCACTACTTACTATAGAGAAGCTTCTGTTGGCTATCCTGAGTTAGAGGGACACTACAGGCACCCAGACCATTTCAGCTCCTTGAAGTGGTATTGACGCAATGCCCCAGGTCCCTTAACCATGCAGTGGTAATTATTGCAGGTTTTTAATAAGCTCTATGAGACAGCCACCAGAGGGACTTCCAGGTAATTAGGCGACTTTTGGTTGCCTAACTGACACTGGACGTTCTCACGCTATGCATCCAGCGTCACCAAAGCCCCAGTGGAAAGCATTATACAAAGCGTTCCTTTGGGGGGGAGTCCTAATACGAGAGTGTTACAGGTCCCCCCATGGACTGACGTCGAGAGACATTGGCGCTGGAATCACAGAAGGGGTTTTTAAGCTAAGTCACAGAAGGGGTTTTTAACTGCTTCTGTACCACGGGGGAGGGGGTGGCGCAAGGGAGCTATAGTGACAGGAAAACAAATTTGTTTTCCTGGCACTATTGTTTACCTTTAGTTCGGACAATGTAGTGTTACCTGACTGGCTAAGAGCTGATCACTCTCAGCCAGTGAGCTAAGCGCTACCCCGCTGTAAAAAGTGTTTCCAACTCTGCATAGGAAGGAGCAGAGGGGAGGAGCAGCAACCAATCAGCACTCTAAGCCGCATAACCACAAGGATTCATGTGTCCTCCCATTTTAAAGAGTGAAACTGTTGTAATGGTTCGATTTATCACTCCCTGCACTGCTGGGCTTAGCTCAGTGTTGAAAGATTCCGTCTCTCACTGGGCAGTAGTCAAGGCATGGAGCGGCGCCCAGCAGACTCCAAGTAAGAAGTCAAATCTTTCAAAAATGGTCTGACCCTTAACAATGGGAGGGGGTCTTCCAAGGCACTCCTGGCACCATATCCACTAAATTGTGTTGTAGTGGATATGGTGCTTGGTGTATTCTTTTAAGTAGCAAAATGACCAGAAGTAGTCAGATTATAAAAATTGCTTAGATTTTTTTTCAATTCTGAGCTTTTGTCCTACATTGTGCTGCTTTGGTATTAAAGAAACACTACAGGGGAGGATATTGTTAATGATCTCAAGACAGCTGGGACCATAGTCACCAACAAAACAATTGGTTACACACTACACCATGAAGGACGGAAATCCTGCAATGCCCGCAAGGTCTCACTGCTCAAGAAAGCACATATACAGGCCCGTCTAAAGTTTGCCAATGAACATCTGAATGATTCAGAGGAGAACTGGGTGAAAGTGTTGTGGTCAGATAAGACCAAATTGAGCTCTTTGGCATCAACTTAACTTGCCGTGTTAGGAGGAAAATGGAGAAATGCTGCATATGACCCCAAGAACACCATCCCCACCATCAAACATGGAGGTGGAAACATAATACTTTGGGGGGGGTTTTCTGCTAAGAGGACAGGACAACTGCACCGCCAACAAGGGTTTTACCACCACGTACTAAGTCGAAGGGGTCAAATACTTATTTCACTCATTGACATGCAAATCAATTTATAACTTTTATGACATGGGTTTTTCTGTAATTTTTTTGTTTTGTTATTCTGTCTTTCACTATTAAAATACACTTACCATTAAAATTATAGACTGATCATTTCTTTGTCATTGGGCAAATGTTCAAAATCAGCAGGGGATCAAATACTTTTTTCCCTCACTGTAGTAAAATCTTACTTTTAATTCAGTCTGCTGCTGCTGTCTCTGCCCCTGATCTGCCTGCTTGGCTGACATCATCAGTAGTAGTGATCTGAGCCAATCACAATGCTTTCCCATTAGGTTGGATGTGATAGTCAAAGGGGCAGATCAGGGGCAGAGGGTGGAGACACTAAATGTCAGTCACACTGTGCAGCACTGCCCCAGGAAGCACCTTTAGTAGCCATCTTAGGAGTGGTTAGTGGATTTATCACTAGGCTGTAATGTAAACATTGCATTTTCTCTGAAAATACAGTGTTTACAGCAAAAAGCCTGAAGGTAATGATTCTACTCACCAGAACAAATTCAATAAGCCGTAGGTGTTCTAGTGACCATAGTGTCTCTTTAATTGATTAAAATTAAGCACAGTTTGAAAATTGTAAATCCTAGGCAAAAAAATAACATTTACAGAGCGATGGGTACTGTAAAGAGCTATTTTATGTAAAACCATTGTTTGACTGTGGGCTAGTCTAACACTGCATTTACGGCAATATGTGCTTTTTAAAAAATTCTATGCTTTCAAACTGTGGTGTACAGTTACATATTCAGTATGCGGTCAGAATATTAACCTACACAGCAAGACTGCAAACTGAATATGAAATCTGTTTTGCCTGTTGTAATCAGGGCATGCTGTGTATTGAAAGTAAGGAAAGGGGAAATTGTAATTTTCTAGGATTTTAAACATTATGTTGACTTATTGCCTATACTTTACAAATACGTATTTGTGAGATGTGAAAAAATAAAATGAAATGTAGAAATCAATACCGTTATATTCTGTAAGTCAGTAAATCCATTTTAACTCCCTGGCAATCATTGTTATAAGCTCTGTCCTTTACGCCTGTCCGTCAGTTTACAGAGAGCATTCAGATAACAGGAGAAATTAAACAGTGTTTGTATTTCTCCTTTTAATTTGCAATGTGTGCCCAGAATGTGCTTGAACTGAATGAGGCTATGATATCGTTAGCAAAATCACATGGAAAAAAAAAGGTTGAAGGGAAATATAGTGCCAGAAAAACAGAGCTGTTTTCCTGACACTATAGCACCCTATAGTGACCACCAACTCCTCCCCTGTACAGAAGGAGTTAAAGACCCCTTCTGTCACTTACCTGGGTCCAGGCTTGGCTCCTCCTCTTCTTAAAAAAAATTTAATTTTTTTTTTTTAAATATATAGGGGGTTTGGTGAAGGGGGGGTTATGGTTATAGTGGGCTTATATGGAGTTTAGTGAGAGAATAGAGGATGTAATGGGAGGAGTATTGCTATAGTGCAGGATAGGGGATATAGTGGGGGGGGGAGTGGCTATGGAGAGGCCATAGTGGCTATGGTGGTGGGATATGGGCCACAGTGGGAGGATAGTGGCTATAGCGGGGGGCGGCGATATAGAGGCTATAGAGGAGGGATAGTGCCAATAGTGGGGGAATTTGGGCTGTAGTGGGATGATAGGGACTATTGTCGGATGTATAGTGGTTATAGTGTGGTGACAGTGGCTGTAGTGTGGATGAGGGAAAACGGCTTTAGTTGGAGGATAGGGACTATTTTGGAGTGAATAGTGGGCAAAGTTGGGTGATAGTGGCTATTCTGGGGATATAGGTCTATACTGGGTGACAAGGGCTGTAGTAGCGTGACAGGGTTGTAGTGGGGTTACAGGGGCTGTAGTGGCATGGCAGGGGCTGTCATTAGGGTGACAGGGCTCTACTAGCATGACAGGGGCTATAGAGGGGTGACAGGGGCTATAGTGGGATGACAGGGGCTCTAGTGGGGTGACAGAATCTATAGTGGGGTGATAGGGGCTACACTGAGTTGATAGGGACTATACTGGGAAGCAGGAGCTGTAGTTGGGTGACAGGTTTGTGGTGGGGTGACTGAGGCTGTAGTGGGGTGGCAGGAGTTATACTGTGGTTACAGGATCTATACTGGGCTAACAAGGGCTGTGGTTGGGTGACATGGCCTGTAGTGGGTGACAGGATTGTAATGCAATGACAGAGGCTATACTGGGATGATAGGGGCTGTGGTGGGGTGACAAGGATGTATAAAAGTGTATCCCCTCTCCCAAAGCCTTACCTTTGGCTAGAGAGGGTGATTCTGATTCCCTGGTGGTCAGGTGGGAGATACAGCGTGTTTGCACCGCAAGTGGGTGTAGACAGCTGCTTTCATTCGACGCCGATAAATTACTAATTTCTTTATAAGTGTATTTTGATATTAATATATATATATATATATATATATATATATAATTTCATTATAAGTGTAAATTTAAATAGAGGAGCATTGGGACCCTTCTGTGTGCATATAATTCCCACACAGGGCCAATCTGTCACTTCTCATAGGGGACATTATCTCAATACTTCTCTATGTGGAGAAGTATCAGTGTTCGGCATTGCTCATTGTTGTGCATTACGCCAGGTGTGATGATGTTGAATACAAAGGCTTCCAATTATTTAAAGTTTTAACAATTAAGTGACTGTCTGATTGAGAGGTACTAGAAGCAAATTGGCTGACAAATATAAACGGCAATGTTTACAATTTACAATAGGTTTATGCATTAAGATGTAGTGGTTTTGATGCTTAGAGTGTCCCTTTAAGTGCATAAAATGCATAACATATCTGTGAATTTATTATTTTAGTTATAGTTAGTTTTAGTCATAGTTTATGGATTCAGTAAATCACTGGTTGTAGCTGTACACTTGGGAGTTTTAACACTTTGCTATTATGACAGATAGAAACAATTTTATTGACTAGAATTATTCATTGCCAGGAATTCAATGTGAGTTTCCCCATTTGGGTCCCAGTAGTTGAATTAAAAACATAGAAATGTATTCACTAAACTCTCAATTGTAACAAATTAAAATTCAAAATGCGAAATATTCTAACTCGGCTATAGTCGACTTTAGCCTTAATTTAGCCAGACAGATTGCAAATCAAGACTGCAGAGCATCTCATGAAAACACATGAAAATAGGTCAATTCAAGTTATAGATGCTTGCAATGTTTTATTCAATCGTGCAAACTGAAGGGTTACAGTTCCTTTGACAGATCCTACTTACATTTTAAATTAATTCACTTTGAATTCCCAACAAATGGGACAGAGCTAAAAATATGAGTCCAAAATAAGATTTGATGGCTTTCTACCCAAAGCCCTATTCTTATCCTCCTCCACACTCTACTCTTGCAATATTCACTTGTTGACACACTCATTAATACATACAGACAGACACATACATATATATGCTCACAACCTATATATAGATACACGTACAGGCTCATAAAGGCAGAAACTTACACATACAAAAACAGACAAACACACACAGGTACATATATTTATAGACACATATAGGCACACATAAGCACACGTCGACCCAGGCATACGGGGAAAAAAATGCTCACACATGCACATATTATAAGAATACAATCTGTCGTTCTAGATATCTAACTAACTATAGGTTAAAGGTTGTACTCTTGCAGGGGAGAAGGCAGGCGGTGGTGGCTGGTTAACTGTTGCAGGACCTATAGCTGCAAGGCTCTGCCGAATAAATATCGAATAAAAGCAATGAGCCAGTCAGTTACCTGCCCTGCACTTTTTCCTGAGTCTCACTCACACTGCCTGCATTTCAGCTGTTTAGCCCCCAAATCTCTATGTGGCTATTGCTGCCAAGTTGCTCCCCTTGCTTGGTTTGCACATTGGGTCGAGGTCTATGGGTCGATAGTGATAGAGATGCAGAAGCACAATGCACCTCTCTATCAAAACTGTGCTACTGCCACTCCTAGCAAATTAGTTAACCATACAAAGGGTTTCCCATCAACCCACCTGCTAAAAAGATACGGGACCAAAGAGTCCAACATTCGGGGCTGTAACCCACTGCAAGCCACGTAGTGAAGTCCCTGCCAGACAATTCACCCATGTTTCTAATCCACTTAGTATATTGTGTACTTTATTTCAGAACTTCTAAGAAATAATTTTCCATAGGACATTCAAATAATGGATCAGTGGAAATCAAGTAATGGAAAAGGAAGATAAAAACTTACTTTCGGTAAGACTACTGGGAAACCAAACTGCCCATAGCTGGACAATAAAGAATGGCGTCCAACACAAAACATATGCAAACACGGTCACCAGGCTCATCTTCACTGTCTTGATCATTGCCTTTGATATGCAATTAATACTACTAGCTCTTGATGCTATACTTTGTGGTTGATCCCTACGCTCCAGATCATTGTGTTTCTTCGCATATATGTTCATTCGTATAGTTCTACAGATTTGTATCTGGCATACAGTAAGTATAACCACTGGGATGAAGAAGATAACAATAAAAATCCAGGTTACGTACGCCATTGGGCCCCAAGGTAAAATGAATTCAGCCCAGCATTCAGAAATGCCTGGTGAGATTTCCGACTTGGAAAAAATAAACAACTGGGGGATGCTGAAAATGAAGGAAATACACCAACTCGTACTGACTCCAGCATTCCACAAAGATCGTTTCTTTTGAAATGTTACCATCGGATAACAGATTGCTTGAAACCTGTCCACAGTCATGACTACAATCATATACGTAGACGCAAACATTCCAACAACTTGCAAATACTTTACGATTCTGCACACGGGATCTGGTCCAATGAAGACATCTGTAATATCCCAAATTAGTTGTGGAAGAACTTGAAAAAATGCCACCACCAAGTCGGCGAAACTTAAATGTAACATAAACACATGCATCCGAGATAGCTTCTTTCTTCTTTGCCACAATACCAAAATAAGAGTGAGGTTTCCCACAGAAGCTATCAAGAATATCACTACCAGAATTGCAATCTCAATATGAGCTAGCTGTTCATCTCTATCAGCCCGGCTGTTTAAATCTGGTATTCTGCTCATATTTTTTTCACTGTTAGGAAGAGGGGTTTCTGTCTGAAAATACTTTTCTTGCAGAAGAAGCGAGCAGTTCTTCATAGTCAAACAAACAAAATGAAGGAAAATTAGTAAAGAGGTAGCTTGACTGCTATATTTTCTCCAAATTGGTGTAATAATGGTGGCTTCACGGGATCACTTAAAGACAAAAGTATTACCTCAGAAAGCAAAGCAGAGCAAGCTTCCTTGTGTGTGAATAGACTTGCAGCAGTGGTTGTGTTCTTTGTTAGAATGCTCTCGCTCGATGTGTACTCCTCCTCCTTACCAGTTTTAGGAGCTCTGTGCAATTGCTGTTCACTTTTTTTCTTTAGAATCATTTAATGGGCCAGCCAATAAAATTCACAACGAAAAAAAAAAAAACAGAGGATAATGAAATATGATGAAAGCATGTAATAAATAAATGTCACTTGTGTTGTCTAAATATACAGACTGGGGGTAAAGTGCCAGCATTCTGAGACAAGATACATCCAAACAGCATACTGAAAAACCCTGCATTTAAAAAAAAAAATAAGGTTAACATAGCCAAGCTGTAACTATAGCTGGCAGTACGTGTTTGCATAAATTGTGCGAATTCAATGGGTGAGCACTGAGCACCAGAGCAAGTACTACCTCCAGATACTACAGATACCCATGTCAGGTCACCCGATGTGGGTACCTTACTTCATAACTTCTTACTCTTGCTTTGAGTAAGGGTAAAGGACAAGGTGAACAGCAACCAAACTGACATCTCATCATTTATTTTAAGCATTGAAATAGTGTGCACAGCTGAGTGGCCTTAGACAGGAGATGGAGGCCCATATCAGAGTCGGTAAAGCCATGTTTTTTGACCACTATGAGTTACACTTAATAGCTACCGCTATTCATGTACTTCCGTTCAGCATATTAAAGTCACAGTTGTTCAGGTAAGCATTTGCTAAGGTGACAACCCATTTCAGTCATATCGCCTTTCCTTCAAGGATGCATACAGCATTCTCTCAGTCCATAAACAATATGTGATTTTGCACTGTTTTTGTAAAGTTTTTTTTAATTAAATGTAATATTTTACCATCCCATTTGAATTTATTTTATTTGCATTTTTTTTTTCTCAATATTACTTTTACTTGTTCATATTCAAATTTTATTTGAAAGTCACACAAGGACTTTATCAAATGGGATAACCATAAAGTCCTTGTGTGACGAAACGCGTTATGGATATTTGAATATTGTGTTTTTTATATATATTAAAGTATTTTTGGTCATTTGCTTGTGCCAATTATCTTTTTTATAGACACATATCTTTCTTTTTTACCCTGGCCTTTTTACTGTTAATTTTATTATTTTTACTGGTTTTATAACAAACCTAAAAATTCCTGGAAGTTTCCTGTACCCAAAGAAATCCGTAGGTGGGGATCAATCCACCCAAGCTATCATCAAAGAGCAGTGGGTCTGCTCTTATTTTGTAAGTACATTTCTTTTATTATTTTATTATTATTTGCCATACAGTGAGCACTATTGGCTGTTTGTTTTATCCCGAGAATTGAATACCATTCACGGAGAAGAACCTGCTTATATCCCACAAGCGGGGATTAAACCGCTGTACGCGCTTTACTCCAGAGCTGGACATTAGCTCTGGTAAATGTGAGTTTTATACTATTATTTTTACGTCTATACCTGAATTTTACATACTACACCATTGGATGTCCCTTCTCCCTCTTTTTATTTTTCATAACGAGTGAAGCCACCATATAAATAGAAGACCCCATCAACCAAAGACACCTGTAAGAATATACCAGTTGGACTTTCTCTCTTTTTCCTTTTATTGGACTTTATTCATGTGCGCAGCCTTTTATTGTTTTTACTTTATCCTGTTTTAGAAAGGGTTTGAGGGATTCCCTTTTTTAAGGTTGCTGCCATAAGTTATTTTAGCGCTGTCTCATTCCTCCTACTTACTAATATCTGGAATTAGGACTAGTGGAGAATTGAAGGAATAAGAGCAATAGACTCACGAACCCGTGACACCAGACCACAGGAAAAAGCTGCTTAGTGGATGGGAAAAGTAAAAAGGGGAATTAAAAATCAGGGAAAGAAATCATTTGATTAGTGAAAAGGGAGATAAGAAAAGGTATCCAGAGACTTGTGAAGGAGAGGAAGAAAGATAATAGAAAAGGAGGGGGAAAAAAGAGAAGAAGAGAAAAGTGTAATCAGTCTTACTTAAGGGTCAAAGGCAGTCAGGTCCATAAGAGGAAAAGAAAAATCAAATTAGAGTAGTATATTAGCAAGGACCGAAGGGTTCCACATCGTGTCATATGATTAGAATCATGAATCTGAGCTGTGAGCTTGTCCCTTGCTTCCTCAACATTCCAAAGAACCATAGTGAGACCTGTAATTTTATCATCTACCCAAAGCTCGGCTATAGTTCTTTGTGTTGCTAAGGCTACTGTTGCAGCCAGTTTATTCTCTGCTCTCATGAAAAAGTCAAGAGGCTTCGATAACAATAAGACCCAATGGATCTAAAGGGAAGAGTGACTTCTCAGGAATGTAAAGTGCAATTTTTATTTTTTCCATCATAAGACAATTCTTGGAATGGTTTTTACAATGAGAAATTATAACCGTTTAAAACCGGTATATACTTTCTTGCCTTTAATTAGCAAAGTCATATTAAGTTTGCTGTGTAATTAAGGTGAAGGATTTTTTAACTTTCAGCTTAATCCATAAACTAAAGTAATTCCTGGCACGCAGTCTTTCTACAGAATTACTAGAATGAAACGGTGGGATTCCTATCTAATGATGTTGCAAACAAGCAACATTGAATAGATATGAATATATATATTGAAATTCTTCTGCATGATACCTTATTGCATACTCAAAAAATGCAAGTTGCTAAATGTCTAACATTTGGAAAATGTATGCACAACTTAACTATGGCAATTAATTTTCCAATTAAAGGACAACTGCCACCTCCAAACTATTTGTAACATAATAATTATTTTAACGAGTTTTGAAAGCAAAGGGATTCAAAAAAAAAAAAAAAAGTTTATGTTTAAAAAAAAACGGGCAACCCCGGTATGTACGCCACATGTTCCTTATGTGAGACAGCATGCCACCCAACTGTCCTGCTTTTAGTGGGAGAGTCATGTATTCAGAACCCGTGGCAAGAATCTGAAACACTGGTGTTCGTGAGAGTGCGTGACATGGTCTATACCTTACGAAGGTAAAGACCAAATAACCATCCCATTGGATCAACAAAGATCAATGTGCTCCCTCTCCCCCTGAAAGGTAATAAGAGGGAGAGGAAGCACATGTGATACAAATATATATAAATTAATTAATTAATTAATAAAGCCCCCATCATACGCCCTACACACACATTACACTTACACACAGGCCCTATATCAACAGTCACACACTGCACCCCTCATGCATACTGCACCCCTAAAACACACATGATGCACCCCTCACACACACCATGCACCATGGTGCACACACAAACACTGCACCCCTCACTCACACTGTACCACTCACACACACACTGCACCCCTCAAACACACTGCGCCTCTCTCACACACAAACACATGGGCCTTCTCTCTCACACACACACTGCACCCCTCACTCACACTCTACCACTCACATACACACGGCATCCCTCACACAAAAAACTGCATGCCTCACACACACTTTACCCGTCACACACATTGCACCTCTCTCACGCATACACTGCACCCCTCACACACATTGCACCTCTATCACACATACATGGAATCTCTCACACACACACTGCACCCCTCATACACACTACACCCCTCATACTGGTATAAGGGGTGCAGTGTTTGAGGAGTGCAGTGTGTATCAGAGGTGCAATGTGTGTGAGGGGTGTGATAAGTTTGCATGTGGCCCTTGGATAAATATTGTTTTTTAATGCGGTCCTCGGATTACTTAATGTTGGACAGCCGTGCCCTAAACTACCATGACCCACTCCATGCCGATTAGAACTGATCTCCCTTACCAACACCTTGTATAATTCATATCCCAAAACTGCCTATTTGTTTATACTTATTTAAATTTAGAGACAATTCTCCTCAGTTCCCAAGATCAATACAAAGTTTTAATACGGTAAACAAACAAAAATCCCAAGGTTTCCCTGGTATGCTTCTTTTCAAACTCTCCTTCTGCTGTTAATCAGCTCTTTTATTTACTCTCCGGCACATCAGTTTGTTGATATTTAAAGCAAAAACTATTTGATTTCACAGCTGTTTAATAAAACATGGAATGTGATGTACACAGAATAATGCAATTAAAACAAAATCTCAACTTAGAATTTTCTTCTTCTAACAATTCATTATGTTCTCTAAAAGATTTTTCAAAAATAAATAAATATATATATAGTATTAATTATGCCTACAATGCTCTCTATTACGCTAGTACTGAACCATTATTTGCTTTTTTTTTTTTTTCAGGAGATAACTTGCATTTCAAGCCTGTAAATAGAAAATGTCAGAAACAAGCAAAACACACATAAAAGAATATATATTCCACATTGACGCGAATATATTCCACATTAGCTGAATATTGTACATTAGTGATTCCTCCTTGATAAGTAAGACAAATTAAGGTACTCTTCCTCTGCGTACATCTCTGACTTCACAACTGTTCTGGAAACAGCGTTTAATCAAATATAGGCTATAACCTTTATTAAACCCTAGCTGCTGAACCATTTTATTAAACGAAAACGAAATACACCTGGGATCTAGGGATGGTGCTATAACAATAAAGCGGCAATCTTATTATAAATATTCTGTATTTTTAGTGAAAAGGCATATTATATAATGTTTGTCATGCTGGTGCTGCAAAGTATTTTGTGGGCTTTTATGGACTAGTTCTACTCCCCTCTTACCTTGGATATTAGTATGCAAATGACATACTGTTAATATACACCATAGTCATTGATTAGAGTCATTTTGGACCTAAAGTGTAGCACTGTTTTCACTCCAATGTGTGTTCTGTTAAGGGTTAACTTGTTAGTATGGTTTTATAGGAATAATCGTATTAGAGATTATTCCTTTTAGTTGAAGGCAGCAAAATGAATATCTAGTGTAGGACTCACCTAAGAGATTTAGCTTAATGCTAGAGCGTACACGTGAATGGCCATTGCAGTGGTTCAAATAACCTATTTTATTTAAATAGGGATAGGTACAGGAAACGTTTAATTTTTTTGGTAAAACTAAGAACTACATGGCCAAAGTATAACCCTATCTGTCATTCTTCGGGGTTGAGGATTTTAGGATTGATATTCTGGTAAGCAATCTGTGGCACCATCTCGTGGGATCTAAGGTAATCCGTGGCCGGTGGTCAGCCTATGTGCAACATGTGCTGTATACCTACCAGGGCCACCATCAGAAATTTTGGCCATCACTTCCTCCCAGCACTAGTTGTGGCTGCCATTTTTAAAGGGGCCTCGGTCGTGCTATTAAAGGGCGGCAAAGCTGACCAGGCTGACCCTGAAAACATATGCCGTGCGGGCCCCGGTGAAGCTGCACCAGCAGCAATTCCGCTGCTACAGATGGGGAATGTGGGGCCTGGGCAGGTCATGGTTGTCATCCCCTGATGGCGGCCCTGACACCTACAAGGTGATGAGTAGCCACTGCAAAGTAAATCACATTAAAAAATAAGTTCCTTAGATAAATATTGCATTTTAAGAAAAAAAAATACAGAAAGCTGCCATTAAACATGATTTTCTATAACCCCAAACAAATCTTTAATATTAGTTACCAGTTTTTAAAGATTGTTTATGGAGTTTTGAGTTTTTTATATTTATTTATTCTTTTAGCTAATGTAACCATTTTTCTAAAACAACCCATTGCTGTTAAAACTTAGATTAAGAGAATTTCCATCTATGGGTGCAAAGTACTTCACCATTCACAGCTAGTATGTTCTTGATGTCAGATCATCCTCTATGTAATAGGATGAAGCTCAGATGTTTTTGTAAAAGGTTCTTTAAATTAAAGCACTGTTTCATGGGAGACACTAGCTGACTATGGGCTAAAAGAGGCAAATTGAGTTGTTTCTCACTCTGACAGCATCTTGGAGGTGATGTTCAACTTCTTATAAATTGATAAACATGATGAAATTTGTATTGTCATATATAAACAAGAAGAACAGAACCAAATTGATTGTACCGATGAAGTAATGGAGTTGAATTGTTACAGACAATTACAGAAGTTCTATTTCGCAGCTGACAGTTTGCACTGTGATTGGCACTATGATTGGCCAATTTACTGTATTATAACAGCGACGTACATTTTGTTGCATTGCCTTTTTACAAACAAAATGAAGGAGGATAAAGTTTCAGGCTGTCAACTGTAATTTGATGGTATTTACACCCATTGACTGTGTATTGATCAGGCATTACAATTATTTTTGTACTTGGTCCCTCGTTTTAAGGGAACAAAATAATTTGATAGACTAGCAATCCAAACGATGAAGTCATGATTTGTGAGTCGTACTGTCTGTTAGTGTTAATGTATCATGCTTGTAACTCATGCTCAGAACCTTCGTACTACGTTTTGCTTGTCACATTTAAATAATTAAAAAAACAAAGTCGTGATATTTAGTACTGTAATGCAAATTGTTTTTATATGATGACTGCCTGATGTTAGTAATATCTTTTTGTATCTCACTTGGCAATACTCTGCTAAGCCTGTGCTGTGGCCATGTTTAGTTGTTCTTTGTTTTTTATGCAATATCTCACCAATGTTAGCACAAATGCATATAACGAAAAAAGGAAAAAAAAAAAACGGTGCAGCACAGTACAAGCCAGCCTTTGTTGGCTTAGTAGAAAAAAACTTGACTGGTTCTCTGGATGGGGCAAATGAGCATATACCTAGAGTCTTGGTAAATGTGAAGTCTCAATGTGAATAGGCCAGTTCTCAGGGAAGAAAGGCAGAATGAGAATGTTCTCAGAGTCTGATGGCATATGGACAAATTCAAGATAAATAGGCAGATTTGCATCATCTCTTGATGGAAGAGCACAGCCTCTCAGAGATCAGATACATTGGCAGATTTTCATGGACAGATTCTTCATCTCTGAGTGAAGAAGTAGATGATCAGCGGTGAAAGGAGTTTTAAAAAAACTGCAAAATTTGTTGCCCAGGAGCATGCAAATGGTGAGGATAGTAGCCCTGGAAATCAACGAGAAGGACTTGAGAATAGTTGCAAATAAAGAACTTACCACTTTTGTCCAGCCTGAAAATTTACCATTAATGACAACTCGTTGTACTCTATCCTTAAGCCAATGTTCTACCCAAGAACAAGAATATTCATCTAGACCAATTTCTTTTACTTTGAAGACTAACCTATTGTGAGGAACCGTATCAAATGCCTTGGCAAAATCCAAGTAGATCACATCTACTGCAACAACCTGATCTCTACTTCTACTTACGTCTTCGTAGAATGCAATTAGGTTAGTTTGACATGACCTTTGTTTCATAAAACCATGCTGATTATTGCTAATAACAAAGTGCTTCCCAATGAATTCTGGAATATTATCCCTTAATAGCCCTTCAAATATTTTCCCAGTCACAGAGGTTAAGCTCACAGGTATAAACATTTCCAGGCAATGATTTTGAACCCTTTTTAAATATAGGAAGGACATCTGCCTTCCTTCAATCCTTCGGTACAATATCTGAAACAAAAGAATAATTGCAAACAAACTACTGATGCATATTGCCTAATACATAGGCTAAAATTAATCATATTTTCCACATCAAACTTATGTATAAAAAAATAAAATACCTATATTTGAATACAACAGTGCTATGTTTGTTTAATACCTATATATCTCTGGAGATCCATTATAGGGGTATATAGAACAATAGATCCCCATCTATATCTCTGGGGATAGAGATCATTAATCTGAAAAACTTCAGACATGAAAAAATTCAACATGAATGCACATCTTTCACCATTCTAGGGGAAAAAATAGAAATATGTTAAACATAATGTTAAAGTAATATGTGCCAAAAACTACTAAATTAAGGATAAAATATTTACACCAATGTCATAAAAAGTGACACATCTCGAAGTCATCATTAAGACCCCTGGGGGGTAGCGACTTCAATTTAAAGACCCACCTTATTTCTTGTTGAGCTAAATTGTTATCCAAATACTCCCCTCTCCAGTTTCTATTAACCCTTTCTATTAACCATAGAGAGGTGGACCCAGAAGGATCACATGATCGGGACTAGCGAAACCCGTTAGTGACCGAGACAGAGTGACGAACTTTGTGTATATATGCTGTTATGTGGGTAGTTTTGCTGGCATACCCAATAATTGTAAAGTAAGATTTTTAAACCTTTTTAATAATAAAGTGTTCAAGATACCATTCAATTAGGGGTTTCTGCCTCTCTATTTGTCCTATATTGCATAGAGCCATTTACCAACTGGAAACACACCATCCAGTCCAGATCCTGTCAGCACAGTGTGGGAAATGTCCCTCTCAAGTGGAGCCTTTCAAACTCATAGCCAGGGGAGATAGGGCTCTGGTCCATATGAGTTCTCCCCTATACCCCTTATTGTGTGTTATATATCTACTCAGATAGTCTGCACTATATTTGTTTTCTGTTATTCATTCTCAGACATTTTTTCATCAGTTTAAGCGCTCATTTTGTTAATATTATGTGAATTATGTTTTTTTACTTTATATATTATATATATATGTTAAAAAAAAAACAGATACAATTTGTATCTTGTAATACCTTTTTTATTGGACTAACAGAATTTTTTTTAATGACAAGCTTTCAGGAGAACCTCCCTTTCTCAAGTCTAAAGCATTTCTGAGCAAGACAACACATAAAATTCAAAGTTGAGTTGTGATACAGAGCTTAAAGCGACATAAGTGAAGATAAGACACAGGTTTGATAGAAAATAGACATCAATCTTGCAGAGGGTCGTAAATGTCTTGTGTGAAGATATGTATCTATCAAACCTGTGTCCCATCTGCACCCATGTCGCTTCAACCCCTGCATCATCATTCAACCCCATTCACCCCTCCTATAACCTACGATCTAGTACCTGCACTTTATTTAGTCTACCTCAATACAAAAAGAAAGCAGCCCGATCCTCCTTTTCTTACAGAGCACCGCAATTGTGGAACGACCTCACCGCACAATTTAATTTCTTCCCCAAGCCTAAAGTCCTTTAAGAGATCCCTCTATACATACCCCAAAACAGAATGCACCTGTTATGGTTGATTATATATTTCCTACCTGTTCTATGTTAAATTTTGTATATATTGTGTATTAATATTGTTTTTTTTTTTATTGTACCCTAATGTAAACAATGCAATGATTTGTGGACGCAGTACATACTTGAAAACGAGAGAAATCACAATGTGTCTTTCCTGGTAAAATATTTTATAAATAAATAAATTAAATATATATGTGTGTGTGTAAAAAGAATAAAAATAATAATAAAAAAATTAATAATAATAATAAAAAAAAAATTATAATAATAAAAAATTAATAATAATAATAATAAAAATAATAATAAAAAAAAAATATATATATATACATAGTCTGCCAGAACAGATACACAAAACACGTAATTAAAAACAAAAAAACAACAACAAAAAAAGACATGGCTAACTTTGGAAACTATATTTTCCCACCATTATTTAGGTACATTAAGCACACTGACTATATTATACACAGAGGTTAAACGTTGTTAAAATCTCCCAATCCTGTAACTATGCTGGTCCCCCTGCCCCTTCTCTCCCTGGGTCTATGCTGGGCTGTTGTGAATTCGCGCTGGCAGCTTTTCTGATCCTGCGCGCTCGCCGTAGCTCCCCAGGATGAATCACGTCACGTGATCCCGTGTACGGAGGAAAACATTCCTGTAGCCGGAGCGGCTGTGACAGGAGCAGCCAGTCAGTCAGCCATAGGACATCGGCCGGGAGCCCCCACCTCCGAGCAGGGTGAGTGACCTGACCCCGCGGGCCGGACACACTGGGCCGTTACGGGAAGGCTGACCGCCAGGGATGGGCTAACCGTCATCCTGGCTGGCTGAGAGTGATGAGAATCACCCATACAAACAGCTGGAGTGCCAGAGATCCTGGCTGGCTGAGAGTGATGAGAATCACCCAAACAAATAGCTGGAGTGCCAGAGATCCTGGCTGGCTGAGAGTGATGAGAATCACCCATACAAACAGCTGGAGTGCCAGAGATCCTGGCTGGCTGAGAGTGATGAGAATCACCCATACAAAAGCTGGAGTGCCAGAGATCCTGGCTGGCTGAGAGTGATGAGAATCACCCATACAAACAGCTGGAGTGCCAGAGATCCTGGCTGGCTGAGAGTGATGAGAATCACCCATACAAACAGCTGGAGTGCCAGAGATCCTGGCTGGCTGAGAGTGATGAGAATCACCCATACAAACAGCTGGAGTGCCAGAGATCCTGGCTGAGAGTGATGAGAATCACATACAAACAGCTGGAGTGTCAGTGAGCCTGGCTGGCTGAGAGTGATGAGAATCACATACAAACAGCTGGAGTGCCAGAGGGTTAGCTGGCAGCAAGGAAGGGGGCCTGTCATGGCGCCCCCCCACTGTCTGTAATGCTGTGTGTATTAATAAGGAATTAGCCCCCTTCCAGGGGAGCTGCTAATCCTGACAGGCAGGGGGAGGAGTGGCTTTCATGGGGTAAAGATAGGTCAGGCCATGGGGTGGTGTGATTCTGCTCTGTATGGGAGGCGGGCACTGGGTGTGTGTGTATAATATATTGTTCAGAGGGTGTGTAGACCAGGCATGGGCAACCTACCAGATGTAGTCCACAACATTTGGAGTGCCAAAGGTCATTTAACCCTGTCATAGTCTACACCAGGGGTAAGCAACCTTTGGCACTGCAGATGTTTTGGACTACATCTCCCATAATGCTTTGCCAGCATTATGGGCGTAAGAGCATTTGTGGGAGATGCAGTCCACAGCATCTGGAGTGCCGAAGGTTGCCTACCCCTGGCGTAGACTATGACAGGGGGTTAAACAACCTTTGGCACTCCAGATGTTGTGGACTACATCTTCCGTGATGCTCTTAAATCCATAGAGCAAAGCAAGCATCAGAGGAGATTTAGTTCACAACTACTGGACTAGGAGATAATTTTTACTGTTAGTGTAGTATAGGGGATCGTGCGTAGTGTAGTCTGTTTAGATCGAGTAGGTGTTAAGGGGAGGTTGTACTGTAAGGGTAGCATTGGAACATATAGTACACGCCACAACGCTACCTGTAAGTAGTAAGAGATACAATCCCAGGCTTTGGGTATTTCAGCCGCCATCAATGGCCACAATTACCATTCAGCAGTGTACTCCCAGTAATCACACACACACAAACATACAGGGTATATAACTGTAAAGCATGTTTTATGGACAAATAATGCCAATGGGCATTTCTAGATTGACAGTTGAGTGGTTAGTGAGTGTCCACATTTACTTGATGGTATTGTCTTATAATGCACATTTCACCATTAAGTTTAAAAATTATTTTATAGGATTTATTTTTAATTTGTATTTGTGCCAAGCGGTCCTGGTCTGGATGAGATTAGTGAGAGTTATACTCCCAAGCAACAGAAATTTGTTCAGGTGAAAATCTTTTGAACACTAAAATGTATACAAGGATTAAAGCTACCTGCAAATTCGTTCATAGAAGTATGCTATGTTCACATAAGCTCTCCATGGTCTTTAGTAGACTTTTATTTTGAAATGAAAGGGTTACTCTAAGTACCATGACCACCACAAAGATGTGAAACGTCGTGTCATGAACGTGGGCTATTTGCCCAGCCGAGACAGTGGGGTGAGTGTGGAAGGGAAAGGGCTAAAGAAACCAGAACCCTGGTTACCTGTTGCTAGTCCCAGCAACCAGTAAATTAACCCCTGCAATCCCTTCTACACTAACATCCTAGTACACACTTTACTGCCACCACCAAGACTTTAAATCCGGGCACTTCGGTTATCCCACACATAGTAGAATTACAGTGTCACAACCTTAATTTATTGATCAGACATACATAATCAACCCTTTTGGTAACGTGTTTACCTCAGTTTCCTCAGAAGAGTGAGCTCATAGAGTACAAAGACACAAGAAATAAATGACATACAGAAACACAGATAAGAAATTGCAAAACAATCTATAAAATAAAATAGGAGAAAACACAAGAAATTCCTTACATATATTTACCCTTCTATATAATTCTTGTGGGAGATTTCGGTGTTAAAGTTCTCCAAGTAGTTGTTGAAAAAAGAAATCTCAGACTGGATAGTAAAACATCCTCAATATATACCTTATAACTAGTTGTTTCTAGGTGGGCAGACCCCTGTGTGGATCAGAGGGGCTTGGCCTGGCAGTTTATTGCCCACTCTATATTATCTTAAATGATGTTATCCTTTGAAGACCCCAAAGTCAGAACATATGCACCAATACTTTCTACAATGCCCTATGTCCAGCTCTGGAGATGCTAATCTAGTAGTTTTATGGCTTAGGCCTGGTGTAAAATCAAGCCTACAATAAATAAATGTTATCCCGTTTACACAAACAGCTCGTAACATATATCAAATCTCAACTCAAGCTTTGGCATGACATTGTATATACAGAGATTAACCCCTTGGCAGCCAAATTGGTAACTCGGGGCCATACAGGCAATGGTGGCATCCCTTCCATTTTCTCCCCTTAGTCTATGTGCCCTGCCCTTCCTTTTCCTAATGCACATGGAAGAAACATTAGCCAAGGAGGATCGAGCTGCAGGGAGTATGCGTGATGGAACCAAGGTGAGTTTCATTGCCTTTTTAAATTGCTTTTTTTTTTGTAGATTAAAGAGCCGGGAACACACAACCTTTGACAATCTCAGGTTTATTGGGGCAACATTTGGCAAACATAAAAAAAAACTGGTTTATGGAACCCATAGACGCTTGGCAGCTAAAGTCCTACGCTGAACTGTAGTGGTTGTTTTGATCAAACTTTTCCCTTTAAACAAAAGCTTTTTTTTATTTTATATTTTTTTAATCGAAGAAAGACAAGTGTGTCTAACTTTTGTAGCTCTACAAATGAAATGCAGTGCTTGATTTTCGTTATTTTAACTAGATGTGGGAGTAAACGTGCTATATTAATTGCTTGCTGTGGTGTTTACAAACTTAACTGATCCTTTAGTATACTTCTCTTACAGCACCTGTCAAATGTTGTTACAATGTGAACTCTGTAATAGTCCTGTGTTCTGCTGATACTATTTTGCTATGTAGCTGTCAAGGGAAAGAGGTGTGTATCTGTACTCTGGTCTGTGATTGGCAGGAGGTTAAGGGGTGTATGTTCAAAGATAGGGGTTTTCATATACATTCAGTGTGTCAGGTTACTAATTTAATTAAATTCTTCTATCTGCATTTGAGATTAAAAGTATCTCACATTTAGTCTCACCCAAGGTTTAATTTAGTTTAAATATGCATTTATTCTTGTTGTTGGAGCATAAAATAAATCAATTAAAGGACACTAAATTCTCTGAAGAATTAATTGTCCCAGGTATTACAATATCTCTGACTATATTTAAATAATATTGCTCAATGTGAACATATCTGTCAAAGTAACCAGGAATCAGGAAGAGCTTTCTTTAATTTCTACCTTTTTGTTTCCTTTGTTAGTAATAACAAGTTTGACATTTACAAGTCTGACTCTTGTTGTAATAGCTGATATGTGGAGTTATCTATTTCTGATTAAATGTATTATTGTCAGCACTGATGATTGCGCACTTTGCACAATACATTGGTCAGTGAACTGAAACAATGCGTGTGTACAGGAAGGCAGGATGGGCTAATAGCATTATTTTGAGGACTGGAATTTATTGGGAAATGGTTGAGGAGTTAACATGTTGTCTATTTAAGGAGTGAATCATACAAATTAAATGACTCCTGGAATTTTAGCATCTTTGCTGTGAGTCAGTATAACTACTAACAAGTTAATTATAACTTGATTCGGTAATTTTGATATTCACAAAACTCTTGTCTGAAACATACCGGGCATCTTAAACTCCACCTCCTCTGATATTGTTGAACTACAGCTCCCATGATTCTCTAGCCATCTGTTGCATTCAAATAAATCTGAGAGTTGTAGTCCATTCTAACTTCTGTGGGACTAACGATGGAGATCTCTCCTTTAAAAGAAGATTCCAAGCAACATTTGCTCTACGGCTTGTGAAACTGCAGGGCTTTGTTCAGGAGAGCTAATGGAAGCTCCTGCTTAGACCCTTGGAAAAAAGGTATTTTTACATGCCATAACATTGTGTTAGGAGCAGTGCTTTCTGGATCACTCTCTGCTAGGCTATGATTTAAATATTTTTTTATGAAATTGTATTCTGCAAAATCATGTTTTGTCTTTGTGGGTATTTCAAATTGTACTCTGGTAATATATTGATAACTTATAATTGGTGTGCTTTCTTATTGTATGTTTATTACATAACTCTTCTCCTGCAACTGACAAAAATAACCTATGTTCTCAGTGATTACTTTTCTAGCAAACTATTTCATTACCCCTATTTATACCCTTTGTGTCACTATACCCCATTCCCTCTAGCACAGTGATGGCGAACCTATGGCACGCGTGCCACAGGTGGCACGCCGGGCCCTTTCTGTGGGCACGCGGCCACAGGTTCGCCATCAATGCAGAGTAGGCGCCTGCCTGCCCGAAACGGCAGGCGCCTACTCTGCTTCCGGGTCGGGAGGCAGGGGGAGGGCTCTAGGAAGCAGCTCCCCTGTCCTCCCGCGCGATGCTGTGTGGAGCGTTGCCGCGCGTTACCATGGCAACGCTCCACACAGCATTGCGCAGGAGGACAGGGGAGCTGCATCACAGAGCCCTCCCCCTGCAGTGCTTACCACCACCGGACCACCAGGGATGGCTGTGTGTCTCCCCCCCCCTCCACTTCATTAAAGGTAAGAAGGAGGGAGGGGGGATATACTGACACAGCACCCTTACCCCCCCAGAGTACCCTACCCCCCCAGAGTACCCCTACCCCCCACACACAGTTACCCCTACCCTCCCAGCAGTACCCCTACCCCCCCACAGCACCC
>OW240914.1:332114914-332326294 GCA_933207985.1 Pelobates cultripes | reverse complement strand
CGCCCTGGCTGGAGGGGGCTGTGTGAGCGGTGGCCGCACAGTGTCCCATGGTAGTTAGGGTGCCGTACAGCTCACACAAGCAAACAGCTGATAAACTGGCCGCACGGAGGAAATGTGTATGTGTGACTGTCTGCCTGTGACTGTGTGTGACTGTCTGTCTGTAACTGAGTGTGTGACTGTCTGTCTGTAACTGACTGTGTGACTGTCTGTCTGTAACTGACTGTGTGACTGTCTGCCTGTAAATGTGTGTGTGGGGCTGCAGGGATTTTGTAGAAGGGGGCGGGGGTTTTGTATTGGGACAGGAGTCTTTATAAGGGGGGATAAGCAGGGGATTTGTGGAAGGGGGTTGCGGGGGTTTTGTAGACGGGGCAGTACAGAATTTATAGAAGGGGCAGGACAGAGGTTTTGTAGGAGGGGCGGGGCAGGACAAGGGTTTTGTAGGAGGGGCTGACAGCGGTTTTGCAAAGTTTACAAATTGTAAAAATAAAGAAAGAAAACCTTTCCAAGCACAGGATCCGCCCCGGTTGCCAAATGCTCTAGGTACGCCCCTTGGTGTTCCTAGCTTTCAATGTTAACACTGTAGTTTCTCAGAAAATACAATGTTTACATGAGAAAGGCTGCAGGGAGCTATAGTTCTCACCTGAACAACTTCATTAAGCTGAAGTTGTTCAGGTGACTATAGTGTCCCTTTAAACATAGGAATCATTTAGATACCTAATTGAATTGTCCATCTTAAACTCTTGGTGATTTCATACTGCCATACTCTGGTATTTAGGCATCTTGTCTACTGGACTAATATGGCTAATCCAATCTGTAATACATATACATATGTGACGAGAGCAATCTCGCCACATTGCATTGGAGAAGCCTGGTTGCTCGCCTGCTGCCTTTGGATTATGGCCCCCATGTTAAAAGACTTTGTTTCCCCTGCAGAAAAGACTTATTCGTGCTTTTCTGCCCGGTGTTCGGTAGATTCAATCTACCGAACAACCGCACGAAAGACTGGACTACATGGGAGCTGGAGTGTGCTGGCAATTAGCCTCCCAGAAGCTGCGGTTAACCGCAGCTTAATTGACAATTACTGGGTGGCCGCCATTCGTATACCGAACACGAAGTCGCGGGCGTTTTAAACATGCGAACGCACAGCGGTGTTCAACGCCTAACTCATGGAACTAAAAACGGACACAGTTTGGCGCGAACATCGCTGAAGCCGCTGACCTCCCTTCTTGTTCGGCGGGAGTGCACGAACGGCCCGGTGTTCGGGAGTTTTACCTGACTATGTTCTACCCCAGATAGGAATCCCATGGAGCCCATTCGTATCAGAACTGACTTTGTAAAGACTTTGGCTCCATGGCGATTAAACTGTATTCGTGTGGTCTGAGTGCCATTCACTTAATAATGTGCGCTCAGACCTGAGCTATCTGGGGATAGGTTAAATGTATGGTTTTAATGTTATGTGTCTTGCATGGTATATTTTAATAGTAATTCTTGTGTTAGTATCCCCACGTGCATAATGGCGATTTGCCTTTGTCCTGGGAGATAATTGAATTACTTCTCAATTATCTCCAGGGCAGAGGGGAGGAAGCCAGGATGCATTGTGGGAATATAATGTGACTGTGTGTCCTATTTGTCTACTTGTCTGTCTTTTGTCACAGTCTCCCATTTGGTCCCCTAGGGGAGTGTCCACCAGGTGGGAGACCTGCATAAATACTGGGCAGGTAGCCCTCATTAAACAGACCACTGCTTGACCCTCAACACGGAGCCTTGTCTCGTCTTTGGGGGGATTTACTGAATGCTGATAGAGACTGATTGCTAGGAGTGTAAGCCGCTTGGATGCTTTTCCTATTCGTCTGCTAGCAGCGATTCGTATGGTTCCAGTTCGTGAGTTTGGAGTGTTACATTGTATGCCGTTCGGGAGTTTGGAGCATTCCCTTACATGCGGGTCGTGAGTTTGGTGTTCTACAGTAGCTGTGCCTGCATCTATGAAAGGGGACGATCGCCTAAACGGTTTTTACCCCTTGTGTGCAAAATGGTCCGTTACAATATACATACTTGCACTCCTGGTAATCTGTAGTAATGCTGGAATTTGGAATTGTGATGTATAGTACCAGTGCTGCTGCGGAGTACCAGGTAAAATAATGTTTAAACCTAATTCTTAGTAAGACTTACCAGTACTATTAGTAACCTCTCCTTCTGAACAGGCAATGCAATCATAACAGCATCTGGGCTGTAATCTCCTTTGTGCTTTTCTAAATCCAGGATGACAACTTTCACTGCACACAGAATAGGGAGTCTAATGAAGAATGACATTTCAATTAATATAATTATTCATTGATTCACATTAAGTTATAAAATAAGTAAGTATAGTGCAAACAATATTTCACAATTGTGAGTTTACAATGCATTCTTTACTTATATGTGTATATTAAAAGGCCATTTGGCCTGAAATGTGGGAGGAGTTATGTCCCCTATTTAAACTCCTACCCCCTACTCACCTTTGCCATTCAAGCTGTATGTCTTCTCCATAGCAACCAGCAATACTGGTCCGTAGTTCCTGCCAAAATTCCAGCCTTCAGCAGCATTTTATCGCCAGCAGCTCTCCTGCCTCCGACCTCCGTGCCTACCAACTGGCTTCTAACCGACTTCGCTACTCGGCTTCCGGTCACGAGAACAGCACGTTCACGTAAGCTTAATGTGGGAAATAGCGTTTGGCTATTTCCCCCGTTTGGGCCTAAAATGCGGGGATAGGCTCCCTTCATAATACTTACCTGTTCGTGCATATTCACTGTTCGTGTACTTCTGCAGTTCGTGTGGCTAACAGCTGACCGCAGAGTACACACACCTTCGTTTGTTCTTTCGCATAACTGAACTGCAGACCTCACTAACTTACTCACGTTCGTCTATTAATTCGTATGGTTTAAACAGCGATTACATTACTGCTTACGGCCTCACTTCGCCTTCGTATCATTTACATTTTGCAATTGTGGGAACCCATGGGCTTGTCTCTAATTTCGGACCAATGTTCAAGTCCCTCAGCTTAGACAGGTTCTTACGTTACAGTATCATTAATACACACCTATCCATACGGTCAACATTTTTACACTAGGCATACCAGTGGCACGCCTCATGCCCACTAGCATCTATCTTACCCTCAGGATACCTTGACCCTCAAGGTATTCAAGGTTAGTATCTTCATACGTTCAAGGACATCATTCAAAGAGATAAGCCCCAACAAGTTTGAGAACTGGCATTTAGGGTTAGGTGCTGGCCTTAGCTATCCTAAGTAAATACACCGGTACCGCGAGGTCGACTCCCCACCTCAAAACGGAGGTTCAGCCCCACGACCAAATCATAGTTAGCCACCTTGCTCGCCCTTCTTTAGGGCTACAGCTAGGGCTTCCCAAGTCACGGTCACATGTTTTGAATCTCTTACGGTCACCGAGAGGTCAACATCCTGCCACCACGTTCAAGTGGCCACAAATTCCCTTGGCCCAAACCATAGGTAGAGCCTCTCACCGCCACTTGGCACTAGCAGGGCCTCACCTGTCACTTGGTTCTAGGTAAATTCTTCGCCTCGGCACTAGTTAGCAGGCCAGTTCTCCGAAGGTCTCATCCCCACCTCCATGACACCCTACTTATCCAAATCATTATTCCTTTTTCAGAATGTCACAATAATCCATCCCAATCATCGATCTGCCGCTGGATGAAATACCCAGCACGCCAGTCAGGCCTGGGTGTCCAGAGGATTCCCTCACCCCTTCTACCCCCAGATCCCTGAGATATTGGACCATTCCTTAAATAACAGCAGAGCTTAAAAAAGGCAGAACTATACAGGCTCCTGATGGCACAGGCACAGATTCCACTCAGGAGACCCTGGCTGCTATTTCAGCCAACCTCCAAACAATCAACAACAGGCTGCTGAAAGTGGAATCAGCCATAGCCACACCAGGTGTCTTGACAGGCCCCGCAGGCCCTCCCCTGGTTGTCTCGACCATTCAGATTGGCATTCCCCTCATTCCCCCTCCCCCACCAGCCACTGTCACTACCCTATAAGTCTCACTGGCCCACTCTGTTCCAGCTTCCATAAAGAAGGAAATTCTTGATGGAAAGGATGTTAATCTAGTGTCACTACTCATAGCCTCCCAAAACATTCTAGAGAACAGAGATTATAATTACGATGGCACTTCAGTAGTCCAAAAAAAACAGAGATCCACGACTTAATAAGAAACTTTCCATTCCTCGGTTTGTCATCGTCTTTGGCATTTATCATGACGTTATCTGCACGGTGTACCCACATAGGAGGGAAGACTTTGATTTATACATGCACAAGGTGGCACAGTTCAACATAAGAATCGACTGGTGCCAGATGGACACAGAACTGTTTTGCCGTCACTTTGCCGGTTTGAGGCCCCCATCCTGTGCCTCCTTTAGTTCTACTTCTCACTTCACAATTTGTGCCCTTGTGAGTCAGACCCTTCCACTTCCACTTCTCACCACTCCACCCCACACACAAGACAGGAAGGCGGGCAGAGGGACAAGCTGGGCAGACCCATTTCATTCCTGGGCAAGGCACAGGTGTGCAATAAATTTAATGTGGGGGCATGCAGTTTCACTGCATGCAGGTTGTTGCACATCTGCTCCATTTGCTTCAGAGCTCAAACCTAGTCTATGTGCCCGGCCCGACTGTCACCTACGAAATGACTAACCGAGGTTAACATTGACATACTGGAGAACTATCTTCATTCACACCCAGCTAGGCATCCGGTAGATTATCTGGTGATGGGTTTCT
The DNA here is from genome assembly GCA_933207985.1 of Pelobates cultripes. NCBI lineage: Eukaryota > Metazoa > Chordata > Amphibia > Anura > Pelobatidae > Pelobates > Pelobates cultripes. Next base: position 332,321,505 of record OW240914.1, on the reverse strand, counting down.
CACAGGGGTTTCACACGGGCCTTATCGCCATCCCCACAGGTACACTTGAATGCCCTAACCCAGTGATGGCGAACCGATGGGCACGCGGCCACAGGTTCGCCATCACTGCAGAGTAGGCGCCTGCCTGCCCGAAACGGCAGGCGCCTACTCTGCTTCCGGGTCGGGAGGCAGAGGGAGGGCTCCAGGAAGCAGCTCCCCTGTCCTCCCGCGCGATGCTGTGTGGAGCGTTGCCGCGCGTTACCATGGCAACGCTCCACACAGCATTGCGCAGGAGGACAGGGGAGCTGCTTCCTAGAGCCCTCCCCCTGCAGTGCTTACCACCACCGGACCACCAGGGATGGCTGTGTGTCCCCCCCACTTCATTAAAGGTAAGAAGGAGGGAGGAGGGGTATACTGACACACAGCACCCTTACCCCCCCCAGAAGTAGCCCTACCCCGCAGTACCCCTACCCCACAGCAGTACCCCTACCCTCCCCAGCAGTACCCCTACCCTCCCCAGCTGTACCCCTACCCCCCGCCAGCCCCTACCCCCAGCCCTACTCCAGCAAGTAGTACCCCCCTACCCTCCCAGTGTCCCCACCTCCCGGAAAGCACCCCTGGTCCCTCATCCCCCTAGCTGTCTCCTATCCCCCTAGCTGTACCCCCCTAACCCCCCTGCAGTACCCCTATCCCTCCCCAGCAGTACCCATACCTCCCCCCAGCAGTACCCCCATACCTCCCCAGCAGTACCCTACCCCCACACACACAGTGCACTCCTACTCCCAGCAGTCCTAACACCTCCAAGTAGCAGTGCACCCCTACCTCCCCAGCAGTACTCCCTACCTCCCAGTGCACCCCCACCCCCACACAGTACCCCTACCCCTCACACAGTACCCCTACCCCCACAAAGCACCCCTACCCCCCACACACACAGTACCCCTACTCCCCACACAGTACCCCTCACACAGTACGCCTAACCCCTAGCCCCTACACAGCACCCCTACCCCCAGACAGCACCCTTACCCCCCAAACAGTACCCCTAAACCTCACACAGTACCCCTAACCCCCACACACATGTACCCCTAACCTCACACACAGTGCCCTAACCCCCAGCCAAGAAAATTCCTAACCCCACACACAGTACCCTAACCCCCACACACACAGTGGGTTCCTACCCCCAGCAGTACCCCTACCCCCAGCAGTACCCTACCCCCCCAGTGTAACACCCCTACACATACAGCACACCCCTCTACACACACACAGCACCCCCCCACCACACACACACAGCACCCCCCCACCACACACACACAGCACCCCCCCACCACACACACACAGCACCCCTCACATACAACACTCACACACACACGCACCCCCCCACACACAAAGCACCCCCCACCTCAATACAGTATGTGTGTATTCAGCAGTGTGTGTGTGTGTGTGCGTGTATTCAGCAGTCTGTGTGTGTTTGTGTGTATTCAGCAGTCTGTGTGTGTGCACTCAGCAGTCTGTGTGTGTGTGTGCACTCAGCAGTCTGTGTGTGTGTGTGTGTACTCAGCAGTCTGTGTGTGTGTGTGTGTGTGTACTCAGCAGTCTGTGTGTGTACTCAGCAGTCTCTGTATTCAGCAGTCTTGTGTGTGTGTGTATTCAGCAGACTGTGTGTATGTATTCAGCAGTCTGTGTGTGTATGTATTGCATTTGTTGGAGATACTAATAAATATAAGCTTAATTTTATCTATTTATATCATTATTTAAAATTTGTATCATTGAACTCTCTGTGTTCTTTTAAAACAAAAGTTATTAGTTCGGACAACAGTACGAGTTGTTTTTTTCTAAACTTAAACCTCAGTATTTGGGTTTAATTGCCGTGTTGGCACTTTAAGGAGAAAAAATGTTGGCATGTATTGCGGTTTGGGCACTCGGGCTCAAAAAGGTTCGCCATCACTGCTCTAGCATGTAAGCTCATTAAGGAGGGCTCTGAACCCCTCTGTTTCTGTGGGTCGGTTTGTCTTTTTAAAATTACGTGTCTGTAAGTCCACCCATTGTACAGCGCCATGGAATCTACTGGCGCTATATAAAATTAATTAATGGTCTTTAGCACTTCAGGGAGTGCTTTATAGGTTTTGCACTTTTACAATTATTTAAATTCTTCGTTGGCTGAATATATTGTATATTTAATTAAATCTACTCCTATTCAGTAACATTAAGCAGGACACTCTAGGAATCCAGACCACTTCAGCTCATCGCAGTTTTAGAGAAACTGAAATGTTCACATTGCAGCAATAAGTCTGCCTCCAGTGGCGCTTCATAGATGTTAACAGAATTTTGGTCTGCATGAGGACATCCAGCGTCCGCTATACCCATAGGATTCAATGCTTTCCTATGGGGAGGGCCTAAATGATTGGAACAGATGCCATTATCGCCCCCTCACCAGTAACTTCGGAGGAGGCGTAGGCGCAACCCAGCACAGAGGGACCTCGGCGCTGGGATCAGGTAAGCACATAAATGGTTTTTAACCCTTTATTTGCCGCAGAGGGAGCTATAGAGCCATGAATAAAGCTTTGTATTCCTGGCACTATAGTATCTCTTTAAGGGTATAACTTGAGGGATGTAAAGCTCATACGATACGGTATATTGTTTGGACAACAGTTAGCAGATGTTGAATAGCTGATGTGGTGGTGTTTTTTTGTTTTTTTTTTATTCTGCACAATAAATCCCTGCATGAACCTATATTGATTTCCTGTGTTGAGGAAACTATTGCAATTTTGTTTCATATCATACTTTGTTCTCTGTTCTCCTGGAATGAACTTGACATGAAGCACATTGTATGCTTTCTCGATCAATGGAGTAAAAACACCCTCACATTAAACTCCGACCAGATAGAAAAGCATGAATATCACCCTGCTGCTCCATTCCATGTTTCACTATTAAAAATAACAATACTGAAATCATAGTTTCAAACCTGTCTCAATTGTGCTCCATTTTCAAACCATTATTAGACCACAATGTGTTTTTTTTCTTTTTCCTTTTTCATTTATTGACACAGATACTTTTTAGCTGTGCCCATGAGACTGTACCATACCACAAAATTATTTACAAAGGACCAGTGAAGACATCCAGACCACTTATTGAAATGGTTTGGGTGCAGTGCCGCTTTTGGTTTAGCCCCGCAATATAATATATAAAAAAAATGCAATTTCGAAGAAACTTGTTAAACACACCTCCAGTGCAGAGGTAGGCAAACTTCGGCACTACAACTTCCATAATGCTCTTACAAACATAATGCTGGCAAAGTATCAGGGGAGCTGTAATCCACAGCATCTAGAGTGCCGAAGGCTACCTACCTCTGTGTCACAACATCCAGGCATTTCCGCCCAGTGCGCTCGCCTGCCGGTGGTGCTGTTCTCAGTCCCATAGTTTAAGTCAGAAGTTGGCATTCTAAGGCACATGTGCCATTCAAACAGGCTCTGGCCTATGAGAGAGTCCCAAAGGGACTTTAGATATCTAGTGCAAATCAAGTGGTGACTGCAGGTAGTTTGGGACAATCCTTAATTTGCGCATTGCAGCACTTATGGGAAGTGATCTCATATCACTTTCTCCCAGCACGTGTGAACGGTAATCTGCACTGGAGTAGAGCAACACACGCAGCTATTGCATCTCCTGCCTTTGACTTGCACCCCAGGGAAGCCACCCACACTGATTTACACAGAGCTGCAGAAGAAACCACCTCCCAATACAAATAATAAAAACAGCCCACAAAACACAACACCGTACACACAGCACTCAAGACTAAAAGCAGCCTCATATGCAATACCACAAGCACCCACACACATAGACACACCACCAAACTCACAGTGATATATTATCTACAAACACGATTTCACAAGAATCATCCATACAAAGCCCACATTTATAAGTATCATACACAATTCCACAAACTACTCATGAACATATAACAGCCAACATCCGCACAAATACGAAGCTACAAAGCAACCTTAGCACCCATAAATAACACAGGCAGAATATGGTAACATGCACACTTAAATAAAAAAAATAGAACCAACATAGAAAGGGACTTCAAGATCTTGTTTTGGCACAGTATTACCAGAAACATAGAATGTGACGGCAGATAAGGACCATTTGGCCCATCTAGTCTGCCCAATTTTCTAAATACTTTCATTAGTCCCTGGCCTTATCTTATAGTTAGGATAGCCTTATGCCTATCCCACGCATGCTTAAACTCCTTTATTGTGTTAACCTCTACGACTTCAGCTGGAAGGCTATTCCATGCATCCACTACCCTCTCAGTAAAGTAATACTTCCTGATATTATTTTTAAACCTTTGTCCCTCTAATTTAAGACTGTCTTCTTGTTGTCATAGTTTTTCTTCTTTTAAATATAGTCTCCTCCTTTACTGTGTTGATTCCCTTTATGTATTTAAATGTTTCTATCATATCCCCTCTGTCTCGTCTTTCTTCTAAGCTATACATGTTAAGATCCTTTAACCCCTTAGTGACCAGACCGCTTTTCAATTTTACCGTTCTGGACCAGGGCTGTTTTTGTATTTCTGCTGTGTTTGTGTTTAGCTTTAATTTTCGTCTTACTCATTTACCGTACCCACACATATTTTATATACCGTTTTTCTGTCCATTAAATGGTCTTTCTAAAGATACCATTATTTTCCTCATATCATATAATAAACTATAAGAAAATTATAAAATATTATGGGAAAAAATTTAAAAAACACACTTTTTTTCTAATTTTGACCCCCAAAATCTGTTACGCATCTACAATCGCCAAAAAGCACCTGTGCTAAATAGTTTCTAAATTTTGTCCTGAGTTAAGAAATACTCAATGTTAACATGTTCTTAACTTTTTTTGGGGGGATAGTTATATGGCTTTAAGTACAAGTAGGACATTGCTGTTTCAAAATATATATTTTTAAAATGTATCAATAGTGACATTGTAACACTGTTATCTGTCATAAATCTATGAATCACACATTAGGAAAAGTCCAAATCAGCCTAAACGCGACTTTATTTGGACTTTTCCTAATATTTTTTTATACTCCAAATTTTTGGTTTTATTTGGAACCAATAACATTATTTTTTATATATAGATCTGTATTTTTTAGGTTTGAAAAATAAAATTTGAAATCTAGAATTCGAAAATGAATTGCTACTATATTTGAATTGCATGCTTCTACTTAGGCTCCCTGTGAGCCATTGTGGTAAGCTATGCCTTTCGCAACTGTCTCTCAACCTAGAACAAGCGTAGAGAGAGGTAGCGAAATGGACACCATATTTTGGTCTTTCTCTTCTTGCTGTGCCAAGCATGACTTGGCTGTGCCAGGACAGAACTAGATTGGGATGTCAGCTACTAAATATTGAATACACGTTTAAAAGAAAATGGATCATCACAATGCTTTTGAACAGTGTAATTTCCAGAGAAGCGATGATTCCCTTTGAAAGAGTTGAACATCTCTTATTAATAACCATATTTTTGCAAATGTTGTTTTAGATCATTGTTTTAGTGTTCAGAAGGCCACAAAAGAACACTATTAATGTAAACAGTTTGAAGGAAATTGGTATATTTTCAGAGAATGAAACTTAAATTGTGTTCAGAATTGTGGAAAAGTTACACAGTTAAATATCACATACTTTTTATTTTTATTTTATTTAAATCCAGTAACGCTAACAAGATGGCTAGAGAAATTCTAGACTTTCTACTTCATGTCTAAATCCTGTCATTAAACGGTTTCTCAGCTTTACAGGAATTTTAATCTGATGCACATTTTTGTGTAGTTAGCTGTTTGTACTAGTGTTAATCAGGTAGACATCATTTAAACTCTGAAGATTATTTCAAGGATCACTATGAAGGAACACTCCATAAAGAAATATTTTATTTATAACATTGGATTGATTTTAAAGCTATTTAGACTCCTGGGCTCTCCCTACCCTACAAAAAAGTTAATTTACTGTTAATCCAGCAGTACATCAGTGTAACACCATTGGAAGACTTCTAAAGTGCTTTGGGGATATGGATATGAATTTATCCACAAATCCAACCTTTTTAACTACTTTTTAGAAATGTTATTTTTTTTTAGTCTTTTTTTTCCCAGCAATATCCAAATGTATAAATATAATATTGTCAGGAAGAAAAGGAGGTGTACCAGCGCTAATATTTCAAAATATTCTGACAATGCACAAGGAATATATATAAAATAGCTGCTATAACATCAAGATATCTTTAAAAATAGAACTTGTAAAAATGGAAAATAGATGTAGCGCTATATTTAGTAATAAAAATGGAGATAAAAAGGCAATACCTTACAAAGTCTTTACAAATTAAATAAATCTTCCCAGTTTGAGTTTCTAAAAAACACAAAGAAAAAACAGAACGGACATAGTGTATACCGTATAATACAATATAATAATAAAAAAAGGGGGGTAAAATCCCACTCACACTTTTTAGAGCTATAAAATAATAGCTCAATTTCAGCGTTCTTGGGGTTCAGTAAAGGCGACCCTCACCCTCTTTGTATAATTTGCAAATACACCTCATGGTGACTGCTCAGTTAGGTGTCCAGCGGTTGCGTGGTGCAGGTGAGTTTTACTAATCGTGCTCCACACCCACAGCCACAGAGACACTGGCGGTCTGTTCCCAGCCGGGAGCTCTCAGCAACACCCTGGGCAACCGCTGGACACCTAACTGAGCAGTCACCATGAGGTGTATTTGCAAATTATACAAAGAGGGTGAGGGTCGCCTTTACTGAACCCCAAGAACGCTGAAATTGAGCTATTATTTTATAGCTCTAAAAAGTGTGAGTGGGATTTTACCCCCCTTTTTTTATTATTATATTGTATTATACGGTATACACTATGTCCGTTCTGTTTTTTCTTTGTGTTTTTTAGAAACTCAAACTGGGAAGATTTATTTAATTTGTAAAGACTTTGTAAGGTATTGCCTTTTTATCTCCATTTTTATTACTAAATATAGCGCTACATCTATTTTCCATTTTTACAAATAATATTGTCAGGTTCTAATTTTTGTTTGGTCTTCTTACTGATAATATGAAAATACAGCTCTTTGGTTTGGTTTGTTTTTTTGCTTCAATTTCTGAAAACTTAAGAGTACATTATAGACGTGGCCATTCACTGTGTTCCCCAGGTGATATTTTGCCTATTATATAAATTATATAACTTTCCTGTTCCAGCATACTTACCTAGCAGTTAAGGATCTTTAAACAAACCTACATGTTAAAAAAAAAAAAAAAAAAATACAAAATGAACAATTTGTTAGGACAGATAGTATAGTTTTCAGCTGGAGAGCTTAAGGGTAACTCCAATCACCATAACCACTTCAGGGATTTGACATGTTCATTGTGCTTGGAGTCTGTATGTGCAGCGTTTCAGTAGGAAACTGAATACAGTGATACTTGGGCTCCCTGTGGGCGTCTAATGTCAATTCTGTACATACTGTTCACACAGAGGTTCAACTGACGCTGTTGGCTAATGACTCACTGGCACAATCTGCATCAGGCTTCTGTTACTCAGCAGAAGCTAAATTCATGTCACCAGGCATGTTTAAGTTCAGGTAATGGCAGGAGAACTGCGGAGGGTACTCCAACCACTACATCATGGTTATGATGCTTGGAGTAGCTTTTTTTTTTTTTTTGCCTTTTCTGCAAATTTGTTGAAGACTATAAATAGTTAAGATCCCCCAAAATTTTAAGTAACCCCTCTCTAAAATATTGCTATTTTGTGTATTTTTTTAAAAAAAATTAATGGATGCAAGCATATAGATATTTTGTTGCATTTCTTTTCAAGACCAGATGTCTGAGGAAAATACAAACACTATTTCAAATTATTATGTCTGCTAAGAAATAGGATTAATTTTATAATTCTCTGTTAAAGACACACTGTAAGGTCAGGAACACAAACATATATTTCTGACCATATAGTGTTAAAGCCAGCATCAAGCCCTCCTGGCCCTCTCTTGCCTCCCTAAATATAGTAAATCTTACTTGTATTCAAGCCTGAAGCTGCTGGCTCTGCCCCTGTTTGCCTCAGACCTGCAAGCTGTCTGCTGACATAATCAGAAGTGTTGTTCTGAGCCAATCACAGTGCTTTCTCAAAGAATTGGCTGAGACTGTCAAGGAGGCAGATCACGGGCAGAGCCAGCACAAGTCAAACACAGCCCTGGCCAATCTGCATCTCCTCATAGAGATGAATTGAATCAATTAATCTCCATGAGGAAAGTTTAGTGTTTGCATGCAGAGGGTGGAGATACGGAATATTGTGATGCATATTAGGCAAGACTGAGATGGGAAGCAGCCATCTAAGGAGTGGCCTGTGGTGTTATCCCTAGGCTGTAATTTAAACACTGCATTTTCTCTAAAAAAAAAACTTATTTACTGCAAAACGCTTAAATGGACTGATTCTACTCACCAGAACAAATACAATAAGCTGTAGTTGTTCTGGTGACTATAGTGTCCCTTTAAGCAGCGAGTCATTTGGATATTATTGATTTTTGGCACCAGTTGCAATTTTGATAGGTGTGCCCTTTTTTCTTTGGTTTTGTGTGTGTGTATATTTTGATACTTTCTTTTTTTTTTCTACACGCTATAATTCACTTAATTTGATATATTCTTTTGATTTCAGATATGAACGATCATTCCGTCATCCTGTGTATGAAAAAGAACACAATACTAAGTGATGTCAGGATTGGTGTTTTTGGATACATATCTGTATTTACTGACTGCTAGAAGACGTTTTTGGAAGATCCGGTGTGTGAGGCCTTTGTATTCCACTAATCAGATTGGAATTTATTCAAGGATCCAAGTTTTTCGCTTCTTTGCTTCATTTCAGCAAAGTAAAACTCTGTGTAGCAAAGTTGGACAAAGAACACTAAACCGTAACCATATACCAGGGCATTGTTCTAACGGAGGCTCTACTTCTTCAACGGCAATAACGGCTATAAGAAAGTCTATGTCCCGAATTAAGAACACCTTTGACTCTGTGTCTAAGGCTGTATCCAGCACACATAATGAATTAAGAGCACGTATTGTACGTCCAAAGCCAAGTCCGTCCAGTGTTGTAAAGGAAGAAACTTCACAGATAATCCAGAGTAATGCACCACAGCAAAATCCCATTGGTAGTGAAGTTAAAAACAACAGCACAAATCAGATTACTAATTCAGAACCTGTTGGCACTGCAGATTCCATCCCTTCAGTCGAACAGGAGATTTCTTTGCATACCACCAAGGGAAGCGCTGATCCAAAGACTTGGTTATTCCATGCAAACTCTTTTGCTAGTAACTTTGGGGAAACTTACAATTTCTTAGCTAATCATATAAACTATTATTATTTTGGTGAGACAAGTATGGAGAAGAAAAAGATGATACAAAATGGAAATACAGCCGCGAGCAAAGAAGTGTGCAGTGACGTTACTTCAGAGGCAGCTGTGGAAGAGAACACTCCAGTTTCTACAAAGAAAAGCATCTCCAACTTTCTGTCCAATCAGTCCAGTAACGTCCATGCTTTGGTGGGAAGCTACCTCGGTGGCTTGGTTCCAAAGCGGAGATCCGAACCAAAGGCCATGTTGGAAGAAAATGGAAAAGAACAAAATGGTGAGCTGGCTGAGGGCAAAGTTGAACAAGAAACTCCTAAAGAGAGTAAAGGAGCAGACGAAAGAGCTAAGAGGCTGTCACTTCAGAGAGAAAAGGTGGGTAAATAACTAATTACAAGGATGTACACTATAATGCAGTCTCACAAATGGTAACACCACACAATCCCTAGTGAAAACCAGTAAAATAACCAAAATATTCCCTGCAGCAGGTAAATGGGACCTTCAGACATCCCTTTGGGTGTATTTCACAGAGAATACTATAGAGATACAATAAGGATCCATTTAAAGACTAAATCTTTAATACAGTGTAGAGATCATTTCAGTTCGGAGGAAGTGGCGTTGTATGCTAGTGCTGGTTGAAAAATAACAAAATATATTGTGTGAAGTATGACATTTTGGAGATTTGCACACAGGTTGTATTCTCGTTTTTCCCCTTAGCCTTGGTAATTTTCATATGTGCGCACTTACTATAAATGTAGTAATTCTTGTTTTTGTTTTTTTGTTTTTCTTTTACTTGATGCATCATGCTATTTAATTTATTTGTTTTTAAGATTTGACTCTCTGATGTCCAAATTTAAATTTTTAAAATACTTTTTTTTATCAATGGCGAACTAATGATTGGCTTAGAGCATCAGCTGACCGCTTCAAGTCAATCAGTGGCACCCTTGCCCCAGACACGCCATACTTTCTCAAATTGCATTAGAGAAATCAGATGTTGCTGGGGACAGGGAGACATGATGCTGGAGAGCATCCTTTCTTGAATGGTTTAACCCTTTAGATAAGGTAGGTCTAAAGTAGTTTTGTTTATAGTATATTTTGTATATTTCTCAATTTCCTTGTCGTTTTTTTTTTACCTATCTAGATTATTGCTCGATTGAGTGTTGATAACAGAACCAGAGCTTTAGTACAGGCCTTGCACAGAGCCACTGATCGCAGGCTATGTATCAGCAGGCTGGAAGAGCTGAGTTGCCACCTTCTTGAGTTCCCAGAGACCCGAGGAGTTGCTGTTAAGGTAGAGTATACATGTTAAGAATATATACTATTAATAAATCACTTCAGGCATGTTGTTTGGTACATTGAAAAGCATTTTAGAATGGGAGATTGTGCTCAGTAAGAATATTGGTTGTTCTGTTTGTTTTTATGTGTATTAATGCATATTATATAAAACTGAACCACTTTACACTACATTACATTTTATATTTTCCCTTAGGAGGCCAGTGCCTTTTCCGGCCCTACAACGCAGGTCTAAATAGCTGTGGATGTTGTATGGAGACATTTATAGTAAATATATGCCATGCAAAAGCTTTTTGAGGAGCACCTCAGGTGGATTTTCCTCAAGTCAGCTATTGTTAAGTACTTCGAGTGTAGACATACCTAGTGAGACTTGTGCTTTCGGTTTTTGCCAAATCAATAGTCATCCGAATTTTGGGCACTCGTCAGATCCCCTTAAAGGAACAGTTGTGTGTTTTTAACACAATAGTGTCCCTCTGCCCCCTCCACCCAGCAAATAAAGGGATAAAAACATTTTTTACACTTTTCTAAATCCTGTGCCAAGGTGAGTCTCCTCAGACATTTGCCTTTGGGTGGGAGAAGTAATGCACGTGCTCGTACTAGACATTCCCCTGGATCCTATGGGGATTTGGAAGATGCTGGATGTGTCGCACCGGCTTCAGGAAACCTCACCCACCACTCCTTTCATTATTATTTTAACTGGTGGGCCCTCTTTTATTCCAGGCCTATTATTGGTCTCTTTCAGCACACTGCAATCGACTTGTTCCTTATAGGTATTTTATCTCTGTCAGTCGACCTTGGTCCCGGTCAGTCCACAAGTATTCATTTTTATCTCTCCTTTAACATAAATAACTTGCTGTATAAGGTTATTGGGAACTAAAAATCTTGGACTCAATTAGATGGAACATAAATTACCAACAGAGTGGCTTAGTTTTTTTTTTTTTTTGTTTTTTTCCCATTTGACCTCTGCACCTAAGAAGGGTATAGGTAAAAAACAGAACCGATTTGTTCTAGGCAGCAGGAGCTTTGACACTGTGTTTGTAGCTCACCGTCTGAAGTTAGCATGCTGTGACACCAGATGCAAACGTTGCACAAAACTGTTTCTTCCTGGCAGGAGGAGAGTATTGCAGATGGCTAGTTAACAGCTCCACTAAATGGCCTATACACATAAAAAGGTGTTCATTTCTAGAATTATTTTTTTTTCTTTTTGCTAACATCTTGCTTTTTATAAGGGAACGTCTGAAGATCTTTGCACCATACTCTTCATTAAGATGAAGTGGTGCTTATGGTGACATTTTCATGACAGCTTTGCCCTTGATTACTACAAGTCTTTTGCCTGTGGTTCTGAAACAGCTAGCCTCTGTCTAGTTTACATTTATCCTCAATTCACTGTTTAGAATAAAACAAAATATTTCTATAATCCTGTATAATTCAGCCAGATTTTATTCCACTGCAGGAACGAGTGATTCCTTGCTTGCTACGACTTCGACAAGCTCACGATGAGACTCTTCAGGCAGTTGTGAGAGAAGCTCTTGCATTGGTTGGTTATAACGACCCTGTGAAGGGAAGAGGGATTCGAGTTCTCACAATTGATGGTGGAGGAACTAGGTATGAAAAACCGCATACTTCAGACACGTTAATGTTGCAAAGTGCTGTAGCACACCAACCACTTTTTAACAAAGTTACTCTATTAGGCTGTATTAAAGGATGTTTTAAATGTAGGGGGGGAAAAAATCAATACATTTTTCAGAGTACAAAAAGTAAATAAATACTTTTACACTTTAATTATGTATCCTCTAACGTAGGGGCAGGCAACTTTCAGCAGTCCAGATATTTAGGACTAAATCTTCCATAATGCTCTTATAGCCTTAATGCTGGAAAGCAACATGGGCAATTTAGTCCATAACACCTAGATTGCGTAGGTTGCTTACCCTTTCACTAATGTGTGTGTGTATATATATATATATATATATATATATATATATATATATATATATATATATAATCATTGGTGAAACAGGTAAACTGAATCCTCTGTGTGTTTGTCTGTCTATCTAATTTTTTTTTTTACATTCATATGACGGTTTAATTTATACAGCTAAGTGGCGCAAATCATTTTAAACTTTCACCCAGGATACACAAAAGTAAGAATGCAACGGATGATGGATTTTATTTGACATACCTTATATTTAATCAAATAATTAAGAGAATACCGCACTCAAATTGATGCAAAAAATTGTAATTAAATATAATCAAAATGTCAGACATACTGCCATTACATCGAAGTGGGCAGAAACAGGTATTGTATAAATTCATATATAATTATATGCATATATAAAAAATAAAGACAAAAAATGAACAAAAATTAAAAATGTTCAAGTCCACTATATAGAAATCCATAAAGGCAATAAAGAGAGTTAGTCCATAGTGCAAAGTCTTTAGGGTCAGGTAGAGGTCCTTGACTGGGCAGAGGATCGGCTATCTCCTGGGCTGCTCGCTTGGGACCATGTTGTCCCTTCAAAGGCCCAACTAGCTCTCTTTACCAGGACAGACAATCTACGGAAGGGGTAAGATCCAACCATTTCTTCTATTTTTTTTTCCCTATTTTTCTCCTTTTGTTCTACAACTGCCTCCCTGGATTACCAGCAGATTTCTATATAGTGGACTTGACAATTTTTCATTTTTGTAAATTTTTTCCCTTTTCTTCATTTTTTATGATTATGATTTTTGTGTTTCTCGGATAGGGTATGGGGGGGAGGGGAGGGGTTGCGAGATTAGCATGTGCATCCTGCCTGGTCTTTACATCAGAGTCGTCAGAGTGTGTACAGAGGTTATCTTTGCACACATTCCACTTAACTTGATTGACTAACCTTCATATTAGTTCTACTATATACCTCATGCCCCCCTTCATTCCTAACTGTTGTGAGCTGCTGTGTGGTTATGTTTGTGGCTGGAGTCTTGAATGGTTTCTGATTACTTGAACAAGAGTCGGCCCTGGGTTCTGGAAATCATTCTTAATTCCCTTGTTGAGCCATGAAGCTTTCCCACCATGTTATGACTGCTTGAAATCTACTATGGCTCGGGCAACCTTTCCTGGTTATGTGTTCATATGATAGATTGGTGGATATTTGTCTCACTAGGGCTTGTTTGGTTGGTGCAGATGTGGATTTGCATTCCCTTGCTATAAGTGTTAACGCCGCTACCAGCGCGTGGAAAATAAGTAGTGCTTCCCCCCATGGATGTTGTGTAGGCCCATGAGTAGGAGGCTTATCTCAGGTGTGAGAGTGATCTTATGTTGTGTGGCTCTAGAGATAATGTTTTCTACCATTTGCCAATATGGTTGGATTTTCCCACACGTCCACCAAACGTGATACATTGTGTCCTCAGCCTCCCCACACCTCCAGTATAGGGGTGATGTTCCTTGGTATATTTGTGCCAATCGTTATTACAAATTTTTAATACACATTTTATCTTGATCTTATCTTTATTTCCTTCATCTTATTTGTAACTATACTTTTTTTTTTTTTTTTTTTAAAAAGCTCTTTTTATTCAATTGTTGCAGCATCATCGCCAAAAATAAATTACTGTCACTATAATTCGGACAGGTTTTTTTCCTAACCCATTACTCAGATACTCATGTTTCATATTACATTTTACTTACATTTCCTATCCCTTGGTGATATGGAAGGTATATATCCCATCATGCAACTAAATAACACTTACTGATTGGCTATGACTTTTCCATCCTTTTAAATATTTATTACACATTTTGTAATTAATGGTAAAACTTGAAATCAGAAAGACTAGTGCCCAGAATACCGTTTTCATAACAATAGTTTGAAAGTCCTTGTACAGCCTATTTCGCAACTAGTAAACGTTCACACAAAGTACCATGCGTTTTGTGTTTTATTAATTGAAGATATTAGGTCAGTTCTTTTAAACCAACATTTCATCCTATTGATTATTTACATTGAAAGAAATCCTGCTGCATGCAGTTATATTTTCTGTTTAAATGTTGACTATTCATATATATGTATGAAAATGTTTTTTTATATATATATTTTTTTCTATTAAATTTCATTGCAGAGGAATTGTAGCGCTACAGACTCTTCGTAAACTAGAGGAAATGACAGGAAAGCCAGTTCATAATCTTTTCGATTACATTTGTGGCGTCAGTACAGGTAAAACTATAATTAAACTTGGATAACAAAGATGTCACATTTGAAACACTTTTATTTTAATGCAAAATTAAATGCTTACTCAATATACTTATATTTAACATAGTATAACTTAAACACAACAAATCTGGATCTGCAATATTGGTGATGAGAAAACCTTCGGATCACACTCACTATATCTGATGCATTTCTAGTTCTATGCCTAAAAACACTGGCTTCTCGTTACCAGCGTGTCTGCCTGAGATGTTATTAGTCCAAGGGTTTATTGTTAGTGGACGGTAGTGAATTAAAAACCAGATTAAAATAAAAGTCAAAGTAGCAGAGTAAAAAAAGTTCTCCAATTTTGCTGTTTCAAGTCTCTGTTTAACAGTTCTGTCTACTATTCACTTTTCCATAAACTAAAAAAAAAAAAAAAGGTTCTTGACATCTAAATCTATGTTAGAATGTTTTGTAAATCATTACAAACTGCATGTAAGCTATCTTTAAAAAATACATCATTTGTAAATAATTGAGCCTCTGATATTATATAATAAAAATATCACAATAGAGCCAGGTTATGTTCACACAGTTTACGCCCTTTGTCTCAATGATTGATCAAATCTGAGATTTCTTTGCTATTTTGATCCATTTATATGGCCTTTAAGCAAGGAAGATCACAAATAATGTTGTCGAAGATGTTATAAGGCAATGCCTTCCCAGAAACATTTTACGCATCTGCCAAAAAATAAAAATGAGAGCTGAGACTGATCTGCGCTCTATCTATTCATGTCACACCATTATTTTATTATTCATGTCTTGAGATTGAAGCTACTTTTCTTCCTCACATCATCATTTTTTAGTTTACCTTCTTGAAGGACAAAGAAAGCCTAAGGTACATTTTGTTCCCTTCGTTAAAACTTGTAAAACATTACACATCACAGATTGTAAAATATTAAGGTAACAAAGACTTGATTCTCTTTAAAAACATGTTTTTATATGCTCGTCTTGATTCTTGCATTGTTCAAAACCGCTTGTAGAAGTTATTAATTTGCCTGAATCTGATAAACGTGGATGGGTTCTGTTATTGTACAGATAAATCAAATTGTATGACAGACTAAGTGACTACATAATATGTAAGGTGTTAGTTGGCAAACTCTTCACCCCATCATTTCCTATATTGATAATTATTGCACAACATTGTTAATATAAGGGTTTCTGTTGGTTAACCACCACCCCCCCCACCCCCCCATCCTCTCTAGCCCCCCCAATAATGGCGTAATTCATCTCTAATCCTGCAGTACATAGGTCCATCTCTGTAGTTCTACTCCATCGGCCAAAAGATCTCCAGTCCAAGTGCCAACTTTTCTTTAGATTTTTGCATCTTTTTAAAAAAGTGTAAAAGAAGGAACACTCTCTCTTAACTTCAGCTTGCTGAATTACTTTTGCGCAGGAGTACATAGCTCATATAATTATATAGTTGCATAGCTGAAAAGAAACATGTGTCCATCAAGTTCAGCCTTTCTCACATCTGTTTTTGTTGTTAAACCAAAAGAAGACAAAGAATATCCCATTTTGAAGTGGTTTCCAATTTTGCAACAAACTTGGAATAAAATCCTTCTTGACCCCAAAATGGCATTCAGATCTCTCCTTGGATCAAGAAGTTATTAACCCACAAATTACAAATGATATCCCTGAATATTATTGTAGCGGACCCTGGAAACCTGGCTGGTTACCTCTGCTATTAATGAATGAAAAGACCCATTTCCCCCCCAGTAACTGGACGACAGTTCCAGGGGTACAACAACAACTTTATTTGGCCACATTCGGTTTTATGTGTTTCCCCATGCAAGAGGTGGACACTACACAAGGACATTGACCCTCCCAGGGGTTGTATAACGGATCCCTTTGTCCCCTGTTCCCACCACCCATCCTCATGGCTTCCCACCTCCGGTGACAAGGGTTCTTTATCCCATGAGCCTCTGTACCTGGGAGCCCCAGCGTGGGAAAGCTCCCAGCTACAGAAAGCCCCCCAAACCGCCATTGTTCCAAAGAATGTCCCCACCAATCTCAGGGACCCCCAGGGCGGTAACTGCCACGAAAAGCCTACGTTCGCAGGGTCCCTGGGAGAAACAAGGCAAGGGAAGAGTCTCCATTCGGGACACGAATGCTCCCCCTGGCTGATGTTTGTCTATACGAACGGCGGCCACCCAGGGAAGTACTCATTAATTACTTCTCTTGCGGCTTCACACTTATGTTGCGAGTTACCAACATTTTAATTGATTGGTGTGAACATTCCAAGGGGCACTGGGGAGGTCCTCATTCGAGAACTGAACGAGGTGGGAAGCAATCCACGAATGTTCCCCCTGGATGGTGTTTGTCTACCGAATGGGCTGCCACCCAGGGGAGGGATGCGCCTAGGCTTCCCTTGCGGTTTGCATTTTGACACCTCGTTACGAGGTGTGAAAGTTGTAAAACAACATTCTAAATGAGATTTCGAGGTGGTCCCCGTTTGGGAGGTGAATGAATTCCATTTGTGGCTGCCCTCCTGTACAGGGAGCAGGCAGTTTAGACGAACACACAGAGTGTACTACAGGGGCACGATAGGGAAAATACAAGAAAGGGAGAGAGAACCCCTACACACAACAGGGAAACCAGGTAAATTAAAAGTTTAGCGGCAGTCCCGCTACAATTATTTTTGTGCGAGTATTTATGCAGTTGCTGTTTAAACATCTATACACATAAAACCACCTCTTCACACAGAGAATTCCACACCCTTTCCTTTTCCTTAGACTAAATCTCCTTTCTTCCAGTCTAAATGCTTGACCTTGTGCCCTATGTATAGTCCTGTTTATGAATAGATTTCAAGACCATAGTATGTATTGGCCCCAAATATATTTGTATGGTGCAGAAAGGTAGGTACCCTTCGTAAGAGGTAGGTAACACTTCAAATGCTGTGAACTACATCTCTCCTTATGCTTTACAAGCATTATGACTGAAATAACATTAAGGGAGATGTAATCCACAACACCTGGCATTTTTCAAGGTTGTCCAACCCCTCTTTGGGGTTTTCGAGTGTGATATATTTTTATTCTTTGTATTTATTTTTTTAAATAGAAAATCCTGTACGGTTCCCCTATACTGGGAAATTGCAGTTTGTTTTTAGTTCTTGTTAAGTAAATAACCATTTGTTTCTCAGTCTAATTTGATAAAGTTCTATTCTGGGCCCATAAATATAAGCGGTTTTATTATTAGTAGTAGTAGTACTACTGCAATTATACCAAGGGTTGAGGAAGATCCTGCTCAAAAGAGTTGACAATCATTAAGGAATATATATTGCTAGGTGACCTTCCCAGGAATCTGATAGATTTTTATTTATTTATACCCGATGCCTGTAGTTGTGATTGCTCTGTTTGCTCTTTGTGAATCTGCAGCAGCAAAGTTTTATTAAAGGGATTCTATAGTGTAAGGAGTACAACTAGAGGCAGTCATAGTTCTGCAATGTGATTAATGCAGTTTCTCAAATTTACATTGCAGGACTAAGAGGGGCCAGGACACTGCACCCGGATCACTTCATTGAGATGAAGGTGTCTCGGTGGCTATAGTGTCCCTTTAACTGTGATAATTTTTTTTAAAAGTCACAAAAGTAAAATGTTCCTGACCGTTGTCCTTTAAATGCAAATTTGACTTGCCTGGTTTTAGGAAATATTTCCTTTGTGATCATTGCTATATAAGTGCAGTAGATGGCGCTGCAGGACCATTTTAGTGATTCATGCTGAAAAAATTCCAGGTCTTTTTCCCTATACAAGCAATTTTTTATTTTCAATCCCATCTCACTATAAGCAAAGAAAAAATGTGCGTGAAGTTACGTTTTAATATTTCACTTCTAAAAGATTAAACATATATCTTACACCGTTTTGGTATAAAGCCGTGTTCTCTTTAGTTACTGACCGCATTTATGCTAATTTTACAATCCTAATGTATGATCGAGATAATGTTCTTACTATTTGATTAAAATACACACTATGTTTGAGGAAAAAGTATTTACAAACCTTTGATTACAAAATAAGCGGCTTTGATTCTTGGTAACTAAATCATACTGCACTGCCTGGCCAATAATGGTAATCTGGAAGAGAGACCTTTAAAAGAAAACGTTTACAAGGAAACAGGCAGGGATAGTCACAAAAGTAAAAATTGTTGAAATCAAAGCAAATTTGAAGTGATCAAAAAACTTTAGACCAAAATAGCCCTACAGAATGCATAGTTGACTTTTTCCATGTGTTCCAATTCATTTATTTTGGCCTTAAATTTGAAATTCGCTTTAAATTCCTGACAATCCCTTCCTTACTTTACTGACTAATCTTCTATGGGTTAAGTTGGACATTTTAATCTGTATTTCCTTTGTTCCATTTGGATATACCATCCCTCCTTATAGTTGTGTGTTTATGCAATATATACAAAGAACACGTCAACCATGGTTATTACTCCATAAGTTTCAAAAGAAGAATTATGTGTGGGAATCTAAGGACATTTAAAGGGCATTTTAAACCAAAATGAATCTGTTGGAGAATCTAAATAATTCCCATGACATTGCTGGTTTGGCTTCAAGACGTCTTCATACAAATATCGTAGGCAGTTAACAGTGGCATTGTTATGCTTGAACATATCATCTGGCTATAGTACTATAAGTAAAAAGTAGGTTTTTACACATCTACTGGTCAATGTCATATCTTTTCAAACTTTACCCATCATGTACAACATAAATGTTGTGGGTTTTTTTTGTCAATCTTTTTAATGTGGAGCAAAAAATAGATTGCAAAAAATATCCATGTATTTTTATGAATAGTCGCAGAAAAACACAATATATCAGTTTGGTACCAGATACATATATAGGATCTTGGAAATTGTAAACATTCCAGGGTGATATCAGCGATCTATATGTGCAAAATATGATTGGCTGTTATGGTACCCCTTAAAAACATAATGTAATGTTATGTGGGGATCAGATAACCAGTAAGATATAGCCTGGGCAGCAATGGAAAAGAAATGTAAATTTTTCAAGCTACTTTTATGAGTGGGGATTCAAGGATTGGCTGAGAACGTCAGTGGACCACTGTCCGCCAATTAAGTGTCACTACCCTATTCTACAGGAGCCTTCCCGTTTCAAGGTTCTTAGAAAACAGCAGGGAGATTCAGCACTGGAACAAAGACTTTGGGGTTAAACCGTTTGAGAACTTTTTTTTAACCCTGTAAGGCAGGGGTCCTCAATCTCCGGCCCCCTAGATGTTGCTGAACTACAGCTCCCATGATTCTTTGAATTACATAGCCAGAGAATCATGGGAGTTGTAGTTCAGCAACATCTGGGGGGCCGGAGTTTGAGGACCCCTGCTGTAAGGTGAGCCAGCTCCAGACCTGACACCATACCAATTTCATTTCAATGAAGTTGTTATAGTTATTGGAGTGTTCCTTTAATCTCCCCACAATGTTGTCTGTTTTGTTTATTTTAGTAAAGTAAATAAAAATACTGCTAGCCAGTAAAGTGTTTAAGAAAATGTTGTTGTTTTTTCTGTATAACTGTGAAATGGCGCTGATCATCTTATTAGCTGGAGATTGGAACAAAAAAGCAACTTTGACTGTCTAAGCATCATGGGAATTGTAGTACAAGGGATTGACGAAGAGGGATGAACAGCAATTGCACAAAACCTATAAAATAATTTCCACATAATAAGCTGTGTTTTTTGGCATTCTTTACTTTCCTGAAACACAACCAACACCAGGTTTGTTTAGTCATAGATGGACACTTTATGCTTCCCAAATGTCCCCTTCTACTGGTTGCTATGACTGTCTCTATGTATAATATATATGGCTCTTTTCTAAACACATGTTGTATATAAAGTCTTTTATAGCTTTTTTTTTTTCTGGAGGAAATTACACTGACATAAACTGACACTGACATCATTGTTAAATAATTCCAGATTCAAAATGATGTCACTATCTGACTTTCCTTTGCAGGTGCTATTCTGGCATTTATGTTGGGATTATTCCGCATTCCTCTTGATGAGTGTGAAGAATTGTATCGACAATTAGGAAAGGACGTCTTTAAACAGAATGTTATAGTTGGAACTGTTAAAATGGGATGGAACCATGCCTTTTATGACAGTGAGATTTGGGAAAAAATGCTCAAGTAGGTGTGCCTTTACTATTAAAACATATACTTTATAATTTACTTTGTTAAACACTTATAAGCCATCACAAGCTGTTACCAATAGTTTATTATTTGAACGTCAATTAAAACACGTTTAAATGAAATTAAACTTAATAGCCAGTTCATGCTTTTGACTAGTGTGTTTTTTTTACTTGTTTTTTTCCCTAACCCAGGCATTGTGGGGGGAAAGAATGTAACACTAGCTTGGTATACCATTAATGTGTTTGCTATAAATGTTTGCCTGTGCGGTCTTCAAATTATCATTAGGAGTACTCTATCTGCCCTCTCTTCGAAAATCCCTCCTCCTAACCAAATTCATGCATTAAAACTGACTAGTAGTTTGAAAAGGAAAAAAAAAAAATCACCCCACTCCTTATTCGCACCTATAATCCAAATTGCCCTCTTTCAGTATGAACTGTCCGCTATTCCCTTCATAATATGGGCAACGGTGGGAGTCATTTCCTTATAGCTCTTTTTATACCATGCTGACAAACCCTGAAACCCCTTCCAACTAAGCATTCCATATTTCCCACACCTTCAATTGCATGATTTCCAACTAAAGCTCTACGTACAAATCTACTCTCAATGCAAACAAATTGGAAGGGTAGCTTAACACTTTAGTTAGAGCGATGATCACATCCTTCTTGGTATTTATAAGATGATGTGGAAGATTAGTGATGTCCCGAACGGTTCGTCGCGGACTTATATTGAGTAAACTTTGACCCTGTACCTCACAGTCAGCAGACACATTCCAGCCAATCAGCAGCAGACCCTCCCTCCCAGACCCTCCCACCTCCTGGACAGCTCACTAAGAACGCAGCTTCAAAATGGATGCTGTCCAGGAGGTGGGAGGGTCTGGGAGGGAGGGTCTGCTGCTGATTGGCTGGAATGATGAGTCCGTGGCGAACCGTTTGCGAACCGTTCGGGACATCACTATGGAAGATCCATACACGTGGTTTTCTCCCAATGGCTGTTAAACGTATTACGGTCATGGACAAACTTACATACTTCCAAAATCTTTATCAGCTGCAACCTTCTACGAATTGGCCTTCATTACGTTTAGCCTTGGCTGATTCTTTCTGGAAATGTTAACCGCCAAATGGAGTATTGTTCCATTGTTGGATTGTCCATTTAATATTGGCCAAACCTCCCTAAGACACAGGACGTGCTATATTTAGTATTCTCCCACCGTCTGCAAATTCCCAGAAAAGCTGTAACATCTATCTGTGAAACCTTAGTTACCCTTATTTAAAAAAGCATTTGTATTTGATTTGGTTACAAATCCTCTCGTACTTTTGTGGATTTAGTGAGAAATCATATGTAAAAAATTACTTACTGATGCTTGACACTGTCTTTCCATCAATGTACCAAATCCACATTAGAACTCACACCATATGCATAACGCTCAGTAAAAACGTTCAAATCTGTCTGACCTCCACCCAAAAAGAAGAGAAAAGGGAAACCCCTTTGAACATGCTTTAAAACTTAAAATATAAAATGGATAATAATAATGTTTATAAATCAATAAAAATACATGGCACTACCGAGAGACCGCACAAAACCAAAATGCAAAATAGAGGAGTTGGGGGAGTCTCTCTACATGCCGTATAACTTATTCACAGACAAATAAACAGCCACATTTATTTAGCCCAACAAACCAAAATGCAAAATAGAGGAGTTGGGGGAGTCTCTCTACATGCCGTATAACTTATTCACAGACAAATAAACAGCCAAATTAAACAGCCAAATTTATTTAGCCCAACAAACCAAAATGCAAAATAGAGGAGTTGGGGGAGTCTCTCTACATGCCGTATAACTTATTCACAGACAAATAAACAGCCACATTTATTTAGCCCAACAAACCCTGCTGGCAATGAAGTAATTGACTCATTAAAAGCATACAGTATTCAAGTGGAATACAGCTAAATGAATATTGTATTGGTACGTGAATAAGAAGTCTAGCAGATTTATAATAAAACCACACTATAATGCTTCCCCTGTGGATGTAGGATGCAAGAGCCTGTCTTTCTCATACTTCAAATGTGCATGTTGCTGTGAGACGTTCACCCCAGATATTGACATTTGTTCATAGGGTTTGTTTAAAAGATCTTGGTAACAGGTATTGCTAATTTCCAATGTCTAGCTTTCAGAGCCATGAATGCTATCAAAATGTATTCAGATTTGTGTCTTAGGAACTGATCATAGTAAAGAATATAAAGTTTGTTTTCCTTTGTCATCGCTAGGTCATTGTTGCATGTTTGATTCTCTTGCTCTCGTTTAATTTTCCCCTTTTGTACCACTCTGCTTCTTTGAGTCTTTTTCTTATTTAATTGCATATAGTGCCCTGAGCTGAATTGAGAAGTTATACTTCATGATGATCCACATAATGGGTCTGTGTAACAAATGTTCTAATATTGGTAATATCGTAATGTTTGACGTTGTAGATGTATTGAATGTGTGTCTAACATAGCTTAAATTGTACCTGCTGATCAATGGACAACGTGCAGCATTTAATAGAACTATGACTTCTGCTTACTAATAACTGTCTGCCACCCATAATTAGCAGTGTGTCATGTTTTCTGTAGTCTCGCTGCTTGCTAAAATAAAAAAAAAAAAATCTATTTATTTTCTCTTCTAAAGGGAAAGAATGGGCTCAGATCTTCTAATTGAATCTGCAAGAGATCCGCTGTGTCCAAAAGTAAGCATAATTCTTTTAACTCTTACAGCATTTATTTGTTATCTATTGTCTGTAGATGATTTTATTTCAGAATTATTTTATTTTTTTGTTTACAAAATGATTACATTGATCATTAGCCCTTTGAGGACTGGTCAGAGCTATGCCATCATAACAATCTGTTCTAAGTCTCATGTTCCATACTGTAATGAATTTCTTACTATAGCCTTTGTTGACCTATTCCTTTTTGGCTTGGGTATACAAGGCATAGATTGAGATGATGTGATGCCATGCATTGTGTAGCACAGGAGTATGCAACCATTAGCATTCCGATATTTTGGCCATAATCTGCCGTAATGCTTGCAAAGCCTCATGGGAGGTTTAGTTCACAACATCTGGAGTGCCAAAGGTTTCATACCACTGGTGTATCTGTTGGTCATCAAGGTTTCAACAAGATTACATTTGGAAAAAATATCACAATTAATGATTCAGCTTTTTTTATTTATTTTTATTTTTCCTCTAAAGGCCTACCCAATTAATACTAAATACTAACGTTTTACAGGATTCTGAAAGTGCCAAGAGTGGTTAATCAATTCTCATCATATCCATTTGATACAGTAAACAGAGGAGGCTAAAGTATTGTCACTGAAATATGTCATTTCAACACATCATCAGATTGACTATGAGCACAGGGATTGAATTTAAGGTTTGGACACTAGGAGTGTCCTCTTTTAAGTGAAGTGGTTACAGGCAGGGCCGCCATCAGAATTTTTTGGGCCCCTAATACTGCTCAAGGTCTAGGCCCCCGGGGGCCAGCCTCCAAACCCGCCCACAAATCCCGCCTCCACAGGAATATTCAAACACACTCACTGATACAAAAAGGACACGGATACACACACACGCAAAGATACACACATACTGAAATAGACACTTACATACACTGACATACACACACACACACAGACATACATACATACACACACACATTCATATATATATATATATATATATATATATATATATATATATATATATATATATATATACACACACAGACACATACTGACATACATACATATACAGACATACTGACAGACGTACATACATAAAGATATACATACCTACAGATACATACATACACACGTACACACAGACAGACATAAGTACATATACATACATATACACACACACGTACATATACATACTGAAATACTGACATACATACACATACATAAAGATATACACAGACATACATACATACACATACATATACATTGACACACGCACACACACTGAAAGACAGACAGACAGACATACAAACACATACATACAAACAGACAGACCCATACATACATAGCTAATTTTTCTTACTTTAAAAAAAATAAATTGTTGCAGGAGGGTGGCTGAGGCTGGGGCTGATTGGAGTCGGCTTGGCTCTTCCATCCTCACGACCTGTCTCTCTTCCCTCTCGCGCGGAGGGAGCTGGGAGGAAGTGACAGTCACTTCCTCCCAGTACTACTTTGCGGTTGCAATTTTTTAAATGCTTGGGCTACCCGGTGGGCCCTATCAGTGTGGGGACCCCGGTTCAGGTATACTGGCAGCAGTTCTGTCGCTACACGTGGAGCCCGAGCCGCCGGGCCTGTGACAACCATCATCGTTGTCACACCCTGGTTACGGGGCTTGGCATATCACGTAAATGTTGTCAAACAGGTGTGCTTTATCATTGCAGTGTGTTATGAAAGGCAGTGGCATCTTGGGCCTAAATACTGGCTGTTCAGTCTAGTCAGCACTGTGGTATGTAAAGGCATCATTTATATAACAATTTATTGCCAAGTGCTACATTATGAGTTGAACAAATATTTTGGTAGTCTTTTCTTAAAGTAAACCGGTCATGAAATAAAAATGTTATGTGTGGATTTAAATGGTAGCAAAGGTTAAAATATATATATTAGTTTTATATACATTTTGGTGACGGTACTAAGACAAAAACACCAGTTGTGCTATACCAGGATTTGACTGGTTTCCATTTTTTTTTATTTTTTTTTTTATTGAAATTCAAAGGTTTATACAGATTAATGTTTGCTGTTACAAAAAACTTCCTTCTAGACAGATATAAAATAATGAAAATGAATTCAGATTTTCCGGTCTTCTGAAGTTATTTGACAATAGGCTGTTTGTGAAAGACTTGTTTTCATTCCTTAAAAGGCATCACTTACTCTTAAGTGGATCAGTTATTCGGTTAGCATAATACAACTGTGGGTTGGGGAGTTTATTCACTGTTCTGCTCTGCTTTATCAAGTGCTGATGTAATGCCATTGGGCTTCTGTAAAACACAAAGACCACTTTATAAAATGTAGCATTGCAAATAGTAATTCGATTGACTGAGGCACCAGACATTCTGTTCTCCTGAATGTCAGACACGCTGTTTGTATCACTGGAAAAATCCTCGATCATTGGTACCAACATAAAGGTTTTTATTTGACTACGCCCTTCTACTAAGAATTCACTTGATGACATAGGTTTTTCCTGTCTGTGAGCATTTGTGATTCTGATGGCCATTTCATTTGTTCTACTGATGAGAACTGTAGCTATTTAAAATTAAAGGGACACCATAGTCACTATAACCATTTCATTTCTTTGAATTGATTATAGTGCCTGGAGACTCCTGGCACCATTCCTCCGTAGGGACGAAATGTTAATACCTCACTTATAAGAGACTCTTGAAATTGCTTCTGTCAGAACTTCAGTGCAATTCTCAAAAGAAAAATCAAAAACAAAACTCATAGGGCAATATGCATTAACAATAAATATTGTGAATATAGATTGAAAACACTCACAAGAGTAGAGCAATTAAGTCTGCTCTGAACTGTGTTGGCATCTCAGGTAATGTGTATAGAGGCTTGAGGCTGTGATGAAAGTAAAGATCCTTTATTAGACACTCCAATAATTAGTATCCCTATACTAATAAGTATTCCTATACTTCTTATCCCAGTCTATACCATGTAAATGAGCATTGCAGATGTGATTAAAAGATATATCATTTTATGTAATTTGGCAATTAACATGAACTAATTTTATTCCTTTCTTCCTTCTTCTAAAGTAGGTACTATTGTAAGTGATTTATATTTGAATATATTTTTATTTAGTACACTGTGCAAATATATATTTGTTCCTATTGAGAGATAAGCTTACTGTGTATTTGCAGTTTGTTTTATTTCAATGTATTCTATTGTATTTGATTGGATTATTTCCTGAGTTATATAACAATTTGTAAACATCTTAGTGAATAGTCCCTTTTTAGTTCGATTCAAATAGGAAATGGCATCTATTATGTATGGTAATATGCCTAGTTAAGATAACCAATCACAAGGCAGAATTCACGGACCTTTTGGGTAGCCACGCCCTCTTTTTATGCCTTACATTGAGACTGTGATGGACAAGTGGGCGGATCTGATGAAGCCGAGCACATCGGTGAAACGCGTCATCATGGCTCTAACGTCATTACGTTCAACAGCCGTAAGCCCCGCCTCCCGGAACAAGTGGAAGTGCATACAGCCCTTGAAGCCTGGAGATAATCGACGCAAGTATTTGGGACTTAACTACACTTGTGAGGAGGAGACATGTAAAGAGGACTTACACGCCTGACAACTGCATTTAATTATTAGAGTGTCTAATAAAGGATCTTTACTTTCATCACAGCCTCAAGCCTCTATATACATTACCTGAGATGCCAACACAGTTCAGAGCAGACTTAATTGCTCTACTCTTGTGTTTTCGATCTATATTCACAATATTTATTGTTAATGCATATTGCCCTATGAGTTTTGTTTTTGATTTTTCTTTTGAGAATTGCACTGAAGTTCTGACAGAAGCAATTTCAAGAGTCTCTTATAAGTGAGGTATTAACATTTCGTCCCTACTTTGCACGTATCAGTGGGCTTTTATCACTAGTGCACTTTAACACTTTTTGGTTTTCTTGTACTAGCACAATTCGCTTATGCTATTACACATGTATGTGGTATTTATATTATTCAGCAATTGATTTATAGTTTTAAATGCACAGTGCACTTTATTTTGTCATTGTTATTTATGTGACTGTTATCCACGTATATATGTTGTTTATATTTTTCATTAATTGCTTTTGGTCTTAAAGGCACAGAACACTTTATTTTTGCTTTTTTGTATCTTCTGTGAGTGGAGCTTCTTCACAATATATAGTGCTGCTTTAGATTTAAATTTAGATTTATTTATTGAACTGTATATATTATTTTAGCGCCATTTTTACCTGTATTTTTGTTATTCTTAAGGGAACATTCCACTGCCACATAGCAAAATGAAAAAAAAATCACTATATAGTATAGTATGCATGTATTAATTGGGTGTATATCTAAAAAGAGCTTGCAAAGGCTGCAAGCCCTCCCCCTTTTCCCCGGAAGAGGCTTTCAATCACTTCACAATAAAATAACCAATCAGAGACATCTCATTGAGACATGGCACATGCAAGTCTGAAGCTTAGGAGCTGGTCTACGGTCTGAGAGTTAGGGGGAGACAGGCACACTTAAGTAGCTAACGGAAGTAGGAAGGAATCCTCCCTGGCTGTTAATCAACAAAAGGACTGATTTCTCATAGAAATCAGCACTTTTAGAAACTAGGTTAAACTAGGGTACTCCTCACCCATAAAGCACTTCAGCAAGCTGATGTGCTGTTGGGGTGTAGAGTGGTCCTTTAACACTGCAATGTTTAATATCGGAGGGTTAAGGAGACCGAGCCACTGCATCCAGACTAGTTCAATTAAATGAAGTGGTCTGGGTGCCTATAGTGTCCCTTTAAGGCAAGACTTTTATTGTGCCCATATCTACTCTCTCCAACCACTAGTTACAAGATGCAATAAAGAGAAAAAAAGGTTGGTAAAGGCCTATTGTAATCTAATGACCAACAGATAAAGTGGTGTTTTAAAGGGTACCTGTCATTCCATGTACAACTTATGCTCCTTTAAAAGAGCATATAATTTAATCTATACACTGTGAAACCAGATTTGCTAACAAATGTATAGATTGGAAGAAAAACATATTTAAAATAGGTCTTTCTCCCACCTGTCAGTCAGTTCTTCAGTATAAACTCTATGCCAAAGAATTGACTGACAAGGTAAAGAAGAAAAGATCTCCCACCACTGGAATAGACGTAAGGTAAGCATGTATCAATATTTTACATTTGATATATCATGTATTCAATGTATTTGGGGACACAAACATGTATTTCTGACACTATTGTGTTAAACAAACTACTTTTATCCTGGCCTGCCTTAAAACTAATTTAAAGGGTGATTTTACTTACCTTTTCTCCCTCACCGTTCCAGTCTCGCCACGGCCAGGTCCGCCTCCATTGCTGGGTTCATTAAACTTGATGGTCTCAGCCAATCCAATGTGTTCCCATAGGGTGTGGGCACGGGGGGGGGGGAGGAAGAACTACATCCTCTGTTATTTCTCAGACCCTATGCCTGTGACTCCTTATAAGTATTTTTTGCATTTGAAATATTAGTGGTAATATTAGCTAAACTTATTACTGCTTAGCTCAATAGAATAATAATATTTCAATATTGTTTTTAACTTGGTTATGGAACACAGCTTTCACGTGACAGTGCCACTGTAACATAGAATACTGAATTGATGAAAATCTTTCACCATACCTTTTGACTATTTTCCTTATTGTGATAGGTATCTGCAGTTAGCACTGTTGTTAACAGAGGACTACCTTTAAAGGCGTTCGTGTTTAGAAACTACAACCATATTCCAGGTGTTAAATCCCATTACATGGGAGGATGTCAGTACAATCTATGGCAAGCAATTCGAGCTTCCTCAGCTGCCCCTGGATATTTTCAAGAATACGTTCTGGGAAATGACTTGCACCAGGTAAGGTTAATGAATGGACCAAAAGAGTCTAAGCTCTAATCTGTTACTTGATTTATATACTTTACATGTGTTTGTGTGTGCTTGTGTAATTAAACATGGTATTATTGTGCCTGTGTAATAATAATAACAACGTATTTAACCAGGAAAGGTACATTCAGATTACTCTGATTTTCAAGTATGTCCTGGGGATGTTACCTTAGCCCAACATCCAGGGGTTGTTACTATATAAATAAAAATTGCTAATACATTCAATTTTAGTATGTTTAATGTTAAATAGTCAAGCAAAGTCTGGTGTTGATGGGGCTCTCAAAGCTAACTGTAGTGGGTCCTCCAGTTTTATCCCATGATTAAATATAAACAATTTTGAAGAAAGATTTGATCTAAACAGAGGATCTTCCCAGTATATGTCTGAAAGTTCTGGCTTCAAATTAGTACAGTGCTCTCAGCGAATGAACGTCGTCTAGATTAAAATAAATTAATTGATAATACAGGACTGCCAATTCCCTATTATTAATGCTGGTGACTTTTCGGGTGCTAGGAAGCTCTGTTATTGAATGGCTTTACTTTAAACCATGGGACAGTGCCAGGATACTTTAGGCAGCATGTTGCTCATAGTGCCCCCTTTATTATGTCTATAGTTATTGAATTGCGGTAAGTGATGTTGTTAAATAATGGCTATTTAATCTTACCAAACTATAGTACATATCCTGTAAGGTCACTAAAATGTACTATGAGTGGTTGGACATATGCATTTGTTCAGGTTGGTATCATTTTGTGGAAAGAACAGAATAAGTGCTACTTAACCCCTTAAGGACACATGACATGTGTGACATGTCATGATATCCTTTTATTCCAGAAGTTTGGTCCTTAAGGGGTTAAAGCATTATTATAGTATGGATTCTTTGTACATCGAATAATAAATTGCGACTTAAAAAAAAACAAAAAAACAAAAATCTGGTTTTTGTTTGTTGTAACCCTTGCTTCCACCCCACTCCACCATAGCCCCATAAATAAATAAAAACTCATCCTGGATTTAGTGCCGAGTCAAAGTTCTTCCAGCAGATTGATCTTCCTTGCTTGATGTAACTCACACTCACTGAGGGTGATATGGAGGCATCAACATGTTCTGTGTGCTGGCGACAAATGTTTTTTTAGGCACACATTAATTAACGTAGATGTTAGATGTAACATTCTTTCTTGTTCAGGGCTGGCTAACAATGTTGCCCAAGATGAAATTACACATCCAGCAGCAAAATAAAATGTGCCTATATGTGCAGCATTTCACACTGAAACACTGCCCACACAGACGCCAGGCACCAAGGCCACTTCATAGTACTTGGAGCAACCATTTAAATTACTGTATTTATGCACTAGCCATGCTTCCTCTGGCTGTGCGTCACACAGCCTCCCTGTGTGATTTTCACATTTAATTTCTGTACCAGTGTTTACTTTAGAACTTGGGGGTGTGCAGGGTTCCTCCTACATCCCTGCTCAGAGCTCACAACTCTGTTAATTGCCTGCTAATGAGCATAAATCATTACCCCCCTGCCAGTATGTCTGTGTGAGATAAGATAAGGGTCTCTCAAGAAGACTTAAAAACCATCAAAGCCTGCAGATCCCAAATGAGAAGACCCCAGCGTCAGAGAAAGTACACAGTTACTGTAGATGGTTTTTTTTTTTTGTTTGATTTTTCTTCATGTAATTTGTAAAATAATAAAGTAATATATTTATTTTTTACTGATATGTATGTTTTCAAACGCTTGAGAAATATTCACTAAACTTCTCTCTAAGGAATTATTTATAATCCAGTCAGGTCTATTCTTAAAATTTGACATGCCAGAAATTCAAAGTGACTGTCATATTAACCCCAAAAAAGCTTCAAATTCAGCAATTTTTGCTTAAAATTTGCATTTAATTTTGAATCCACACTTCAATGGAGCACTGTAATCAATGGGTTTTTTTGGGGGGAGGTTTTTTTTACATCCTCATATTATTTGATACCATCATATTTTTGTTTTTAATTCATGTATGTCGACATTTTTGAAGAAATTTCTTACCTGCTTTTTACCACTCGCCCGTTCTAACAGCCATCTCTATACATCCCCAGTTGGTCTGTCAGTTATCTGAGAGTCTGACCAAATCTGACAGTAGCTTGTTATTTTGCATCCTTTAGTTGCTTTTCAAAATGTCCTGACAGAGCACTTGAACAGGCAGAAAGAGCATCCGTGCAGTATAGATGTTTCCTGCCATAGGCCGATTATACTAGAGAAGATGCAAGCCTGTGGTATTTGAGGAAAATGTAGGAACCCCAATTGGACAATATCTCTGTTTGGTTTTTTTGGGAGTGGTTGGTAATTACATTTATTATTTTAATTCATTGTTTTTGTGCACAGTTCTGGATAATGGTTATGGATAACGCATTAAAAAATAAAATTGGCCAACTGTGATATGACTTGTTTACTAACCGACGCTAATATTAAAATCTATACATTCCAACACGTATATTTCTTTCCGTTATATAACTGTACATTCAATCAGATCCACGGATCCTAACCACACTGTTGTTAAGTAATAAAACTGCAGAAAATAGTTCTGCAAATAAATATGTTTACTATTAAAAGACGCATGTTGGCAGATGATTTGCAGTTTCTTAGTTTCATTGATGGTCAACAAAGAAATCAGGCTGTGAGAGGAACTCGTAATGCAAAGCATGTCTTTTAGAGCCACGATGTGAAATGGTTACTATGGATTCAAGGGACCTTGTTCTCAAATATTAGTCTTCGATGTGCCAAGTCATACTTCTTTTAGAGAAATCACTATTCTCAGCTCTCTTTATTGAATGGCTCTATAGTAGGGTATCAGTCAGAGATATTCCTCATTAAGAGTTTTATAGAATTGTTATTTTTCCTTCTGTGTTATTAGTAGCGGTTGAGGATTTATTAGATGGATAATGTATGCAAACTGTACATGAACAGTTACTGTAAAGTGAGAATAAAGAAAACTGCCTTTCATTGTACTTCCAAATAGTATTCTACAAATGGTTCTGAACCACTTAAAAATTGTATTGGCTTTTTGCAATGCTTTAGGATTAACACAAAGCCATTATAACTACTGTTACAATTTTGTATATATTTTCCCTACAAACAAAATATGTTCACCTTGTACTATTTTCTGTCTGAATTTGTGAAGTTTGCGACTATTGTATAAGCATAATAGATTAGTGTAGTTTTGGTTGTAAATGTGGCTATGAGCTTCCTAGCTACGCTGCAAAATGTATGTGGGCATCAAACTTTGTACATAACACTAGCAAAAATTATAATTTTTTTTTTTCGTATGCGTCCTTTTAAAGATCCAATTCTCGCGTGTCAATCAGCTCTCCTTCAAAGTGTATGTCAATATCCAGGTTGTCCGGTCCTTATACTAACACTATTAAAATGTCCTTTCCGAATCACTATGTCCCTAAATACGCGTGGGCATAGTGGATAATCCAATTCCCTCGCACCTCATCCGTACTCTGTCTTCTTCTCTTTCTCCACCTCTCACTAAAATTCTCAATCTCTCTCTCTCCTCTGGTATATTTCCATTGCCCTTCAAACATGCAACTGTAACCCCAATTCTAAAGAAGCCCAATCTTGACCCTAACACCCCATCCAACTATCTTCCTATCTCGCTACTACCTTTTGCATCCGAGATCCTTGAAATAAAATTGAGTATGCGAGATTGACAGACTTCCTCGAGTCCAACTCTCTGCTAGACCCGCTTCAGTCTGGTTTCCGCGCTAAGCACTCTGTGGAAACGGCACCGACCAAAGTATCCAATGATCTACTCGCTGCAAAATCTCGTGGTCACTACTCTATCCTAATTCTCCTTGACCTGTCTACAGCTTTTGACACTGTTGATCATCAACAGCTTCTTCTCATCCTCCGCAATATCGGTCTACAAGATACTGCTCTCTCCTGGTGCTCCTCCTACCTCTCCCAGCGCTCTTTCAGTGTTTCTTTCTCTGGCTCTGCTTCTTCTCCCCAACTCCTCTCTGTTGGTGTCCCCCAAGGTTCAGTCCTTGGTCCCCTACTGTTCTCCATCTTTACTGCCTCCCTTGGTAAACTCATTAGCTCCTTTGGCTTCCAATATAATTTTTAAGCAGATGACACGCAAATCTACTTGTCCTCTCCTGATCTCTCCCCGTCCCTCTTGACTAGTGTCTCTGACTGCCTCTCTGCTGTTTCTAACTGGATGGCTGCCCACTTCCTTAAACTAAATTTGACCAAAACTGAAATTCTGGTCTTTCCTCCCTCAAGTGTTTTTACTCCTGTGTCTGTCTCCCTCCAAGTCAACGGTGCTACCATCAGCTCCATCACGCAGGCTCGCTGCCTAGGTGTTCTCCTTGACTCCGACCTCTCCTTCAAGCCTCAAGTTCAATCTATCGCCAAATCCTGTCATTTCCATCTCAAAAACATTGCGCGCATCCGCCCCTACTTAACGCCAGATGCGACTAAGGTGTTGGTCCATTCCACTGCCCTTTCTCGCCTTGACTACTGTAATACGCTTCTTACGTGCTCCCAACTAGCGCCGTTACAGTCCATAATGAATGCGGCGGCGAGGCTCATCTTCCTGTCCGCCCGCACCTCCCATGCCTCACCCTTCTGTCAGTCCCTACATTGGCTTCCTATAAAATATAGAGTTCAATTTAAAATTCTGGTTCTTGCTTTCAAATCTCTATATAATGCTGCTCCCACCTATCTATCCTCCCTTATACACAAGTATGTCCCGTCTAGGCCCTTACGATCTGCTGAAGACTTACGTCTATCTTCTGTCCGTACTCCCACCTCTGATGCTCGCCTTTGAGATTTCTCGAGGGCTGCATCGTTCCTGTGGAACTCGCTTCCCTCCTCCGTTAGATGCTTACCCAGTCACCACTCCTTCAAAAAATCGTTAAAAACCCTACTTCTTCTTAAAAGCATATCAATTAAACTGTTAATAGCTCCTGACTGATTCCTCTTCTGCAACTGTCATTAGTCTATTACCATCCTTACCTTTTTGTGTCATTTTACCCCACTCCTTCTAGCATGCAAGCTCATTGAGCAGGGCCCTCAACCCCACTGTTCCTGTGTGTCCAACTTGTCTGGTTACAAATACATGTCTGTTCGTCCACCCATTGTAAAGCGCTGCAGAATTTGACGGCGCTCTATAAATATCATAATAATAATAATTTCAAACATTTACCTGTGAAAAATACTTTTCAATTGTTTAATCCAATGTAGTTTACTCACTTAATCCAGTGTTGGGAAATTACGTCACATGTATCCTCATCTTCGAAACTTGGAAAAGAGCATCCTATAAAATAAGAAACCCTCTATGCATATTAAAAATATGACAATACAAGCTCTTTAGAATGCACAAAATGGACACGAATGACTGCTGGAGGGGATGCGGAGCTCGAGGAACATACATACATATGTGGTGGGATTGCCCGAAGATACGTAGTTTCTGGAAATTGGTGGAGGACTTGCTGAAACAGATCTATGACAGGCCCTTGGATATGGACCCGTGGATATATCTGTTAAACAGATCACTGGATAGGTGGACTAGGAGAGAGAAGAAACTAGTACATAAGATCACTCTAAGTGCACGTAGAGAGCCCAGAGTTTCCAGGGGTGAAATCAAGGATTAGAGAATGTAAAATTATGGACGACCTAACAGCTAGGGTAAGGGGGACGACGGCAGCATTTCAGAGACTTTGGGAGCCATGGGACAATAGTTTATGGGTTTGAGGAGACTGTGGTGGCCGGACGGACAGGCTTGCAGTGAAATTGGGCAAGTAAAGGAAGATGCCATCGAGGTAGGTAGACTTAGCATAAGATCGAGGAGTCTGTTCGGACTCCCTCCTCCTCCCCTCTCTCCCCTCAACTTTTTCTTATTCTATACCTTTTCCTTTCTCTCTCTGTCTTTTTGTTTTTCTTCCTCCCCTTGCTTTTCAAGGGACTGACTTTAATCAGGCACAATCAAACTGTTGGAGGGACCACTTGGAAGCACATGTGAGTAAGGGTAGCCTCAGGAGATTTTAAAAGGCTTCATGTGCTTAAGCGCCTGATTTAAAATAAAAACCCTCGTAAGAAGTCTCAATAGTCTAAAGGAATTGGCTTTACCGTTTCCTTATAAGTTGCATATTGTTATCAAGTGTGAAACACAGGATAGGCTTTTGCACAAGCCCAAATGTTAATGTCTACTTGCTATACCTGCTGTGTGTGGAAAATTAAAGTAAAAAAAATGATGACCATACAAAATGCAGACCCCTCATGCTTAATTTCTGTACTAAAAGATGATCTTACAAAACAGAAGGTTTGTATCCTTACAGTAACATGCTGAAAGGCACAGTAGATTAACTCCAGCCAATATTATGCTTCCTCTCTTCAGAAGAGCAATGAATCCTGGGGGAAAAAAGATTAACAGGTGACTTTTCAATGTTTTATTCATTAGTCTAAATCCCAGAGGAAATGACCGTTTCTTCATTAAATACATATTTGCTCTGAATATCTAGTTGACCAAATTTGAGTTTCTCTGGCTGCATCCATTGCATGGTGTTTGAAATATGGTGCCGTTTATATGAAATGGAAAAGCTGCCGTAATATTGCTTTGTGTTCTGACCCATACGTTCAGTTTACTGTAAAGTGTTCTGCTGCTTGCCAGCCTAATGTATAAACAAGCAATACAATCATTACTAGCCTTTTAATGTTAACATGTTGGTGCCCGTTCTCATTCAGACAAAATATACTGTGTGGGAGTTTAAATATCATTTTGCAAAATAGAAATTGGACTGTTTGATTTCTAAAATAACAAATGTGTGCATGCTGTGTTCGTTTATTGCCCATCATTTAAAGTAAATATGTTTCGATTGCTTCTAAATTACTCACGAATGCAAAACGATTAATGTACCAGGATCTACAGCAGTTATTTATATTGCATTATCAGTTTCTTTAGCGATATTGCTCATATTTCTTAAACTGGTTTGTACAAACACGACAAAATAAGCCATTTTTAAAGAGCTCACACCTCTTCTTAGCAAAATAGATTGTCTTTTGCTTCCTTTTTATCCCTCCTACTTGAATTATGTATATTGTGGATTTTTCAATGATAAACTTCTAATTTTTTATGTTTCCACAAACCTGTCTTTAAACGCAAAAATACTTGCTAAGATTCTTGGTTATTACTTTGCCCAATTTAACATCACTTATTTATCCAGTGCAGCTGTACGAAAATGAGATTCCTCCCAGTGTGAATCGGCACTAAATAATTTAACGAACTCTCTTAAGGTTCTCTTCAAAAGAAATCAAAAAGATGAAACCTGGTCTATGGGGATAGGAGAGAATAGGAGAAAGATTATCAATTGCTAAATTTCATGCATTGAAAATGAGCAGAATTGCAGATGATTTGAAGATTATATGATACACCCCCCATCCCAATTAGTCTCTTACTAAAATTAGAGAATTCTACTTGGCATTCATAATGGATCTATTTCCTCCCAGCTAACTTGTAGTGCAGTCAGTATTTGTTATATTCTATATATTCCACATTGGGTTTAAAATGAGAATGTGGTTATAATTAATGTGAACCTTGTACATCTCCTTAAAGGGGAACCATCACTTAATTGAAAATTACACCTCTGAATAAAACACTCAATATCACATAAAAAAAAAAATTTTTTTTTTTTTTTTTTTATGTGATGCAACCTTTACTTTTCTTTTAAATTTGTTTTCAAGATTTAGAAAATGACATTACAATCCACAGTTAGGGCACACATTGTCTGAATTCTCTTTCTCAATAGTCTGTATGAAGGCTCAATGACTGTCAGGGAACTAAGATGGAGACACCAACTTACAGGATATAACAACATTGATTTGCTATTTTATTTTTCACTCCTCAGAAATACATATTTGTTAAAGGATCACTTAGTGTTGGCTAAACAAAGCGGATTTCCCGACACTATAGTGCCCTGAGGGTGCCCCCACCCTCAGGGTCCCCCTCACATGGCGCTGAAGGGGTTAAAACCCATTCAGCAGCTTACATTATTCCAGCACCAGGCTCCCTCGTCACTGGTGACCTCTCCTCCCTGTCCTACGTCTGCTCCCCCGTCAATGGAGCCGAATGCGCATGCGCAGCAAGTGCGGCGCGCGTATTCAAA
This sequence comes from Pelobates cultripes, assembly GCA_933207985.1. NCBI lineage: Eukaryota > Metazoa > Chordata > Amphibia > Anura > Pelobatidae > Pelobates > Pelobates cultripes. The sequence continues at coordinate 332,283,768 of OW240914.1, read as the reverse complement.
GTGTCCATAGGAAAACATTTCTCAATGTTTCCTATGGACGCTCTGCGCAATAGATGTGAAATTCGCATCCATCGTCGCAGATGTGCCTCTAGTGGCTGTCCGGAAGACAGCCACTAGAGGCTGGATTAACCCCAAATGTAAACATAGCTGTTTCTCTGAAACTGCTATGTTTTATCTGAAGGGTTAAAACCTGAGGGACCTGGCACCCAGACCACTTCATTGAGCTGAAGTGGTCTGGGTGACTATAGTGTCCCTTTAAATATTTTAATGCATAGGATCTGTTCATTGGAACAGTTAAAATGGAATATTGGTTCAATTAAACTCTTGCTATATAGGTCAGAATTCTCAGCACAATCTGTGCAGAGTTGTTACTGTCAATCACAGTTCAAAGACAGAATTAAATACATTAAATTATTATGAACATATTTATTATCATATAGGAAATATACCGTATTCGTAAACGTAATATTAAAACTTCTGGGCAGTGGCCATTCCCTTTAAAGGGGCACAATTGGCAGGAGCTGACCATAAATGCGTGCTTGTGTGGCTCAGTTTAAACTCATTTTGTGCTCTGGTACTAATGCCTCTTGGGCTTCGGTTCCTCTCACCACCACTGTACAAGGACGTGGCAGCCGCTGATATTGGTGGGCACCTTTGAGAAAAATAGTATGTATCATTTCAGTTTTTCTCAGTACTGTGATCGGCTGAGAGTGTCAAATGACACATTCAGAATATCAGCAGCTGCACAGCTAACCCTTCCTCGTACTGCAGTGTAGATAGGAACGTAAGTTGGCAGAAGTAGCCCGACTGAACACTGCCAAATGTGTTATCCCCTAAAGGCAAGAAGACACCCAAACATTCCTTCCTCCATAATAATTTATTATGGGGTGGAGTGTTCCTAAATGACTATACTTTTTTAGAATTGATTGTGTAGCTAAAGAAATGTCTTTGACCTGCTTTGTGGGCTTGCCATTGTTCTATGTCAAGAAACATTATACAGTCTAAATGTGCTTACTTTATATTATACATTTTCTATTACTATTATTATTGTGCTTGTTGTTATTGATTTAATTTTTACTGCATATAATCAGAGGTTCTACCCTAAATAATTTTTTATTTATTTATTGATTTTATTTTTTGTGCAACCCGAGTTGTAGAGTAACGAAATAACATTTACTATTTCAGGATGGAGGATTACTTATTAATAACCCATGTGCACTGGCAATTCATGAATGCAAGTGTCTCTGGCCAAATGTGCCGTTTCAGTGCGTTGTCTCACTTGGCACCGGACGTTTTGAAAGTGCAGGAAAAGGTACAGCCACGCATACCAGCCTGAAAGCCAAACTGACCAATGTCATCAGCAGTGCTACAGACACAGAAGGTAAGAGTTCTCTTACATCTAAATTTCATTTAGAAGTGACACCTAAATAACACATTCATAGGGTTAATCCACAAGTACCTACTCAGAGGTTAAAGTGCTGTTGTAGTATGACGTTAACCCTATTTTTAAGATATATGATGGCATAAAAAATATAACAAAAGGATAATAAACTTTAAAGCTCCCACATTCACTATATATGCTTAGGATTGTTAAAGGATCACTATAGGATCAGGAACACAAACATGTATTCCTGACCCTATAGTGTTAAAACCACCATCTAGCCCTCCTGTGCCCCTCATGCCTCCATAAATATAGCAAAATCTTACTGTATTCAAGCCTGAAGCTGTAACTTTGCATGCTGTTTGCCTCAAAAAAAAAAGTATGCTGACATCTTCAGAAGTGGTAGCCTGATCCAATCACAATGCTTCCCCATAGGATTGGCTGAGACTGACAAAGAGGCAGATCAGGGGCAGAGCCAGCATGATTCAAACACAGCCCTGGTCAATCAGCATCCCCTCATAGAGATTAATTGAATCAATGAATCTCTATGAGGAAAGTTCAGTGTCTGCATGCAGAGGGAGGAGATACTGAATGTTTGGATGCATTTTAGGCAGCCATGACCCAGGAAGGATCTTTAACAGCCATCTGAGAAGTGGCCAGTGAAGTTATCACTAGGCTGTAATGTAAACACTGCATTTTCTCTGAAAAGACTGTGTTTACAGCAAAAAGCCTGAAGGTAATGATTCTACTCACCAGAACAAATTCAATAAGCTGTAGTTGTTCGGGTGACTATAGTGTCCCTTTAACTGCTCCATTGAGATCTCATCACACCAGTACGTGTCTGAGACCTTTCAGTAAATCCTTATTCTCAACAATTCTGTCAGAGAGATGAACAAATCTCCTAAACCCTTGTCCAGAAGTGATTCATGGGTTTTGAGCTTCACACTGCACAGAGAGGTTTTTTTCATGAAAGGCATTAATAAACATAAGCATTGCTTTTCTTAACAATAGATCCATTTGTGGGTGGTTGTAGAGCTAGTTGCAAGCAGAAAACTATTAACAAAGTTATTAAAGAGTCTGTCACATGAGATGGGGAGATATAAGGAGTTCTTCCCCTCGTGATTTGATGTACTGTTACATGTTGGTCATATAGCTGTAACGGAACAGTAGTGGTTCTTCACCAAAACGAACACAAGGAGCGAAGGTTGTTATGGTGTTTGATAGAGTCCATTTAAAATTGTACATATGGTCCCTTATGAACTGTGTTTCCCTTCAGCCCATATCTATTCTGCAAATAGATGTACACCTCGATTTAAAATATAGAAAACCTTTTGTCATTAGGCTTTTGTTGGAGCAGAACTTGAAGAGAGCAGAACTAAATTAATTTAGACATGTTTTGTCAGTACACAAAAAGAACATTTGGATCAAGAGCTTTTTTTTGTATCTGAATAAAATTTTAAACTTCAGTATCTGCATAGTAATGTTCCAATGAATACCGGTAGGAGGGTTAGGCCATAAGCCATTGAATGCATTCAGTTTGACAAAGCTCTTTTCAGACTTATTTTCAGATTGTACATAAAACCATGTCTAAAATCTATTTGCCAGCTGGGTGTAACAATGTGACTTGCTCAGTTTCCACGCATAATGTGAAATCACATATTCAAGGGACAGTCCTGAATAGCTCTACCAACTTTCTTACGTCATAGATATAATGCAAAATATGCTTCAGTTTCCCAATTTTTTAGCAAAGGTCCTGTGTTCTCATCCTTCTAAAGCTATTGGTTTAGTTGTTTTTGTGTCAGAGATATTTTAAGTTTACATTTATTTTTTTATTATTAACACCAATAAAGTTGTATATGTCTCATATCCTGTGCTTATATTTGACTTGTTTATATTGACCACAAGTGAAAAAGTATTCTGCGTTATTAAAGAACATTTCGGGCACCTGAAGCACTTCAGTTTGAGGATCTATAGAGTTAAATCACAGGTCCCTGCTGGTATATTTAGTAATATATCTCTGATGTGCCAGTACAGGTACAGAACACATCAGCGTTGATCTATGCTTCTCCCTCGGCATGTCACAGCTTTAATGTGAAATTGGAATAAAGGATATTAATTTTCCTTTAATCCATGTGGATTGAGGCAGCTTTCCTTTCTTTGGTGGACATTTGGCTATCAAACTATATTGTATAAAATTGTCATCTTAACCCCTTAAGGACACATGACATGTCATGATTCCCTTTTATTCCAGAAGTTTGGTCCTTAAGGGGTTAAAGAGAAATCATCACTTTTATAAAACCCCTATTTTTGCACCTTCCCAGCTATCAATCAGACAGCTGGGAGGGTTTCCCAGTTTCACAAACTTGATAAAATAGTAGATTCCCTGCATCAATCTTAGTAATGCAGCTTTTTGAGACATATATATGTTTGTATTTGGAGTATGTATATTGGCCAGATATGCCTGCTTCCATAATTTATCCTGAAAGCTTCTCAATTAAAAGAGTCTGATTAGACCTTGTCAAGCACAGACTGGAAAGCTTACGCTGGACAAATAAGGGGAGGTTTTACAGTACCTGCTGAAACTAGGTCTGCAGAATGTGCAAAAACAAACATTAAATGCATGAATCTTTAGGGATATAACTTAAAAATTTACACTTTTTTTCCCTCCTGGAATGTTCCTTTAAGTATGATATTGGATCTCGTAAAATGTAAATCACAAGATTAAATTCTGCTTCCAATTATTTTTCACTGTTAGAATTGCCTTTCCATTGGAGAATTCTAAATGTCCCCCTTGTATTCATTACTATATAGAGCAAGGTACTCTGAGGTTTTTAATAGACTTCTTTTTAAAAGCCATTTAGTTTTGTTTGTTTTTTTTGTTTCATATTCTTAATAATGTTGCAAATATTGATATTTCACCTGTATGCGTTTTTTTTTTTGTTTTTGTTTTTTAAGAAACCGATTTAATGCAACATTTTAGGCTTCTTCCCACCCCAATTTCTGCAATAAACCTTCCTTTTGAACAGCTGTTTGTTTTTCGGTCATATTGCTACTTGTACTTCTGTTTCACTCTTTCCATTGACAATGAGAATGATGTTGAGGCTATTTTTAATCTGCTGAATTTGTCTTGCTCTGCTTGCTCAGCATATAGACAGGTTGAGTGGAATGCAGTACTAAGCAGAGCCATTAGTCAGTTCACTTAAAATCTGACTGCAATACACGTTTCAGAGCTAATTCACTTAAATTGTGACCGTGATACACATTGCAGAGCTAATTCTGAAAAAATAGATCATTGCACATGATTATTCTGTTAAATGATTTTCTTCTACCTGATACACAAATACCCAAATGCTTAAAGGGACAGCTAAAGCACCACAACCACAACTCAGTTTATTATAGTAGTTATGATTCAAAAATGCTGTGAGTACAGTACAATTCTTTTTTTCCATTTTCCAAACCATTTGCAATTGGATTGAAATAGTAACTGAATAATTATGCATCGCATATAGCACACTGTTACCTTGTGACTATATAATGAAAACTTTCCTAGTTCTTTATATAGTATGCATTGCCTCCTGATAGAGCGCTGATAGATCTGGATATTAGGCTTATTAGTACAATTAAACACAGTTGACGAAAACAAACCTAAACCAACATGAATGCACTTAGTACTTCCCAGCACCATTACCACTGTTCCTCTAAACCTGTTATGCATCTTTGCGGCTAATGGATAATTTTTAACATAAGACAATAAGGTATAGGAATCCTAGATAATACATGGATAAATGGATTTAAACATTTTTTCTTTACTTTTGTTATTCTAGAAGTACATAAAATGCTTGATGCCCTGCTACCGCCAGACACCTATTTTCGTTTTAACCCGGTCATGAATGAAGACGTACCTCTCGATGAAAACCGCAAAGAAAAGCTTGCTCAGCTTCAGATGGATGGAAATAACTATTTAGAGAGAAATGAAGAAAAGCTGAAGAAAGCTGCCAAAATTCTGTCCCAAGAGAAAACAAGCATACAGCAATTTAGTGATTGGTTTAAATTAAAAAGAGACATGTATGACGGCCTTCCTCTTTTTTCCAAATTGTAATGCTGATATTATCATATATTAAGAGGCCTCTGTAATTTCTGATAGATGCCCATTTACTCTTTTGACCTTTTTCTTTAACATACCAGTATGTGTTGGGTTTACAACCTCTTTGGTAGCCAGCGTGAAAGGGAGCATTACATTTGTGGATACTGTCATTTTTCGGATTCAGAAAAAGGCTGGAAACAAAAGCAGATACTTTCTTCTGGAACAGAAAGACCAGTCTGTGTGAGCATTTTATTTGACAAAAGGATTGTATATATTGTGAATATTTATCATTTTATTCTATATTTACTGCCCAACTGAACTAATTTGAAGCTGCCTCATACATGATTATTTATTTAAAACTTGCTATTGATTGAAATCTTGATGCATCGTTGAGCACTTATCAAGCACAGAATATTCTCGTAAATTCCGTCCCCACTGCTTGTACAAATGTCCAAACAATATGAATTGTTAACCCATTCATTTTGGTGTTTCTTTTCTGTTTTGAGTGCTGGAGGCATATGTAAAATGGATTTCTCTTTTCTGGAACTCAGCGGGCTACAATGATCCCACCGACGCTATGTATAATTCTCTATGCTGAAAATTCATTATTAATGTTTTATTTGCCACTCTGGAAAGTTGTATTGTCGTGAAACTTTCTCCAACTTCTGTTATTATTTTCACTGAGCAAGTATCATAGTCTTTTCTTTAAGTTGTACATATCAGGATACAAGACAAGGAAAGCAAAAACAATATTTTCTTATGCATGTGAGTTCAGGCGCTTTATATATCTAATTTGGTAGCACTCTTGGGGTCCTCCTATTCACCCAGAAAACAGAAATGCGAGTAAACACCACTTTGTGTGAGAACAAGGTTTAGATGGTAATCCCCTTAATACACACACAGTAGAATATAGTGCAGTGCTAGAAAAAGGCTTACCCATACAATATGGGACGTTTCTCATATACAGCCGAAAAGACACAAAATAGAGAAATACTTAATAGTACAATACTGTTATAAACAACTGGTATAGACACTAAAAATTAGAGAAATGTATGCTCACAAATCAAAAGCCTTTTAGACGCTATGGCTCTGAACATATGTGTTTGCTGTGCCTTTAAGGTAGCAACAGTAACCATATCAGGAAGCTTTTCTTTTTCCAAACAGAACTGCTGTCTTTTACAAATGGTTCTCAGCCTAGTCTTTAAGACTCATTAACAATTTAGGATTTGGGCTTTAACCACTTGTGTTCCGTTGGGGAATACTGACAAAACCTAGACCGTTGATGTTTTTTGAGGACTGAACCATTGGTCTATAGCAGTGATGGCTAACCTTGACACCATAAATTGCTCTAAAAGCTAGCTGAGCATCATGGGAAATGTAGTCCAGAAACAATTTATGGTGTCAAGGTTAGCCATCACTGGTCTATAGAATACTCAGAAAATGCAACAGCTGACACCAAAAACCCAAATATATAACTAAAAACTAATACCTATTACAACTTCCTAAAGTTTTATATATTAACATGATACAACATATAAAACGTCTTTTTTGTTTTTGTTTTTGTTTTTCAGTTGTTACTACAGAAGTTCCATTTTATTTGGAATAATGTAACATATCCTAAAGAAAATAAGCTGAAAATACCCAACAGCATTATATGTCAATCTGTATAAACAGGGCTTAGAATTTCAAGTACTAAATTAGTAGTCAGGCCTTCAAAGCAAGAGTGGAGGGTACATGGCACACTTTCCAGGGATGGATTTCTACTTGCCAGTGCTATATTTTCACTTGCCAATGACTAGGAGGCCTTTATATAAATATTTTATTTTTATTTTTGCGTAGGTTTGAGAACAAAGCCTGGCTAGGCAGCCACAAGCATCCCAAAAAGGCTGTAATGATACAAGTTGCCTATCAGTGGTGCAATGAAATAGACGGTCATTTCTGCAATGTGTCAGTTTTTGGGGTGTGTTTTTTTTATTTAATTCTTTTGCATTCATGTACTGTATCGTTAATTTAATTTGTGTTTGCAGACAGAAAAGCCCACTTTTACTGTTATTCAAATAATTTGTACTAAAAAAATTTATGGTAATATTTAAAACAAAATCTATTGTTGGAATAAGGGCACCTAAATTTAAACCAACTTTAGTATTCACTTATCAAAATGGTAGTGCATTTAATAATTTTCTTAAATTGCATTTATGATAGCAAGGTAATTTTGTGTCGGATTTTCTAAATCGATTTTAGGATGTTATCATAATGGACAGTTAACTGCCTCCTTATTGCTTCAATGGCCGTATCTATGATAAATTAATCTAGGAGGTTCAGTTTATCAAAAAAATAAAATACTTACGGGTACCTTTAATACAATATTCTATATTGCATTAAAATTTTTTTCCAAACTTACTCTCATTCCCTATTTTTCCCTTTCGAAATACATGTTTCTATCTGACCTCATAAGTTGTATACTTCATATACTAAATATATTCAGATTTTACAATTTGCACTGTGATCTTTGTTTTACTTTTTTTGGTGTGTGTGTGTGTGTGTGTGTGTGTGTGTTTTGTCTGCTTTGGAAGCTATGTATAAAGAAATTAAATCTCTAAGTACTGTGAGAGCATGCCAGATAGTGACCAAATATAAGTAAAGATAGGGTACCAGCAGATTAGCAAACTCTGTTATATACTCTATGCATAGAAAGTTATATGAGAAACAAACTTAATATTGTGCTTGCAAAATTTATGAAAAAAGAGAAAAATCTATAAAGAATAAAACCTGTTTTTAAAAAGTGAAATAATTTAAATGATACATTCCATATCAAGACACAAAAGTGTGTATGCCATAACAGAAAAATAATAAATAAAACATAGTATCACACCTTACCATAGAAGGAGAGTTGAAGCCACAATGAAACATCTGATTCTTAATGAAAATATCATTGGATGAATGACTTGGATTTTTTGAATAAACAAAATTTGGAACAATGGCATTTTATATCCTTGTCACATTCTAGTTCCTATGGACTTTTTTTAAAGAAGAAATATTCTTGTTAATTACTACTGGCAACTTATTTTTCATAAAGGACCTCTTAAAGTCTTAATTACTATAAAGAAGTTATTCCATAGTTGGTTTTTAAACATAAATGACATCATCAGTAACCAGTATTTTAGTTATGCTTACCTATGTATATACAGTATCTCACATTTTTGGAAATATTTTATATCTTCATGTGACAACACTGAAGAAATGACACTCTGCTACAATGTAAAGTACTAAGTGTACAGCCTGTCCTCTCAAAATAACTCAACACACAGCCATTCATTTCTAAACTGTTGGCAACTAAAGTGAATGGAAATGTCCAAATTGGGCCCAATTAGCCATTTTCCCTCCCCGGTGTCATGTGACTCGTTAATGTTACAAGGTCTTAGGTGTGAATGGGGAGCAGGTGTGTTAAATTTGGTGTTATCGCTCTCACCCTCTCTCATATTGGTCACTGGAAGTTCAACATGGCACCTCATGGCAAAGGATCTGAAAAAAAAGAATTGTTGCTCTACATAAAGATGGCCTAGGCTATAAGAAGATTGCCAAGACTCTGAAACTGAGCTGCAGCACAGTGGGCAAGACCATACATCGGTTTCACAGGACAGGTTCCACTTAGAACAGGCCTCGCCATGGTCGACCAAAGAAGTTTTGCGTCATCGTCATATCCAGAAGTTGTCTTTGTGAAATAGACAGCTGAATGCTGCCAGCATTGCTGCAGAGCTTGAAGTGGTGGAGGGTCAGCTTGTCCATGCTCAGACCATACGCCGCACACTGCATCAAATTGGTCTGCATGGCTGTCCCAGAAGGAAACCTCTTCTAATGATGATGCACAAGAAAGCATGCAAAGAGTTTGCTAAATACAAGCAGATTAAGGACATGGATTACTGGACCCATGTTCTGTGGTTCAATGAGCGCAAGATAAACTTATTTGGTTCAGATGGTGTCAAGCATGTGTGGCGGCAACCAGGTGAGGAGTACAAAGACAAGTGTGTCTTGTCTATAGTCAAGCATGGTGGTGGGAGTGTCATGGTCTGGGCCTGCATGAGTGTTGCTGGCTCTGGGGAGCTACAGTTAATTGACGGAACCATGTATGCCAATATGTACTGTGACATACTTAAGCAGAGCCTGATCCCCTCCCTTCGGAGACCGGGACGCAGGGCAGTATTCCAACATAACGACCCCAAACACACATCGAAGACGACCACTGCCTTGGTAAAGAAGCTGGAGATAAAGGTGATGGACTGGCCAAGCATGTCTCGACCTAAACCCTATTGAGCATCTGTGGGGCATCATCAAACAGAAGGTAGGGGAGCACAAGGTCTCTAACATCCACCAGCTCTGTGATGTCGTCCTGGAGGAGTGGAAGAGGACTCCAGTGGCAACCTGTGAAGCTCTGGTAAACTCCATGCACATGAAAGTTAAGGCAGTGCTGGAAAATAATGGTGGCCACTCAAAAAATTTACACTTTGGGCCCAATTTAGACATTTCCAAAAGTGTACTCACTTTTGTTGCCAATGGTTTAGACATTAATGGCATTGCAAAGCCTCGGGGGGGACCCTGAGGTGGCAAGCTCTTGGGCTCCACATGAAAGAGGCTAACAGGGGATCTGCCAGGACGCTTAGGAGGAGGCTTTTTTTGCCTCCACCCTAAAAGTGCTGCTGCAGGCAAGTGCCTTGTTATCCTCATGGGAAATACACCACCGGGTGTACTCAGTTTTGTGAGATACTGTATCTAGAAATCCAGGCCAGTGTGTATCCGTCCATGAAGCAATACAAATTAAGTAGTGGCATCCTAAATTCAATGAAAACTCCAACTCCGGTTAATGCTGAAAAATTGTGATCAACAAAAAAAATAGTGTTGAAGGTGTAATAAAAGGTGAAAAACCACACTGTGGAATATCCTTAATATGATGAAAAACTAATTCTAATATTGTGAATAGAATGAAGTTCCAAAGGAACTAACTAATAGATATGTAAAGTCGTCACGATATTTAATTAGCCTAAAAAAAATAGAAACATACATAGTGTTAAACTGTAACAAATATCAAGTTAGTATTGTAAGTACAGCACACTTACAAACATGAAGCGCTGAAAACACTTTATGGTCCCCGGGACCCACTTAGATAACCTCTGCACTGGAATCTCTTCAACTAAGGTAATACTTGTCTATATCCCGTGTAACTGAGGGATAAGTCTCTACAGTGCAGCAAGTTAGTCTCCAGAACTGGGATGTGGGTAAGATACAGTCAAATGCTCCATTCCGACCAGTTCTGTCTGAATGGACTTTGTCAAGGAGAGTTCTCTCTTAATTTCTCATTTCACTCTGCGGTCAATTGCAAGCACGTCCATAATGTATAAATGCTTTATAGGCTGGCAGCCTGATTAGCTCCAAATACTGTTGTTTTCCATAAAATATCACAGTGGTTCAGTTCTGCCACGGACAGCATTGAGACTTTCGTCCACCAGCCTAAGCACAAACCTACATAGTGTTGGGCTAGCAGAGGCATTGCACAATTCCTGCCTGCTGCTTCACTTAGATATTCTGCCTACAGGGATCCCAATGGACCTCTACTCGCTATTAATCCGGAAAAAGAAAGGTGGTTTGAGGCTGCTACCATGAACCCTGTATGCTTGAGACCCCGGATGCTGTTGTCTTCCTGACACTCTTTTACAGCCTTCCAATCATAGGGCTAAACGTATTTTGAAGATTACATATTTACAAAAATGTTACCTTACATATAAATTAATAATATGTTGGCTATTTTGTCTCAATTTATTTAGAATGCTTGAATTTAGGTGTTTCCCTGATTTTTCTAAACCTTTTATGTAACATAAAATGTTCTTATACGTACTATCCCTTGTATTCCTATATACTTAGTAAGGGATATAGCCTATGTTGATATGTAATATTCCTAAAAGATTTCATAAGGGTAAAAAGAGCACTGTAGTTATGTAACTTATATATCTTCAAGAATTGATTGAATACATTTTGCATGGTGATAATGTGATTGTTCCCATATTGTGAGGCTATCCGATAGAAGCCATTAAAGGTGAGGATTAACATACCATATACTGATCTGTAAATCAAGACAGATGGGGTTATATTGTATCGATGTGCAAAATCATAATACTAAGAGCCCTGGGAAACTGCCAATGACTGCCATTGTTATCATGTCATAACAAAGCCAATGTGTGTTCCAACAGGACTAATACATATTTAGGAGGGTCCACAGCGGCAGTTATGGCAGATTTTAATTCTGATCAGGACTGTGATCTCTTGTGTTTTACTGCCAGGCAGAAGATTTGAGGTAATTGTATTTTGGAAACTTTCCCAAATAATCAATCTCCCAAAGGCGCCAGAGGAACACTGAGGAGATTGCTGGTTCTCCTTGAGCTAATTTAGAAAGTTACATTTTCTGTTTAAATATTAATAAGGGCCTGGATTCCCATTTTAAAAATGACTTCAGATCTTTTCTATTCACATTTTAGCTTGAGATACACTATTAGTTTACATTTCTAAATCAAGATTTCCATGTGTGTCTTAAGGCAAAGTCAGAGAACATTTTTATCAATATTGATTACCAAATAAAATTGTCATATATAGTTGGTATACATTTCCAGATGAAGCAGTGGTACATGGGAATTTGAAGAGGTATATTAAATCTCATTATGGTGTACTGCCCAGTGACAGTATAAACCATATTTTATAATAGAGATATTACAATATTCCTTCTGCAGTAAAATAAATCATTTCAGAGACGTTTGCACATAATATTAGAATTTTACTATATCTGCCATGTGTTTTATTTTTATATCTGCCTTGGATATGTATTATTTTCACTTACTAATGTTCTGAGCTTTAGGTCCACGAAAACTAAGGATGTATAAACAGAAGAGCTCTAACCATTATAAAGTCTTAAAAGCAGCTGAATTACATGAAAAACCTTTCTTCAGTTACTTGTTGCCGCAAATTAGGGCAACGTCTTTTGTCTCAACCAGTGTTTGATATTCTACCAACATATGCATGGGAAAAAATTCGGATCGGTTTGGAAATTCGAGTAAGTAAAAAAATTTGTCTGCTTCGGCAATTCGGACCAATGGCGTTCGGTTCGGCAATTCGGAACTTCGGCACTTCAACATTCGTAAGCATCTGAAAGTCTGAATGGCATGAAACGAATTGCACATGTCTAGTAAATGGTTGTGGTGGTAGTCTGGGCACTGGGAGCCCTACAGATGTGTAAGTGGTTGTGGTGGCAGTCCTGGCACTCCCAGCCAGGACTGCCACCACAACCACTTACACATCTGTAGGTCTCCCAGTACCCGGACTGCCACCACAACCACTTCCACCTGTTGTGTAGTAGAAAAATGAGAGAAGTGTGGAAAGGGTAGCATAATCTGTCAGACGGTATATGTCATATAGGTTAGGCAATAAACATCCAGGCGTAACTTGAAGCCTGCTGTGAGCAAGTCTTGCTCATGAAAGTAAGGTAGTTGTTCTCATGAAGACAAATGTCTCCAAACTCACACCATAATAAAGCTAAGGGTATTCCCATTGCCAAATCCATCAAGTATGCTTACTAATGCAAGGAGCCTAAATAACAAAATGGGGGAACTAGAGGCATTAGCATACACTAAACAATATGATATAATAACTGAAACGTGGTGGGATGAGACACATGACTGGGCAGCTAACTTAAATGGGTACATGTTATTTAGGAAGGATAGGAAAAACAAGAAGGGTGGTGGGGTATGTTTGTATGTCAAACATGATTTAAAGCCAAATGTTAAGCAAATGGAATGCGAGGAGGATAATGTGGAAGCTTTATGGGTAAATATCTGCTTGGGGGAAAAGAAGGGAAACCAACTATTGGTTGGGATATGTTATAAACCACCTAATGTTAATATTGACGAGGAACAACAGCTGTTTGAGCAAATTGAGAAAGCTGCAAATCTGGGTAACACTTTAATTATTGGAGATTTTAATTACCCGGATATAAATTGGGACAGAGGGACTAGTGCCTCAGCAAAGGGAATTAGGTTTTTAAACTTGTTAAATGACACCTTCATGTCACAACTTGTACAAGCACCAACTAGAATGGATGCTTGTCTGGACCTGGTTTTAACAAACAACGTTGATCTTTTGACCAACATTCAAGTAGGTGAGCACTTGGGAAATAGTGATCACAATATAGTGTCCTTTGAAATAAACTCAAAAAAACAAAAGCACATGGGGAATACTAAAACATATAATTTTAAAAAGGCCAATTTCAATAAGTTAAGGGAAGCTTTACAATATATTGACTGGCATAAACTCTTTAGTGAAAAGAACACTGAGGATAAATGGATCATCTTCCAACAAATATTACAAAGGTACATTTCTCAGTATGTACCATTGGGAAATAAATATAAAAGAAACAAATTAAAACCAACATGGCTTAGTAGAGAAGTAAAACAAGAGATTACAACTAAGAGAAGGGCATTTAAAGCATTTAAATCGGACAAATCAGATGCATCTTATAAAAGATATAAGGATGCAAATAATGCGTGCAAAAAGGCAATTAGACTTGCTAAACTTCAAAATGAAATAATGATAGCTGAAGAGAGCAAAACCAACCCCAAAGCATTTTTAAGTACATAAATTCTAAAAAAAAACAAAATGAAAGTGTAGGTACACTAAAAACTGAAACGGGGGTGTTAATTAATGAAGACCAGGAAAAGGCAGGAATTTTAAATAACTTTTTCTCCTCCGTATATATTAAGGAAGAACCCATGGCAATAGATGTGCAAATGATTGCTACTAAAAACTTGCAGAATAATTGTAATTGGTTAACTCAAGACAAGGTGCTGCAGCAACTAAAGAAAGTTAATATAAACAAAGCTCCAGGGCCTGACGGTATCCATCCACGTGTACTTAAGGAACTAAGTGCAGAAATAAGTGAACCTCTGTTTTAATCTTTCAAGATTCTTTTCTTTCAGGAAGTGTTCCGGAGGATTGGAGGAAGGCAGATGTGGTTCCTATATTCAAAAAGGGTTCAAAATCCTTGCCTGGAAATTATAGACCTGTGAGCTTAACTTCTGTGGCTGGTAAAATATTTGAAAGTTTATTAAGGGATAATATTCAAGAATTCCTTGAGAAGAACATGGTTATCAGCAAAAATCAGCATGGTTTTATGAAGCACAGGTCATGTCAAACTAACTTGATTGCGTTCTACGAAGAAGTAAGTAGAAGTATAGATCAGGGTGTTGCCGTGGATGTGATCTTTTTGGATTTTGCCAAGGCATTTGATACAGTTCCACACAATAGATTAGTGTTCAAACTCAAGGAAATCGGTCTAGATGAAAATGCTTGTTCTTGGGTAGAACATTGGCTTAAAAACAGAGTACAAAGAGTTGTCATTAATGGTAAATTTTCAAGCTGGACAGAGGTGGCAAGTGGTGTCCCTCAGGGGTCTGTTCTGGGACCCCTTCTATTTAACATGTTTATAAATGATCTTGAAGACAGCATTGAAAGTCATGTTTCAGTGTTTGCAGATGACACAAAACTTTGTAAAACAATACAATGTGAGCAAGATATTACTTTGCTGCAGAGGGATTTAGATAGACTGGGGGACTGGGCACTCAAATGGCAGATGAAATTTAATGTTGAAAAATGCAAAGTTATGCACTTCGGCGTAAAGAATACACAAGCAACGTATACCCTTAATGGAAGCGAATTAGGGATAACAACACATGAAAAGGACTTGGGAATTGTTATAGACAACAAACTATGCAACAATGTGCAATGTCAATCAGCAGTGGCCAAGGCCAGTAAGGTATTGTCATGCATGAAAAAGGGCATTCATTCTCGGGACAAGAATATAATTTTGCCTCTTTATAAATCACTGGTAAGACCCCATATTGAATATGCTGTGCAATTTTGGGCACCTGTTCTAAAGAAGGATATTATGGCACTAGAAAAAGTGCAGAGGCGGGCTACAAAATTAATAAAAGGAATGGAACATATCGGCTATGAAGAAAGGTTAACAAATTTAAACCTATTTAGTTTAGAAAAACGTTGCCTGAGAGGGATATGATAACATTATACAAATATATTCGGGGCCAATACAAACCATTGTGTGGAAATCTATTCACAAACCGGACTTTACATAGGACACGAGGCCATGCGTTTAGACTGGAAGAAAGAAGATTTCGTCTAAGGCAAAGGAAAGGTTTTTTTTACTGTAAGAACAATCAGGATGTGGAATTCTCTGCCTGAGGAAGTGGTTTTATCAGAGTCCATACAGATGTTCAAATGGCTACTAGATGCATACTTGCAAGAACAGAATATTCAAGGATATAATCTTTCAATGTAGGGTAATAACTGCTTGATCCAAGGATAAATCTGACTGCCATTCTGGGGTCAAGAAGGAATTTTTTTCCTAGCTTGTTGCAAAATTGTGCTTCAAACTGGGTTTTTTTGCCTTCTTTTGGATCAACAGCAAAAAACAAATGTGAGGAAGGCTGAACTTGATGGACGCAAGTCTCTTTTCAGCTATGTAACTATGTAACTATGTAACTATGTAACTATAAGTAAACAGACAAACAGGCCATCGGTGAGCAATATTCCAACATATTTTAAGGCTCAAGACTGGTGCTGTAAAAGATGGCGTCATGTCGGCTTGACAGTCTGGCCCTACCGCCACCACCAGAAAATACCTTACTCAATTAAAACCCAGCCGGAATCTTGTGCTTTGTTAAGGGTTAAACACACTGGGCTGAACTGGTGGCTCTGGAAAATGAAAATGTAAATAGATTCTCTGATACAAATAAGAGAAGGCTGTGTGCTCGCAGCAAAGCAACGTGAGCAATTACTTATACCTGCCCTATAGCCAAGGCTGAAAAATAATCTCCCTAGGGAGGTATATTTGTAAAATGCTTCCCAAATCAATACATAAAGTAGACCTAGGACACATTTCAGAGTATCGAGTCAGGAATGTAATGGAAACTTAAATAAAAGAGTCTGCAGAAAATAAACAAAATATTGCTCATATAATGGCGGTCTAAAATACATAAACACTCATCTAAGCACCCCCAAGAAAGTGGTCTGTCTTTAGAAAGACCCTTAAAACTGCCAATACCCATGTCGATGTTTTTTTATTGGCTTGTTTATTTATGAAAAAATAATAAAATAATGAAATGTTTTCAGCTAACTTTCAAAGAACTATTTTCTGTACGGTGGCAAGCTGTTTACTAATCTGCAAATCACAGACTCTGATTGGTTGCCAATAACATATCTATAGACTTTTTTGAAAGCAGTCACTGAGGGTTTGAAAATTGTGATGCAATGCCACAATGGCTGCATCCACACTGATTTTTTGTTGTAATCCCCAATAAATTTCTTAGCTTGATTAGATGAAAATAATGATCTATATTTTAAACATAATTATGAAAGGCTATTTACATATGGCAATTTCTCTTTAATGATTTATGTTTACATTGATCCAGGCATTAGTCGATAGACCTGAAAGGGCCAGTGAGTGCTATTCACAATCTTTCCTAACCTATTGTCTCCCAATTATCTATAATTATCTTTATTTAAAGGAAAACTCCAGCAATATACATAGATATTTATTTATGGGGGGATCCAGCATCGGTTCTTGATGATACAGTTCCCAGAATTAGAAGCAACAACTTGTAAACTGAATACCAGGAAGGGTAGCCGGAAAAGGAAATCAGAAATCAGTTACATGAGGAGGGTTGTAACAACTGAGCAATAAGCGTCCAGTCTTCTGATTTTATGTCATTTAACTGCGGTAACATAGTGTCATTCTACTTGTTGCAGAAATAGTGCTACAAACAGCCTTAAAGGGACACTCTAGTCACTGTACCTGCTGCATCTCATTTAACTGGTTATAGTGTCTGGAGTCATTTGATTCAGCATTAAATAGTTTTTAGTTGTTTAATGTTTTAATGCTAAATTAGAATTGGCAAATGAGGAAGTATTAGTCGGAGCAGCAATCGGCAGCTATGATTGGCTGAGAATGTCAGCTGACTGCTTTTAGCATCTCAAAGATCCAACTGTGATGATATCTTACCTGTGTCCGACGATCCCGCGCAGCACGGCGGTTCCCCCGACTGCTTCCGGGAGGGGGCGCAGCCTGTCAGACGCTGCCCGCTCGCGGCGAAATCAGTGTTATGACGCGGCGCATGCGCCCCGACATCATGATAGTTTTGCTGCGAAAATTCAAACGCGTTCACGCTCCCGGACCTTTTGGGGGCGTGGCTTTAAAGTGACACACACATCAGTATAAAAGGGCATCCCTGTCCACCCCTCAGTGCCCTAGTGTGGTTCTTGATTGTTCCTCTGGTGCTCTTATACTTAGTTATCTGTTTTTCTGGTATTTTGACCCTTGGCTTCCGTACTGACGATTCTCCTATCTGGCTCCCCGACTTTTGGCTTGGCTTTCTCGTTTATCCCGATTTCCGTACTCCCTTGATCCTTGACTTTTCTTTTGGCTATTCTCCCTAAGGTCCGGTATACGTCCATTTCTGGGTTACCATCTGTGTGAAGGGGTCACTGTTGTGACACCAACTGACTATATGAAGGGTATGACTACAAGGAAGTTTTTTAATATGTGCCTTAGCCACACCTCTAGAAGGGGTTGCACTGTGAGTGGCCTGGGGACCTCTATTTAGTGTTAAACTGATCTTAAATTCAGTGGTGTATTTTGGATCTGTGCTGCCCTAGGCATGACAGAACTTGGGCACTCCCTAATTTACATTTGCCCCACCCTTCCTGTAAAGACCACACTTCTTCCTGTTAAAGACTAACACACACTCACTGAAAGTCACACACTCACTGATTTGACACAATCTGACAGACACACACACAATCACTCACTCATAGACACACGGACAGACACACACACTCACTGACAGACATGCACACTCAATGACATACAGACATAATCACTCAGAAACACACCCACCCACATTCACTGACAGACACTTACTCACAGGCACACATTGACAGACATACACACATTTACCGACAGACATACACAATCACTCAGACACACATGCTCACTCACAGACACACACTGACAGACATACACACTCATTTAGAGAAACACACTGATAGACACACATTCACGCATTCACAGACACACTGACTCAAAGACACACACATTGTAAGTCACACACACTCACCCACAGACATACAGACACACACACACACACTGACACACACATACACACTCACTGACAGACACACACACACATTTACACCCAACACTCAGATAACTATTACTTATTTTAGTTTAAATCCACCAAGGCTCCCTACCTTTGGGAGAGTTGGGTCGATATTTTTCACCTGTGGTCCAGTGAGGCTGCTGGGCTAGCTGAGGCTAGGCTGTTGGGTAGACACGCATGCATGTAGGCGGGCGGGCGTGCAGGCGTGCAGGCGGGCGGCCAGTTCTGTCCCAGGGGGCCAGGCGCACAATGCAGGCCAAGCCAGGCGCACAAAGCAGGCAAAGCTCTTCCTGCTCCGCTCCCTAGCGCATCGCAGAGTAATGCCGGGAGCTGGAGTGATGTCATATTCCGGCTCCTGGCATTACTCTAGGGCTCGCAAGAAAGCTGAGCATGAATTTCCTGTTTCAAAATAGGAGACTTATAACTTAGATACTCTATCCTCAAGTTTGGAGGAGGTTCTACGAATGGTTCCAGTTAGGAATTTCTTAATTCTCAAGTTTTCTGGAGTTTTCTAAAGGTCTATTCAAACAACATGTCTCATCAATATCTTATATATATAATTTTTTATTGCTATCTCCAGATTATTGCCACAGAAGAGAGAACTCATTCCTCATTGGTACCTAAACTTTGTGTTGTTATCCTTGTGACACATTCTGTGAAAGTCATTTTGAACTTTTGGAGCCATTAGAATGAAAAGTGCTCCCTTTGAAGACTGTGCTGCTTTTGCCAGTAACAAAACTAGTAGAGCTCCAATTCCTTTCCTGTAAACAACACAAAGTGTTTTACCTTGACAAAGTAGTACTTGCCTTCATTTTACCTAAATTTGGGGCAGATCGGAATTTAAACAGAGAGGTGGTTTTAACCTAACCCTATGTCATTCCCTGAGTGAAAGGTCCAATATCTGGACATTCGCAGATCTTTACTATAATATATAAAGAGTTTATACATGACTAACCAACTTTTGGCATCTTTCAAGGTCCTTGCAAGGAAAATAAGGCATTGGGGCATTAAGAACAACTCTTAACTGATGGATTAAGGAAGCCAGCAGGCACGCTTATCTGGATTCATGTCAAAATCCTCTGGTCTAAATTCCCTCACTGTTTACTCTACATGAGCCATGGCCACATCCTGGGCAACTTCTGTTTTAGGAATTTCCAAGCAAATATGTAGAGCAGTCACTTGGAACTTTTATCATGCATTTTAGGCTCAATATTTTGGTATCGGAAGACACAGCTTTTGGGTAAAAGTTGATGCAAGCAGTGGCAAAATCTTAATTCTGTGGTCCCATCTTGTTTTTCTTGTACAGCTACCCTCCTACCCCCACCCTCCAACTCCCTTTGGACCAGTCGGGGTTTTCCCGGTCTCCACTGGACATGCCACTAGTGAGGACAATACTGCATATTGCTGGTGTCTTTGTGCCTGCAGCAAGTCACTAAACTAGCGGCTATATGTTACTCTGATGTACAAGGCCTACGTCTGCCTCATGAGCTTCCTCCCTCTGGCTAAAGCTCCAGGGCAGAGCACAAGCTACTGAGCAGGAGCAGCTGGGGGAATCCAGAGGCAGTTGGCTGCTGGGACGAGACAGGAACCCTCTGCGTAAGCGAGCCACAAAAGCATTTCCACGCCATGCTGTCAGTCCTCCTGGACCGAGAGCCCCCCTGCATCGGCCACACCGGTGGAGGATCACCTGCCACAACAAGAGCAAGGTCAAGCGCCAACACAAGCACAAGATCGCTGGCCACAACCAGCGCAAGAGCCCACCATCTCGACCCTCTAAACACCCTGGACAAGGAATAGACTTTACCCCAAGGCCTTCACACAGGCCTTGGGCCAGAGCAAAGCCCTGCACAGCCGTAAATCTAAGGAAACCCCCATTAAACTCCCTATTATCGTGCCACTTCTGCTACACCCTCCCTGCTGAGACCAACTGCCTCCCAGCACTAGGAATTGGGTGAGGGAGTCTCATACAATGGGCCCTGGCTTGAGAAGCCCTGATTTTTGTTTCTCTTGGCCTTCACTCAGTCATGCCAGTGTACTTTACTTACCTTTCATTAATTTTGGCATGTCTTTTCATGCTCATGCACTCCTATGTTTATGATACTTGCAGAGTTCCAGCAGTAAAAGCTTACCGTTCAACATGCTGGCATTTAATCCCCTCTACAATAAGCTAAATATACAACAATAGCTTGACCTTGTTTTAGGCGGTATATACAAAAATTCCAAAGAACTTTCCTACGCTGTGTAAAATGACACAGAGCACTCTGATTTACCTGTCAGAGTGCTCTAATAGGTAAATGAAGAGACTCTACAGTAAGTCTCTTCATTTACCTGTCAGAGCACTCTGATTGGATGGCTTAAACCAACCAACCAGAGTGCTCTGAGCCTAATAGCAAGGCTTTATAAGCCTTCCCCAGCCCTGCAGAGCATCACTCTACACGGAGACCTCCATGGGTGAAGATGGATCTTTTTTTTTTTCGCTCAGGTTTTTTTTTTTTTTTTTTTAAGTGCGACGGTTATTATGGATTTTTATTACGCCTTTTTTGTGGCTGAAAAAATAAGATTTTAGAAAAAAGAAGACATCAAATGGTAGGTCCCCTCCTTATTGGTATTTAAGGCCCCCACCCACCACTCAGGGATGGGGGCCGGGGGGAGGACAATAGGTCCCCCCTTCTTCTGATTTAGGGCCCCCACCTGCCGCTCAAGAGTGGGGGGGCCGAGGGGAGCACAATAGGTCCCCCCCCTTATTCTTCTCTGCTCAGGGATAGGGGGTGGGGGGAGGACAATAGGTCCCCCCTTTGAAGTATTTTAGTGCCCCCACCTACCGCTCAGGGGTGGGGGCTGGGGGGAGGACAATAGGTTCCCCCCCTTTCAAGTAATTTAGGGCCCCCACCTATCGCTCAGGGGTGGGGGCTGGGGGCTGGGTAAATTTGGCTGAAAGACCAATTTACTGTGGGAATTAAGGAGTTATCTACTAAACAGCTACAAGAGAAGTCCCGAAATTCCGACATTCCGACGTGCCGAAGTTGCCGAAGTTCCGAAGTGTCGAATTGACGAAATCCCGAATTTCGGAATGCCGAACCGAACTGAAAATGTTCCCCATGCACATCCCTAATAAGAATATGAAATTGTAGAACAGAATCATAGAACTGAAAACCCATAGAAATTCAGCTTTTGCAACCTAAAATGTTTAATTCATTTTGAATGCTCTTTGAATTCCCAACAATCCATACTTTTAGGAATAACCGTGTAAATTATTTTGTTAAAGGAGACAGACATTCCAGCAGTTGGACTCCTTATTACCTTTGCAGATGGCAATATAATTAATCTGCAGTGGTAATATGAGCAAGAAGTAGCTGACATGGTTGACAAAATTAACAATCATTACAGATTAAAATTTAAATCAGAATCAAGTTAGTTCTTAGAGTCACAGTCCCAGTCCTGCAGTTTGAACATTCACCACTTTTCAACTAGTCATAGCACGAGTTCCTTAGCTGTAGAGTGACTAAGAACTTTAAAGAAGATGGTGATTATGTGCAGCAGGATGATTATGTGCACCCTGCACACAGGGTGACTGATGGCAGTGTCAGTCTGGGACTATTTTGAGTTGGACCATGTGACCTACCCCCTGCTTTTGGTTCATATACTCCCTGAGGTACGTGTACCACGGGTCGAGAATCCAGGCCATAGACAAGCCAACTTATCCGAATGGTGAATATGGTAAATTGTAACTAGTTCTGTTGCAATCTGGTTTTAAGAGGATGAAACTCTTGTTAAATATTTGCCTGTCCTACTTTGAATAATTCTCACCATAGGTATTTTTATGGCCGTGTAGAACTATCCATTAGTTAGAAGACACTGAGAATTTAGAATCTTTTGCAAAGCAATGGGAGAAACTGTTTGATGATAGTAGTCGTAGACAAACACATCACACGTATAAAGCCCCAGGATTTTCCAAAGCCAAGAGTCTGCAAATACAAATGTGCTCTTTTCCAAGGTAAATGAATCTATTCTTGCATTTTCAACTGACCTGTCTGTGACCTTTGTTCATTTATTCAGTACACATCAGTAAGCTAAAAAGCAAAGACTATAGGGCTGGGAGATGTGAGTTACCAAATTAAGAATTTGATATATTTGTATTGCAAAATCCTGGTTTGACTGTGTAAAATGCTTTTCTGCTTTCTGATTCCTTTTTTTAGACAAATGTAACAGTCATCATGGTTTCTTTGGGATTTTGAACATGAAAATTTATTTTAAGAATTCACAATTAGCGGATTGCATCATCAATATAATATAATATTGTTATTTTTACCATACATGCAAAATATTTTGAAAATAATACGTTACTTCATCTCCAAATGCTAAGTTATAAAGTAAATCAGTCATAGAAATGTACTTTGGTTTTTTTTTCAACTGACATTTGCAGCCATTAGCTGTCTGGCACCAATTTTGCACAGAATTGACATCAGCAGTTCCAGGCTGGCTAATGACACTGGTAGAGGCGGAGATGCTAAAAAGCTACAAAGTAAAATGCTGTACATACAGACTCAAGGAACCATGATCACTTCAAATCAATGAAGTGGCCATTTTGCTTGGAGCAATCCTTTATTGTCCCACCAATGCTTAGATTGTGACCAGCTGAAATGGGCATTGAATGAGAAAGACCTAAAGACAGGAACTGCACTGTTTTTGTTGGTAAGGGTACATCGTACGACAACACTATCTTGGGGCAGTGAGCATTCAGGAGAAGGTTCTTGGTATTATGAAAGGTTTTTTTACAGAATGCTGCTGTTATTAATGTAATTTTGTCTGCTTTACGGTGATAGGTAAGGAAATATTGCGGTGTGAAGAGGTAATTGGAACAAAGCTTAAGACAAAACTGTCCACTCCATCTGCGGGTTACTCTATCCTCCCATGTGGACAGTCTTTGCCCTAAACTATTCAATTAGCTGTCACTCATTTTTTTCCACTTATTTTAGTTTGAAGTAATATTCACGATACACTAATGTTATGTTCATCTAATAAAACTACAGTCAATCTAGCTGCAATAAAACATTGGAACATCTGTTGGTTTTATATGGGAGAGGTTGCCATCAAGTCTTTAGTGTTACTGATACAAAATACAGGGGTGCAGGCATTGAGTTAATGTCTGGCAAAATATATATGTATATCAGGAATTTGTAACACTACCCTTAGTGATGAAGGAAGATAAAATATCACTTACCTTTTAAAATATATCCCAGGTCCTCGTGAAGTTTTCAGATTCCCATATTATATATAAAAAAATACCATAACAAAGGAAAAATCTCTGTTTAGCCATTTTTGTCCCAACAAAACACAATTTGGCACAAAATATAATTATCAGATGAAGTGTTTTTCTTTATCATCAATAGCCTGCAGTTACTGACAATCTTGTTTGTCTTGATTAGAGACATCTTCTGTCTAGGAGAATGAGATTAACACTCTACTGGGAAAGAACTACATTCGCTCATCACGTTTAGATCACCTGATTCTCATGCAACAAACATTTCTTTAAGTTTTAATCTATTTTAATTCTGGATGCAAATCGTATCATTCGCTTGTCATAATGCATCCAGTAACTTATATCAGTAAAAGTGCGAAAGAAAAAAACGATGGTCAGATCATAGTCAGTAATAAACAGAGAGTGAAATAAATAATGCAAATAAAAATAAAGGACGCACAGGGAGTCACGACCTTGTGAATTAGTTTTCGTTCAATACAAAGGTGGATCAACGGGTCATCCAAATTCTGTAACTCAAAAACGCCATGTGGACGTATAACCAAACAAACTTCTCAAGCAATGGACAAACATGTTTGATTCGCCATGGCACCAAAAAAAGAGATGATCGATGAGAAAAAAAGAACATTGATGACCAGGGGTCAGCCACTGAATGTTGAGCTTTTTTCACAGATCAATAGGAAAAAAAAGAGGTAAAAAAATCTATATAATTTATATATTATATGTTTAATAAATACAAATGCAAATGTTTGTTTGAAGGAATTGTACAACTAAATAGTGCCTTTTTTACCTGTCATGGCTCTTTGTGGTCTGTAGGAATTAAATCTTCTCCTTAATCTGTCTATACTCGTTCTAGCGAAATAGCCAATGTATGTTTTTTGGTGACAAACCACAAAATCAGTGAAAAAATGTAAAAATTGTCCCCTCCCACTCCTCCTGTCAGACAAGTTATTGGCATAGATTTTTTGCCGATGTCTAACTTGGCTTCAGTTAGGGAGGCCAAGCCGGCTATGGGAATAATTAGTATGCTTCCTAAAGAGGGGCAGCACCTAAAGAGTTGGCTGCCGCTGTCAAAGACTTATCTGCACCCAATGCACGCACTACTTCTGTCCTCAGGATGTGCA
Source organism: Pelobates cultripes (assembly GCA_933207985.1). NCBI lineage: Eukaryota > Metazoa > Chordata > Amphibia > Anura > Pelobatidae > Pelobates > Pelobates cultripes. Next base: position 332,258,657 of record OW240914.1, on the reverse strand, counting down.
GCCCGAACGCTCCGTGTGGGCCAAACTACAGGCCCCAGCAAAGAAGTTAGGACGCTGCCCGCTCTAAGGGAACGTCCTTAAATAAATGTCAAAACTATGACGTCACACCCTTAAAGGGACCACATCATCTAAGTGAACCCATTCAGTTTGGAGTCGCAAAGATGGACCAATAAGAACACATGTGAACGTATCTAAAGCCTGATCAGATCCTTACTCTTTGTCCTATCATGGTTTCTGTTTAGTAACATGTTTAGTGCCCCTGCAACTTTTTGCTGATTTCCTGTTATCGAACTTGGCTTCATTTTGACTCTGGTATCCTGACCCTGCTTGGATATTGACCAGTGAATTTCTGGTATCCTGACCTGGCTTGTATATTGACCTGTGTATTTCTGGTATCCTGACCTGACTTGTATAATGACCTGTGTATTTCTATTTTCCTGACTTGGCTTGTTTTTCGTGTATCCATATGTCTGTATTCCTGACCTCGACTATTCCTGACTTTGGTTCTCTGATGTAATACATCAAATCCAATCACTCTAAAGCCCAGTAATACGGTTTTTGGACACTCACTTTGTAGGTATCCTTTCTCCTGTATGTAGGGGTAAAGGCAATCCTGACCTTACGATAGCGCCATATACCATGCAGGAAGGGTATTTGTGAGGCAAAGTTTGAGGAAACGGATCATAAGATGGATCAGTTCGTTCAAGCTTTCCAGACCTTGTTAGCCCGAAACACCCACCTCTCACCTGACAATCCTTCTCCTATGCCTCCCCAGACTGTACCCGTGGAGATAGAGGTGTCTGGTCAGCATACTATGACCATAAGCCAAGATCTTTCAGCACTTTTGGAAGATGTAATCGATTACCTGATTGATATAGGCAATCGGTTAAGGTAGAGGCACCTGCACAGCATAAGAGTCAGACTTCTTGCCACTACCCCTAGAAACTCAGTTCCTGACATCTCAGCTGCATTGGATTCTGAAAACATGCAATTAGGAGCTCCTAAACTGTCTGAGGCAGAAAAACAATATAGGCGAAAAGCTCTGCTTATATTGAAAGAAAGGGCATCTGTAGCTGAATGAATGCCCTAACTACACTTTTATTCCCTTTTGTTCAGCTATCTGTACACCCCCCATTTGTTTACTGAACCAACTATGTGTGGGTCCCCAGACTCCTTTAGTGTTTTGGTCACCCTGTGCCCATTATTGGTGCAGGGTATGTTGAATATATTGCTTGTCTGTGCTTCTCAACCTCCCCTTTCTTCCTGTCCTATTTCCCCAACAGGGCCTCCTGCTTCTGTTGAGGGTACTGAGGAGTATGAGGTTGTGGCTATCATTGACTCTAGATTCCTTAAAGGTAGTCTTCAGTATACAGGGCCGGCCTTAGGCAATTAGGTGCCCTGTGTGTAAAGTCTTCATGGTGCCCCCCCCTTCACCAAGTTGCCTGTTTACAGTCACACACACAGGCACAGTCAGCCAGTCACACAAACAGTTACAAGCAGTCACACATAGGCAGACAGTCACACACAGTCAGACAGTCACACACACACACAGACAGACAGACAGTCACACACACACACACACACACACACACAGACAGACAGTCACACACAGGCAGGCAGTCACACAGACAGACAGTCACACATAAAGGCAGGCAGTCACAGTCACACAGATAGTCACACATACAGGCAGGCAGTCACAGTCACACACACAGACAGTCACACACAGGCATGCAGTCACACACACACACAGACAGACAGTAACACGCAGGCAGGCAGTCACACAGAGAGACATGCACACAGGCAGACAGTCACACACACACACACAGGCACACAGGCAGGCAGACACACACACACACACACAGGCAGTCAGACAGTCACACACACACAGGCAGTCTCACAAAGAGGCAGACACACACACACGTACCTCTTTTCAGTGGATGCAGTTGGTTGTTGGGGAAGCAGGGGCTACTTCCTTCTTCCTGTGCAGCAGTGGGAAGGTATTAGCCCTGCCTCTGCCTTGCGGCAATTTTAATTTTTTTTAAAATAGACCCTGTAACGGCACCCCCAGGCATAAAAGGGGTTAAAAGCCGTTTTGGAGATCTGCCCTTCCAGAGACACAGGCACAGCTACTGCAGAACACCAATTCGCCGAACAGGAAACCATATGAATGCCGTAAACAGCCGAATAGGAAAAACCATACGAATAGGTTTACACTCCTAGCAGTCAAACTGGAACAGCATACAATAAATCCCCCCAAGAACGAGACAAGGCTCCGTTTTGAGGGTCAAGCAGGAACAGACAGAGCTGTGGGTTTATTGTTCTTATATACACATTAGTACCACCCACAGGGTTTTGGAACACAACCAATAAACACATACAATACACTCAGACACTCCCACACAAAATCCTCCCCTCTGCCTGTGATACAATTACCTTACACAATGGGTAATGTAATTATCACAAGCAGAGAAATACAATTTTTCCACATTATTCATAACTTAAAAAGTATGCATCACATTCACATACACTTACATTTTCAGAATCAGCATACTCCAAATACAAACACATGTTAAAATCATCCAAATTGGTCCAGTGGTTCAATAGATAGATCGTAGTCCTTTGACTTTTCTGCCCAAAACCAGTTCCACAGAGTCTTCTATCCTGGAGATAATTGGGAAGTAATCCAATTATCTCCAAGGACAGAGGCAAAACGCCATTGAACACATGGCAGCAAAAGACAATAAAACACATAAAAACATATAACTGTACAGCCATTGCACAAAACCGGTACATTCAAAATATCCCCAGATAGCTCAGATCTGAGCGCACATTATTACTGAATGGCACTCAGAGCACACACATACAGTTCAATTGCCATGGAGCCAAAGTCTTTCCCATAGTCTTTTATTATACGAATGGGCTCCATGGCATAGCTATCTGGGGTATCACCGCTCAAACAGGGCCAGCACCGAATGACCCGGCTTTCATGTCTCCGCAGGGGAAAAATAAGTCTTTTAACATGGGGCCATAATCCAAAGGCAACAGGCGAGCAACCAGGCTTCTCCAATGCAAGGTGGCGAGATTGGTCTCGTCACAGACCCGGGTGGAGAATAATGAAATCCTCCACCCGGGTACCTGTTTTAGCTCCCCTGACACCAGCCGCACAGCTCGCACACCCCTAAGGTGCCTTGGTAGGCAACCGTTGGCAGATGTTGTGGACTGCATCTCCCATAATGGTCTTACAGCCATAATACTGGCCAAGCACCATGGGAGATGTAGTCCAAAACATCTGAAGTGTCAAAGGTTGCCAACCCCTGACCTAGACCAATGACCAATGACCGAACTTTGGCTGAGTATCTGTCGAAAAACAGTTTGTAAAGTCTGTGGTGCCAATATTAGCTCTGGTGGGATTCCACAGCAATATAAATATAATGGACAATGAAGGTTCATTAAAGATTTGAGCCATTGAATAGCTGTCATCGATGTCTTTTGCTCTTCTAGACTTTAAAATATCCATATACTCAGGAAATATTTATGACACTGAAAGCAAATGATTTATCATTAAGCATTCTAAGTGTATTACACTAAGATTGCTTTAGAACTTCCAGTTTGCATTTTCAGTAGCTCACTACCATCAAGGACACATCCTGAACCTTTTAACTGACATATATTAAGCAAAAATGCATGCTGTGTAAGCTAAACGAAAATGTTTTATGTTTTACCTATTAACATCATAGACCTTGTGTCAATACCACAACTGCTGTTATAATAATAGTTATTTTTCGATTTACGTCAATACATTGCAGCAAAAAAAAGTCTTCTTGAAGCTGGCAAATCACATAACTAGCAACAGAGAAGAAATATTATTAATTTCATCCCTTACTGAAGTGTTAGGAAAATATATTTTGCCAGATGCAGTAATAAGGCGCATGATGTCTATGGAAAATTATGTTGTAGCAGTATCAAATGTAGACCATAACAGTATAATAAAACAGAACGCAAAATGTATGTATGTATATATATATATATATATATATATATATATATTGAACGAGAGTAGGACCGGTCAAAAATGGAGTAGATTGGCATTGTAGCAGGGTTATGTAATGTTTGATCACATATTGTAACTAAACCCCCATTATTTTTCAGTCAGGTGTTTTTAAAAAAGTATTCAACCCTGTGTGCTTTGAAACTGATGTTTAGTGAGTGAGTATGTTGGTCCTAGCAGCACCCTATAATGTATGCATGTTCAGGTGAGTGCAGCCCTCTGGTTTCAAATATATATTTGGGAGTCTAGGCCAACTCCCTGGCTTTGCACCCTCATTGTCTCAGGTGCCTCATTCCAGGGTGCTATTTAACCTTGAACTGCAGAGAGTCCCAGGAGGAAGTATTTCCCAAGTAAGTGGGTTAATCTCATAAGCATTATGTGGCTGTGATAGGACCTGCCAAGAATGGGGTACATTGACGTTGTGGCAGGCTTATGTATGATCATATACTATAACTAAACCCCCATTATTTCTCAATCGGGTGTTCTAAAAAGTATTCAATTATGTGAGTTTTGAAGCTGATGTTTAGCGAGTTAATACGTTGGATTCTGTATGTTATATTAATTGGCCCCCGCCCTCACCCTTATAATGCATGATTGGTTAGTCATGTGTTTTTAAATGCTATGACATTTTATCAACATTGAAACTGGTGCTTAGTTGAGTTATTGTGCTGGATTCTCCATGCTTTATATATATATATAAATATTATTTTAGCTACGTTTTTAGTAAAGATATCCGACACAAACATACATTAAGCCAATGTACAATACAGATGCACAGTATGTAACAGAAGTGCATAATATATCATTATCATACATTTATATATTTCTATGAACATTTGCTAATGGGAAGGGGGTAGGAGGTGCACGACTTAGTTATTACCTTCATTATGAAAATCCAAGTGCATTGTTTAAAATTACAGCATTAAAAAACATGTATTGTATATCTGTAGCACATTTGACAAGAGCCTGCATGTGTCTATTGAGAAAAAAATTACACTTTGCTGGTGGCCTATTTTTAACAAGATCACTAATTCAATATTTATGTGGTTACTAATGAGAACTGACATTTGACAAGGTGCACACCTGCTGATGGCATTACCTCTGATTCTGGAGACCTAATGTTGACATACGTAGCTGTATAGATAGCATATGTTGCATTTGCTATTGGCAGAAAGGTTAGTAGGTACCTTCATATGGAACTTTAAGGAAATTGGAGGGATATGTTTAATGTGTTTATCAATCCTGACATAAGCATTTCTAAAATGTTTCAAAATCACCAGTTACAACAACCAGTCAAACATAGAAACATAGAATGTGACGACAGATAAGAACCATTTGGCCCATCTAGTCTGCCCAATTTTCTAAATACTTTAATTAGTCCCTGGCCTTATCTTATAGTTAGGATAGCTTAATGCCTATCCCACGCATGCTTAAACTCCCTCACTTTGTTAACCTCTACCACTTCAGCTGGAAGGCTATTCCATGCATCCACTACCCTCTTAGTAAAGTAATACTTCCTGATATTATTTTAAACCTTTGCCCCTCTAATTTACGACTATGTCCTCTTGTTGTGGTAGTTTTTCTTCTTTTAAATATAGTCTCCTCCTTTACTGTGTTGATTCCCTTTATGTATTGAAAGTGTCTCCCTTTAAGGTAAGTGATGGAGTCCATCTAATATAGCATTCCAGGTTACCCCATTGAAGTCTCCAATCTCAGATAGAGTCATCAATCCCATACTGAAAACATCAGACAAGGCACAGGTATAAATAGAAGAACACAAATCCTATGGAAGAAGAATGTGAAAGACATTTAGCTTTTAACTTTTCACCTTAATTAATATGAACTCAAATGCATTTTTAACATCTTTGTTTCTAATAAACTTTTTTTCCCCGTGTCTGTTAAATGTAAATACATATGACAGTGAGGGAAAATTCCTAACTTTCAGAAGCATCATGCTATAATTTATTTATTTTCTTTGACTCTGTATGTATCTTTCCAATATTACTGTCGTACACTTGGCATATGTACCCATTACAGCTGTCTCCTGCGGTATCTACACATCAGTCTCCCGTGGAGAGAAGCATACCGAGAATTTAAAGAGGACCAATAACAAGTTTCTGAAGAAGCTATTAAAAATGACAGGCACAGCAAAGCTATGATTGACTGCTGCAAGGTTGAAAATGGGGAGCTATCCTTTGTGCTGAATCATGTAGTCTAGAGAAGATATCAACGGTTAAAAAAACAGGATAAATGACAATACCTTGCAGAAAAAAAAAACGACTTGCATTTTCTCTAAGCCTTCTCAGGCCTTCCCATGATTATGTTAGAATCCCCGAGGTGACAAGATTATAGTTATCATCAATTTCAAAAAGTAAGAAGCTATGTGTGGGTTGTTTTTTTTTTTTTTAGGAATAATTGTTACAATTACAAAATGTTCACCATATTTATGTCTCTTCATTTCATGTACAAAAAAATATATTATTCAGCCAGAGTCTCAAATGAAATATGCATAACTACCAAAAGCCTTGAATTTCACGGGTACTGCTCAGGCAGTTTTGCTTATCCTCTCAAAATAGATAATGATCCAGGGTAGTCATGATATAAAAGGACATGCCTAACTCCTGTCATAATATCTTTTTCTGTTACCTAATATGCTCCATGTTTATTTAAGTGCCTGACTGACATGTCTGACCGACGCTGTTTGGAGAGCTCCTTGCTAAGCTCTACATTTTGGCTGATACATTTGTTGTTGTGTTTTGCCAATTACATGGCTTTTACACTGAGCTGGACTTTCTTTAAGTGATTTCTGACTGTATTCTAGAAGATGATTACAGAATTCCGATCTTCATCTGTGCGGCCTGGTGCACTGTTGAAGATAGAGGTAGCCGATCATGGCTGCCATTATAACCCCATAGACTGTGCTACTCAACACACTCAAACACACATCTAAACACGTTAGATATCATACTCACAGTCACACACGGATAAACACATGCACACAGACAAAAATATCGATACACAGTGCCAGACAGACACTCGCAAAGATAATGAATGCAACACATTCAATGTCAGGTCCACACACACACACAAAGATACACAATGCCACACCACACACACATTACCATAAACAACACCACACTACACAGATGTATGCACTAACACACTCACACAAACTCACACTGCAAGACACATACGCTTAAAATGAGTTAAGTCATCATCTTGGTTTCCCTCTTGTAGCAAGAGGGTGGTTTCCATTGGGTCGAGATGGGATCCAACTGCACACTTTGCTGTCTCCTGCCTTTTCACACACACACGGAGGAAGTGATATGATATCACTTTGAGTAGTGCTGCTCAGAAGGAGAATTAACTATTGATAGAAAAATGGAGTAGAACAATATTCCATCTGCACTCATTATTAAGTTAATTAATTACTCTATATGTGATTATATTCTATTATACTTGTGACCATAGCTTTCTATTTCAATTTCTACTTTGCACTTTAGATTTTAGGAGTGTTAGCGTGCACCTTGATTTGTTAATGTGTTTTCTTTGTATTTCTGTGTTGTCACTGTAGGATGTTGTATTTATCGTGTCTTTCAGTTAATAAAATGAACTCTTTTATTGCAAACTAAGCATTTGAGGTATATTGTGTTTATATACGATAAAGATTTACAAAACAATTTGGTCTTATGTATGCTCCTTAGAATATACGGTTTGTATAGAGAAATAACAGAGTTCTATAATTACATGGAGTTTTTTAATAAAGGACTAGGTACAAATTATGTTCACTCTGTTTTTTTTCGATCAATGCTTTTTAATGTATTTAGAAATATAGAAACATAGAATGTGACAGCAGATCAGACCCGGTCGGCCCATCTAGTCTGCCCAATTTTCTAAATACTTTCATTAATCTTTTATATTTAGTATAGTATTTGAAACATGATATACATAGCTAGATTCGGATTAGGATACATTAGGATACATACACTTAGGATAAAACGGCAGTTTTATGTACAGATTGCTCATGGACATCTAAAATGATAAAATTAACTAAATTTATACAATCACATTAATTAATTAATTAATTAATTAATTCATTCATTCATTCATTCATTCAATACAGACATATTAGATTGAGCAATTTTAGAGACTGTAATGTATCCCTTATATTGCAATATTTAAGACAGATTTTGGAATATTAGCAAATATCCAGAAAAAAACAACACATTTTTGTCATATACAAGGTATGCTATTTACAGACTCTCTGCATAAATGCAGAGTGATAGAATGGTGCCTGGCAGAGAAATTTGTTTCTGTGAAGGGTGAAGATCAGTGGTGGAGCAATGAAGATGCTGGGTGGGATAATGTGGGCTAAATTCTGCTCTTAAAGGTGTTTACAGTGCAAAATAAAAGGGTACATGTGCTTGAAGTTAGATGGGAAGTATTTGTGAATAATTCAGGAATAATTCATTACTAGTTAGACTTCGGCTTGATTGAAAGAGCCTTATGAGAGACAACAAAGAGTAGTTAAGAAGAAAGTAAGATATCAGCTCATATGGAACACATGTAGGGAAATAATGCATTGTGGGCTAAATGCACTTCTTTTAACAAAACTATCTATTATTATTTGCTTTGTTACATTATTATTAGTATAATAGTAAAGCAACGAGTTTTTAGTTCAAATAGAAAACTATTATGGAATGCTTTTCATTATCTATTTGATTCGAATCTAACTGAAAAAAATAGGCTAATGTATCCCTACGCCATGACTATTAATGGATTTACAACACTAGAGCACGCAGCCAAAGCATTTAGTAATGTTTTCCATTTATTTAAGCTTGTGCATACATAGTAATATATTAATATGGAAATTCTCTGTAAAACCTTTTTTTCATCTTTAAATACTTTTTTTTTTTGCCGGAATTATATGAAGTCATAAATGAATATATGATTGTGCACAATCTGTCATGTGGATGTGTATTTTGAAAAGAATGTTTCGACCAATGGCAAAAGAAATGAGTTTTAACCACATGAAACACATGTTTAACTCATATGTAGAACAGAGAATTTGGCTGCACTCCTGCAAAGCAAATTACTGGTTTCTGAAAATTCTGCTATAAGGTAGAAAATCTTTTTAGCCCAGTTTATTATTGCTACACTCACTGTTACCATTCTAGGATACAGTGTATTTCTCTCACCATTTTCCTATTACTGATATTTATTTCTCAAACTAGTTTCTGCTGTACTTTGTCTATTGTTTCTGCATTGTATCATCTATCACAGGTCAGCAGTCCCCCATTAAGCTAATATTTCTCTGCAAAATTCCAGGAGGGTTTTCTTATTTCTGGGGAAAGTATCTACACACATAGCATAGATCCACTGCTACTTACTGTCTCAGGAAAAGATAATGGCAGATTATTATCTGCATTTATTTAAACTTTGTCAACTATAGCCAATTTCAATGTAACCCCATTTAGGGGTGTTCTCGCTAATGGGATTCAAGCCTATACTTACCATAAGTCAATAAAGAAGTTAATGTGCACCATTTAAGGCAGTGATGGTGAAACCAAACTGCAATACATGCCAACTTTTTTTCCTCAAAGTGCCAACACAGCAAATAAACATGAATACTGAGGTTTAAGTTTAGAAAAAACAACTCATCTCTTCCTCCTCCTCTCCCACAGCATCTTCTCCTCCTCTCCCCCAGGTTCTCCTCTTCTCCCCCCACCCCAGCATCTCCTGCTCCTCTCCCCCATCAAGTTATCAAATTTTATGTGTATCAATACTTAGCCCTATCTATGGATTCACCATAATTAATTCCTGTTTGCCGTCTGTTAAGAGCATGAGCCCAACAACAATTTGTACTGATAATTGGCAGTATACTTTTTTAAGATGGACTATGGTTGATTTTTTTATACTTTGTACCACTTAGAAGATATCTCACATGTGTAATTTCTATATTTGTCAGTATGCAGATATTTTTAGAAATTCAATAAAAGTGAAGATTTTTTGGTCTAAATTTGTTATGTATCCTTCGTGACAATTCTTCTCACTCCCGTTTATCCACCTCTATGAAACACTCCATGTCTTTTTAGTTTTGCAGTAATTATTTCTTTGGCACCAAACGTGGGACGCCATATGCCAAATGTTCTTCTAGCCCTTACCTACTGTAGGAATTTTCAGATTATTTTCATTTGGGCAAAACAATAATTGTTGCCCATATTATAAATGGGCATGCAAAAAGATCTGAGTAACTACAACAAGGGCCAAATAGTGATGGCCAGGTAACTGGGTCATAGCATCTCTAAAATGGTAAGACTTGTGAGCAATTCCTTGTATGCAATGGTTAGTACCTGACAAAAGTGGTGCATGGAAGGAAAACCGGTGAACCTGTGTCAGGGTCATGGGCGCCAAGGCTCATTCATGCACGTAGGGAGCAAAGACTATCCTGTCAGGTCTGATCACACCGAAGAGTTACTGTAATTGCCGAGAAACTTAATGCTGGCCATGATAGAAAGGTGTCAGAACACCCAATGCATCACAGTTTTCGCATATTTGGCTACGTAACCCCAAGGAGCAATGGAAGAAACTTGCTTGGTCTGATGAATCACACTTTCTTTTAGATCAGGTGGATAGTCAGGAGCATGTGCATTGTTTGCCTGGGGAAGACACAGCAGCAAGATACACTTTGAGAATAAGACAGGCAGGCAGACTGAGGCAGTGTTATGCTCTGGGCAATATTCTGCTGGGAAAGCTTGGATCCTGGCATTCATGTGGACAAATTACAGGCACCAATTACTGTCCAACATTCCTTAGCCCTACTCAGTAACAGCACCTACATTGCAACTAAGCTAATAGACACAGATACAACGGGGTTATGTAAAAAACAAAATTGTGTTCTGAAAACTTGTCTAAAGTACTCTAAATGGACTGTCACAATGGAAACCAGTAGAGCCAGCACAGATGTTGCATCGATGACTGCACCCCTTTTCAATGTTGTTACCACTTTTCAGAACACCAAGCTTTCGATAAATAACCCTCAAATTAAAAAAAAAAGTATACGAAAGGAATATGCGAAATTGACACGCAATTGAGATAGACCTAAATCGTGATGATGTCATGGGACTGCGACTGTGGCGCGACAGTTAGGTCAGTATCTTACGCTTTTTTTTTCAATAAATAACCCTCAAATTACTTTGTGGGCCTACCATTATCTCTGTATGTGTTCTACAGATTATGGCCTTGATTAAAATATTTTCGGATTAGCTTTTCAAATGATTTAATATTTTTGCGTAATGTATATATTATAGAACGTTGATTTATTGCTACATTGTATATTATGATATCCTGTGAGTAATATTGATACATTGTATATTAGTATACACTGGGAGTTATATTGATACATTGTATATATTATATACTGTGAGTTGTATTGATACATTGTACATATTATATAACATTGATTTATCGATACATTGTATATTATTATACACTGTGAGTTATATTGATACATTGTATATTATTATATACTGTGAGTTACATAGATACATTGTATATTATTATATACTGATAGTTATATTGATACATTGTATATATTATATACTGGTGATTACATTGATACATTGTATATTATTATATAATGTGAGTTATGTAGATACATTGTATATAATATATACTGATAATTATATTGATACAATGTATATATTATATAATGGTGATTTATTGATACATTGTATATATTATATACTGATAGTTATATTGATACAGTGTAGATATTATTTAATGGTGATTTATTGATACAATGCATATATTATATAATGTTGACTATTTGATACATTGTATATATTATATAACGTTGATTTATTGCTACATTGTATATTATTATACACTGATAGTTATATTGATATATTGTATATTATTATATACTGATAGTTATATTTATATATTGTATATTATTATACACTGATAGTTATATTGATATATTGTATATTATTATATACTGATAGTTATATTTATATATTGTATATTATTATACACTGATAGTTACATTGATACATTGTATATTATTATATACCGTTGATTATTTGATACATTGTATAAATCAGATCGTTCTATACTGCAGGCTGTAGCAGGTGTCGCGCGCAGTTCCCGCTCCTGTCCAGGTGGAGGAGGCACGAGCTCGGCTAAAGCCACTCTCGGGAGCGCGCGCTGCTCCTGGACTGGACGCGCGGGCACGAGGGCGGCTGGATCCCGGGGACTTACTACGCGCGCCCCCCTAGCGAAAAGGAGGCGGGAGCGCGCTTCGTGCGGAGGATGCTGCTGGTCTGAGCTGAGGCTGCAGAGACGGCTCTGTGTGCAGACAGAACAGCATCTCACCCCCAGTACCCATCCAGGCACCCAGAGAGAGGGCACTCACTGCCAGGTAAGACCAGGAGGCAGCCCACCCTGGGGGGAGCTGTCAGCAGATCCCAGGTTTATTATCCCCTGGGTTTACTATTCCACACACTGCAAGGCAACAGATGCACTCTGCAGACACGGCTAATCGGGTTATCCCTGTGCTGGGCACTTTAACCTTATCAGAATCCCATGTGCCATCTCCACCCAAATCCACCCATCCATCCATCATCCCATCCTCTACAGAACTTTCATCATCTCCCTCCCACCTGCATTGCTCTCTGTGGCCCCTGGAATGCCCAATGCATGGTCACACACCCTGAAGGGGTTAATATGATGAATGTATGTAGCTGGTCTCCCTGGTGTTGGGCATATGCCAGTAATCCCCTTATATGTGGCACCAACCATGCAGCTATTGGCTGCTCTCTGAATATTAATAATGGACAATCGATTAGCAATGTAGCTTCTGATGCCTTATTTCCCTGGAGATATTGACTGGCATTATCCATTGTCTTACTGGGTCAGCCATCCTGATGTCCCCACACTACCGGGGATTAGTGGGCTATTCCACACAGCTCTCAGCCAAACAGAAGGCCCTTAGCAGGTGCATTGGATTTCCCATACCTTTCCACTGACAGGGAACAGCCATGATCCCCATCACACACAGCATCCTCCTGTATGTGGGGAGCCAGAAGGTAGATCCCATGTGCTATAGAACTTCTACTACCATGATCTCTGTCAACCTTTAGGCCACCCCTGCTTGTATCATGGAATAAAACACTAAGCACAGGGTATCTGTATCTAAGGTGCAGAAAAGTGGCATCCATGGCACATCACCATCATGCTTTTCTTATTTAATACTGAATTCATAAAGCCAATTATTCAATCAGGTCTGTAAATATGCATATACCTGTATGGCGGTATTTCATTGATTCGTTGTTTATGTTAGCATTGAATTTAGGGAAAATGGTGACAAGCAAAAAATACATTGTTACTGCTTAATCGGTTGTTGCATTCCTACCGTCCTTTTTGCATGATCTTTTTACTGTTCATTTAGATTTGACCTTTCATTTATGGCTTCCTAAAGGTTATTGAGTGCACACTACTGACTACTAATTTATAATAGTGTTCCCAGTCATGATGTTTTTATTAAACTTCTTCCTATCTGCTATCTTCCTATCTGCTATCTTGAAGTATGGGATTTTATTGCCATAAAATTATCAACCTGAGAGCTATTGTTTTTTTGTTTTTTTTCCCATAACTAGGGAAATTATGTTACCTTGGATGGTATGTACGTTTTGGATTTGATATTTTTTTTTTTTGCTTAGAACAGACAGGAAACATGCCGTTCTCTGTCATGTAGTTATTAAACTACGAATCAAACATGATGCTTTGGGATTGTAAGAATTGCAGTCATTGTTGGATTGCTACATATTGCCCAATCTAAACTTTAATTGATGGCTTGCCAAGGACATTGCACGCAGTGACAGCCAATTGGACACTGGAGAATTCAAACAGGATGCAAATGTGTGTGGCCTATAAAAAAACACTAAAATATATCAATGTCTGTCTAGAATAGTAGCCAGGGGACACAATATTGCCTGGGTCTTGACACAATACAGAAATGTTGTATCTATTTAATTTGCATCCTTAGAATTGTTACTTTTTCACGGTTTAGGCTATTCAAGAAACTGAGACTTGTGGAGGACTGTCAAAAACGAAGGCAAAAGTAATATGTTGCAAAACAGCCGTATTGTAGACATTTAGAAATTTAGCTAGTTTGGACAACAATTTGCAGTTTCCTGGACAATTCCCCACAAATCCTGGTTTAATAAAAAACCGTGTAAGTCTTTGATATGTTCTTGGCCTGTGGTGATCTCAATTTGTTGGTCTAATAATCAGATATTAGTTTCAAAGGTGATGTCTTAGTTTATGTCACAGAGACATGACGGGAAATAGTCAATATTTTATCTCCCAGCTAGTCAGGAATCTCTTTTTTTTTTCTTTCTTACAATAGCCATTACAGCGCCACTTGATGAATTATTAGATGATATAGTATATTGTTTGGAGTTGCACTATTTTAATGGAATGTACTGTTCATAGTCAAAGCTTCAAAGTGTTGGTGAAATAGTACTCTGCGGTGTGTACCTGGGAAATGACTGCATTTTACGTCAGAGCAGAAAATAAAATATGAAACAGAGGAGACATTGCAATAGTATGCTGTTAAAGTATTCAGCACTCAATTTATGATCAGAATTGTGTTACTCATCTTAGAACATTGCATCCTGCTACATGATTAAACTGTGGGCACAATTCCTGAATATTGGTGACATAAATCCAAGTTATTACCATCGGCACTGGTAGAAAGATAATATCTGTGAATATTGGTAGCATTATAACATCTCTATAGTATCAAAGCTCCTGCTTTGGAAAACGTCATTCTTTTTTGCTCCCTAAGATTCTTGCACTAATGTTTTGGTCTGTGTATTTATATCTCATGGGGAAATCCCTGCTGTGTGATAGGCAGTGCTCGGTGGAGGTCCCTCATCTGATTGTTACATCACCATGGAGACTGGAAGCTCAGATGGGACCACATAGTTCCTTGGATCTCCTTAGAATCTATCTTGTGATGCTACCAGGCCACACCACAGAAAAATAGCATGGGGGTCTTCATAAAGGAAATTTATTCCACCCCCATTACATTTTTGAATATTCATCCAGGGATCTGTCTGTCATGAGTTAGAGGATCTGAGTCACAGAAAATGACATTTACAGCAATTTATTTTTTTATATTTATTGTTTAGAGTTATGCACAAGGCATGGTGTGATCGTGCTCATAATTATTGCTCATTTTATATGTGTGTTAGATACCCAATGGTTTTCAGCAGACAGCTGATTGTTGTTTATAATCAGTACAGGGGAGAAAGTGTAGTTAAGATTTACTCTGGCGATTGCGTTACATACGGGAGATGCTGTCACTATGGCAAACGATGCCTGTCAGTGACTAAAGCAGTCTGCATGAATTATATTGAAATGCTGAGGCTAAAATAACTGTATCTATGGCTAAATGGGAGAATCTTTCCAAATCTGCACTTTTTGTCTAAATTTTGTGTTTCAGCTTTAGATTCACTACAATATGCAGAATTATTTACTAAATTAAGAATTCAAAGTGAAATTCAAATTTAGGATCAAAATAGTTGAAATAAAACAATTATCTAAATCAGCTATGCTTTGAGTTTGACTATTCTGGTCTTAAATTTGCAATTCATTCACTGAATTCTCACATTAGTTAGTAATTTTGTTCAGTTGAGGACGGTGGGCCCGCTCTAGTAGTTTTAGAATACCTGGCAATAAATGGGCAGAGTCAGATTCTGGTAGTAAGTGTTAGAATACCTGGCAATAAATGGGCAGAGTCAGATTCTGGTAGTAGGTTTTAGAATACCTGGCAATAAATGGGCAGAGTCAGATTCTGTAGTAGGTTTTAGAATACCTGGGATTAAATGAGCAGAGTCATATTCTAGTAGTAGGTTTTAGAATACCTGGAAATAAATGGACAGAGTCAGATGGTGGTAGTAGGTGTTAGAATACCTGGCAATAAATGGGCAGAGTCAGATTCTAGTAGTAGGTGTTAGAATACCTGGAAATAAATGGGCAGAGTCAGATTCTGGTAGTAGGTTTTAGAATACCTGGGAATAAATGGGCAGAGTCAGATTCTAGTAGTAGGTGTTAGAATACCTGGCAATAAATGGGCAGAGTCAGATTCTGGTAGTAGGTTTTAGAATACCTGGCAATAAATGGGCAGAGTCAGATTCTGTAGTAGGTTTTAGAATACCTGGGATTAAATGAGCAGAGTCATATTCTAGTAGTAGGTTTTAGAATACCTGGAAATAAATGGACAGAGTCAGATGGTGGTAGTAGGTGTTAGAATACCTGGCAATAAATGGGCAGAGTCAGATTCTAGTAGTAGGTGTTAGAATACCTGGAAATAAATGGGCAGAGTCAGATTCTGGTAGTAGGTTTTAGAATACCTGGGAATAAATGGGCAGAGTCAGATTCTAGTAGTAGGTGTTAGAATACCTGGCAATAAATGGGCAGAGTCAGATTCTGGTAGTAGGTTTTAGAATACCTGGAAATAAATGGGCAGAGTCAGATTCTGGTAGTAAGTGTTAGAATACCTGGAAATAAATGGGCAGAGTCAGATTCTGGTAGTAAGTGTTAGAATACCTGGCAATAAATGGGCAGAGTCAGATTCTAATAGTAAGTTTTAGAATACCTGGAAATAAATGGGCAGAGTCAGATTCTGGTTGTAGGTTTTAGATACCTGTAAATAAATGGGAAAAGTCAGATTCTGGCGGTAGCTTTTAATGTCCCATCGTATTCAAACTTCACCATGCAGGCAGCCACCATTGCCACCATTGCCTGTTGAATTCATTGACTGCCAAACTGGTAATCTCTAAAATTGTAGATTGCTAACTGTTTTCGTGCTACAAAACATAAAAATGACTTTCAACAGCTGCTAAAAGTTTACTATATCACATAGAGATCTATAAGAGATTCTGAATGACGAATAGGAAAATTGGAATCCAGAAAACTGCCACTTGTTTTTATCTGACAAAAAAAATATACTTGCGTAATTCTATGTGTAAATGTGAAAAAACAAGATAACAAATGCAAATGCTTAGTAAATAAATGGTTGTCCTTCACTGCACCACTTTTGGTAGGTATTAAGCACTGCATACTGGGAAAATCCCCCCAAAATGATTTGGAGAAGCTCTGACCCAGTCATAGCCGTTACTATTTGTTCCTCGTCATTGCTGATGCGTCTTCCCATTTTCGTAGGCATAGATTTTAGAGACTTGCATCATGTGTGAATTAGGTTACAGTAGGAATTGAGGTCCCTTGGGAATGATAGTTAGATCAATGGTTTCAGAAATTGTCAACAGTTGAAGAAAAACTTCATCGAAAAAACGAATTAATGACAGGAACGCAACAGGTTGGTCAAATCACTATATGATGAATCTAGTTGGTACATTGGCTACTTTAACTGACCTGTTCCTGTTTGCATCTAGGTTATGCTAATCACATTTTTGAGTTGGGAACTTCTTATTGCCAATAATTTGGGTATAAATTGAGTGAAGGATTATGGGTGAGCAGCAGGTTCTGTACCTTTACCTTCTTTTCACCTTCTCCATTGATGAAGAGGAACGTGGGATTCTCCTCATTGAGCTATAGTTGACATTTGGATAATGCAATGTTTTTCAGAATGTTGTTTTATTTTCCCAAGGTGCCATTCAATAGCGTGCGCCAATTGCATCCAAAAAATATTCCATGTTATGGTCGTCATTTACTGTAAAAGATAGTTAGTGTTCCTCCAAAATGAGTGGAAAATGCTGTAAATGACAGAGAAATACAGGCTTTACTGTAGAACACTTTTGCTATGTCTCTCTGCTCTCGCATTTGATCTAAAGGTCAGTAGATGCAAAGTAGGACTGTTCACAAAGCATGTTTTGTCATCTTGCATGATAGTTACATAAATAAACCAAATACTCATTGATATTAAATTTAGCATTAATCTGAAATATCATAGTTATTAATATGATCACCTGATTTTCCTGATGATGCTTTGTTATACTATAAGATAACTTCAAAGGTCTGTGTAATGCAGTTTGTAGTATAATATGTCTGTTTGTTCTGCATTCAGATCTGTCATCACATTGAAAAGATTAAAAATTCTAGAAATGTTTATCCATAAACAGAAAGCTGTTGGATACTGTACAGATGAGATTTCCAGAGAGACTACGTATTCTGGAAACACAATGCATTAGGGTAGGGGACAGCCAAAAAGGTAGATCCTTAGATGTTGAAGAAATATAACTCTCATGATGCTGCGCAAGCTCAAAGGCCAGCAAAGCGTTGTGGGATTTGTATTACTTACAGAGCTGGGAATTGACATTTTTCACCTCAAATTAGGATGATTCAGAGTTGATAACTGCACAAAATAATTAGTGTAACGGAGTCATTTTAGCAGTTCTTCTCTATCAACAAATGTATCAATATAATCATAGAACACATTATTGGCTGATGGCAACTGCAGTTAGCTTGTTACATTGTACACTACGATTTCAGTCTGAAATAGCCCACATTTCTCACCGTGGTCAACTGGGAGTGTCTTAGACATCATGGACAGCCTGCGTACCTAAGATTAAAGCTTTGAGCTTCCTGTCAATGGCAAACACAGGCATATATCATTAAAAACACAGTTCTGATTTCTTCTATTTATTTTATTGTTGCTTTCATGAACATATAGAAAAATGTTGCCGCTTAAGATTCATTTTCCATTTTGTGACTGAGTGTATGTGATTGGAGTTAATGCAGAGAGTAGAGACAAGACAAAATATATCCAGGTGACCTCAATATGTTTTGGATTCTTTAATACATATGAATTATAAAAAACACATGAAAACAAGATACATGTAAGCATATAATAATCCACTCACATATAATTGAGCTATCCCAAAGCTCAAAGTAACATGTATGGAGTGGAGCCGTTCCTGCTTTGGGATATAATATTGAGTAGAGCAAGGTGGTTATATAAAATAAACAGAAAGACTAATAGTGCAGATTGTATATGAAAGAGACCGAACTAAACAAATACGCTGCTTACAACGTAGAGAGCATCAGCATGCTCATATAAATTATTATAGGATGTATCATCCCTACCAAGGATCTGTGTAGCACATATTGTCTTGGACAACTAAGAAGGCATGCAGGAGGCAGAAATCCAGAATAAAATCATCCAAAATGTAATCAAAGCATAATAGTCTCACATTAGTGGATTTTGCTACTTTGTTGGAGCATTTCCTGAGTGAACGCTAAAAGTCACATGATTGAGAGATTCATGGTAAAACCAAAAGTCTTTATCAATTTGGTTAGTTTAAACAGTACACGTGTGTAACACAATCACATGGCTCTAACATGTGCAGTCAATGTCCTGCTCTCAAACGTTGTGAAATTTCCTGCCCTTCATGCTACATACACTGATCAACCACAACATTAAGACTACAGACAGGTGAAGTGAATAACATTGATTACAATGGTACCTGTGAAGGATTGGGATATATTAGGCAGAAAGTGAACAGTCAGGCCGTCTGGTCCGATCACACAGAAGAACTACTCTAGTTCAAACTGCTGAAAAACTTATTGTTGGCCATGGATAGAAAGGTATCAGAGCACACAGTGCATTGCAGTTTTCTGTGTATGCACCTGTACAGACACAGACTGTTTAGAGTTCTCATCATGACTCATTTCCACTGCTGAAAGCCGACATGAGTTTCAGAACTGGGCCATAGAGTAATGGAAGAAGGTTACCTGGTCTGATGAGTCACATGTTTGTTTAAATCAGGTGGATGGCCAGGTGCGTAATTTACTTGGGGAAGAGATGGCTTTAGAATGCATTATAGGAAAAAGGGAGATTGACGGAGGCAGTTTTATGCTCTGAGTAACCTTGGGTCCTGGTATTCATGTGGATGCTACATTGAAACATACCACCTACCTAGAGATCATTGCAAACCACATATAGTGGTAATAGTGTTTCCTGATGTCAGTGGCCTCTTTCAGCAGGATAATGCACCCTGCCACACTGCAAAACCTGTTTAGGAGTTATTTGAGGAACTTGACAAAGAGTTCGTGGTGTTACCTTGACCTCCAAATTCTCCAGATCTCAATCCGATTGAGCATCTGTGGGATGTGCTATAAAACAGATCTGATCCATGGAGGTCTCATCTCACAACTTGCAAAAGTTAAAGGCTCCCCCTGCTAATATCTTGGTGCCAGATACCAAACAACACATTCAGAGGTCTTGTGGAGTCTATGCCTGTATACATCAGAGCTGTTTTGGCAACACGAGGGGGACCTACACTTCCTTTCTATTAGGTAGATGGGATAAATGTTGTGGCTGATCAGTGTATGTACAGAATTAAAATGCACGTAACTTTTAATGCAACATTTGGATTTTAATGGTGCAGTGCTTGTTAGATTCATCATCATCCAAATCTGTATGAATTATATAGTTAATAAAATACTACTACTTCTTAATACTATTGCAAATAATTATTTTAACATAATTTAAATATTTACTACATCCAATATATTACTGTAAAAGTGAGTTTACTTATCTAAACCTCTCCCTTGTGGGCTCCGCCATCTTGGTCCAGCACGGTCCTCCTCGGCACTGATGTTACTGCTGTGCTCTTGCACATGCGCAAGAGTACAGCATTAAAGTCTATGGGGGATCCAGCAAGACCACGGGGACCTTTCTAAGATACAGCCACGTCCCTGCAGCCATCACTGGTGATGGCTGCAGGGATTGACACTTAGGCTCCGCTTTGTGTCAAGAAGTGTCAAGCGGAGGAGAAATACAGAGACAAAGTTACATTTATTTGTAAGAGAAAGGTTGACAATGATGTGAATGTTTTTGCAAAGTGTATAAGATACAATGTATACATTGCAGCAAATGTTTTTTTTTTAGAATCTAGAATGTCCCTTTAAATTTTGCAAACACTATTTTTATTTTTACACAATTCACGATTAAATAAATTACATTGTATAGCCATACTAGTCTTGACTAGCAACTTATATTTTCTATTGTTGGACTCACTGAGTTATACACAAGTTTAGAAAATATTATGGTGAGAGTCCTTTCTCTGACAAGCATCATGTATTTTGTTATGTCAAGCACTGGGACTTGTAAGGCGCTGACACCAGCATTTAAAGCAAGTGCCATTGTCTCTTTTTTTTTGTCAGTCCCTGCAAGTTTCTCGAGAACAATCTAAATATACATGAGGATAGCATGCTGCATTAATTAGCCTAATGCTTCCCTGTGGTAAAGATTTATAAAGCTTCTATCCCGGGTTATCCTTTTGTTTATTATACAAAGATTGCATTGAAATACTATTTTTAGATCAAATCCAGATATGAATTTCATAGTCCAAAAACAGGACCTTTACCAACCTTTTCATTAACATTTAAACCATTTGATGTCAGATTAATGACTAAGCAGCTAATTGGTTGATACAATAATGAAGGGATTTGCATAGAAATGAGCCCTCTGTGTTCCAATTTGCAGAGAAAAGATTGAGTGCAAAAGTTTTTGCCAGGAAAAATAACACGTTTTGTTCGTATTTTTTTTGTAAACTCTCCATATTTTCCGTCAGTGTTGAGGATTTCGTAAAATAAAACCACACACATTTTTTATCATTACATTAGCTGAGTGCCCCATTCCTGATCTAGGCTATTCCCAGCAGCCTTTGACGGCTTATTTTAGCCGAATAACATCAAGCTTTTAAATTATAATTACCAAATCATTTTTTTTTGTAGTGCTTCTTGATGTCACTATAATTAAACCATTCAATCTCATACATTTCAAAGGACAGAATGAGAGCTGTCTTTGCTGGCAGATTTCAAATATTTAAAAAAAAATAATAATAGAGAAGCCAGCCAATATTTAAAGTTCCTTTTAAAAGATATGTTTTGAAAAGGCAATAATAAGCTAGTAGTCTAGTAGTATTTGCATTTCAGTAGATGTTTTATTTGTATACTGTTAGAAGAGGGAGCATCACCTTGTAAGCTAGAGCTATCAGTTAGGATATTCGGTGTATCTCTGGGTCCGGGGTTGGTGGTCTGGAAGCACAATAGACACTAATGTAGTGTAGTATATTTGGTGTTATTCGTAGGGTAAATATATATGTCAAAATGCACTCACATATTATGGAGCCTTCTACTGGCTCCCAGTAAACAGCATAAAGTGGTATAATTCTTACTCTTGAACATGATACCTGGCTGAAGTGTTGATGGTGGTGTTATATGAATAAAACCAGAAATAATATATAGTGCTCAGTGTTATATAAAAAAGTGTAAAATGAACTGGAAAAGTAGAGAAAAATAACGATTTTGCTCAATCCCTCCACCAAGGAAACATAGAAACATAGAATGTGACGGCAGATAAGAACCATTCGGCCCATCTAGTCTGCCCAATTTTCTAAAGACTTTCATTAGTCCCTAGTCTTATCTTATAGTTAGGATAGCCTTATGCCTATCCCACGCATGCTTAAACTCCTTTACTGTGTTAACCTCTACCACTTCAGCTGGAAGGCTATTCCATGCATCCGCTACCCTCTCAGTAAAGTAATACTTCCTGATATTATTTTTAAACCTTTGTCCCTCTAATTTAAGACTATGTCCTCTTGTTATCGTAGTTTTTCTTCTTTTAAATATTGTCTCCTCCTTTACTGTGTTGATTCCCTTTATGTTTTTAAATGTTTCTATCATATCCCCCCTGTCTCGTCTTTCCTCCAAGCTATACATGTTAAGATCCTTTAACCTTTCCTGTGGTGTCCAAACTTCAGGAAAAATCGGGATGGTCTAGGTTGGTTAATTCATTAATTTAATTAGTAATCCCATATACAAATAAAAAGATAAAAACAAGTAAAACAAGTTGAATAGTAACACTAACGTGTTCTATTTATTAGCAAACCTTTCTTACGTTAAATATGGTACGAAAAATGCAATCAGCCTGATAGAATACATATTTTCAGCTCTGTTTTGCATTACTTGATACATTTACACGAATGCCCTTTTAAGCTGCGTGAACAGTCACGGAAAGTGAAAGATCTATAAATTTCAGGGATTGAAGGCTGCTGGAGGAATAATGTGGGAGATCAAGACCAATGAAAGATGTCATGAATCTAAAATCCCTTTCAGTGGGCACGGCATTCAAGCTATGTAGCATACATTATTTTTTTCTTAGATTCACATATTGTTTTTCATATCATTAGTCACACAAAGAGCTTTTTTTTTCAGGAGGAAAAGCAAACAATTTACTTTAATTATCTTCTTTCATTTTGATTGCAAGAATACTACAATTATAATTCCAAGCGCAGATAATTTAATTGAAGTTAGAGGGACGTTCTAACGTCCAAATACAAAAATAAATTAAAAAACACTGTTTAGTAGATATACCCTCAACGAAAACATGCGTGCATTTAATTATGCACTTTTTCTTTGGGTGTGTATATCTAAAAACAGCTTGCCAAAGCTGCAGATCTCTTGTCTGCAGTCTTTGCAAACCCTTCCATTCTAGGAAATGCTAGCAGAATGCTTGGTTGTATAGGGAGAGGTATTAGCAGTAGAAAGAGGGAAGTGATCATGCCATTGTACAGAACACTGGTGAGACCTCACTTGGAGTATTGTACGCAGTACTGGAGACCATATCCCCAGAAGGATATTGATACTTTGGAGAGAGTTCAGAGAAGGGCTACTAAACTAGTTCATGGATTGCAGGATAAAATTTACCAGGAAAGGTTAAAGGATCTTAACATGTATAGCTTGGAGGAAAGACGAGACAAAGGGGGATATGATAGAAACATTTAAATACAAAAAGGGAATCAATACCGTAAAGGAGGAGACTATATTTAAAAGAAGAAAAACTACCACAACAAGAGGACATAGTTTTAAATTAGAGGGACAAAGGTTTAAAAATTATTTCAGGAAGTATTACTTTACTGAGAGGGTAGTGGGTGCATGGAATAGCCTTCCAGCTGAAGTGGTAGAGGTTCACACAGTGAGGGAGTTTAAGCATGTGTGGGGTAGGCATAAGGCTATCCTCCAAAGAAAAAAGTTACCTGCGCTCTTCCCAAATCCCAATGCATATTTAAACAAATGGAGGTTATTTCGTTTCTGTAATGGCCATGAAAGAGTTTAGCCCACCTGCCACGTCAAGGCAAACCTCTCAGGTGGGTCCTACACTAACCTTTTACCCTGCTTCCTTGAGCTTCTGGAAAAGATATCTTGAATGAGACAGAGAGGGGTATTTTTTATATACACCCCTATATGCTTATTAATCCTTAATAGGAAACACATGGGATGGGCGGCAATATTGTAACATAGCTGTGTGATCCAATAGATAATAAAAATACAAAAAAACAAGTCCTGTGGTCAAAATCCCACTACTCTTGGATGGCAGCAACGACCATAGTACACATACAGTAAAAATCTAAGAAAAAAGTTACCTGCGCTCTTCCCATATCCCTATTTAGTTTCTCCAATGGCCATGCGAGAGTTTAACCCACCTGCCACGTCTGGGCTGATGTGTACTATGGCCGTTGCTGCCACCCAAGAGTAGTGCAGGACTTGTTTTTTTGTATAAGGGTATCCTCGACTTAAAATAAGGCCAGGGACTAATGAAAGTATTTAGAAAATTAGGCAGACTAGATGGGCCAAATGGTCCTTATCTGCCGTCACATTCTATGTTTCTATGTTCTAACCCCGCCCAGACTTTCTTTGGCTGTCCAATCACAGACTTCCCAATACAGCTCAATGAGAAGTCTTTTCAAAGCAGGTGCTCTGGGCAATTTCTGCCTCTTGTGTTTGGCTCCTCTGAGCTAACCAAAAAATGAAGTAACAGAGCCGGTTGTCTGATTGAAAGCCAGGTGGATGTAACAAGGTTAATTTATAAAAGTGTAAATTTATGAACTAGTACTTCGCATTTCGTGTGAAAAAACATCTACTCTAAAACAAGAATGGATAGCTTGGGAAGATAAAGTTAGGCTTCAGTACAAACTTTGACCATGTTTCCCACATGACAAAACAAAATATTTTATTTTCTTATAATAATTACCATTTATAATATAATTTAAAAACATAATTATACAAAACATATATGACATACTTGTACTCCCCCCCACCCCTTTAAAAAAAATATGTATTACTAGCTACATGGATATAAACTATTATTATAACCCCGTTTGTTTTTTCTTTGTTAGCTTTTGTTTTTCATTTTGATTGTGTTATTAATATTGTAATTGTTACATTCTACACTTATTGTACTAATTGTTACTATCGATATGTACACTTATTTTGATGTGTAAATTTAAATAGAAACATGAAAAAAGTGTAAATTTCTTTTGAAATCTGCCCTTTTAGTAACATGAAACAAAAAGGAAACACTCTTCACACATAAGGCACTTCAGCAGCAACATTGCTCTAGGTTTCTGGATTGTGCCTTGAAAAATTCTGTTGAATGTCATGATAACTGGAGATATTCTAAGCTAGTAAAAGTCACAAGGCTCCTCTACTTATTTCCTTTATACCTGAAATAAGAATCCTTGTTAAAGGACCACTATAGGCACCCAGACCACTTCAGCTCAATGAGTGTTAACCCTGCAGCTATAAAGAGAAACTGCTATGTTTACACTAGGGTTAATCCTGTGAAAATTACAGTGAGAAGACGCTGGACGTCCATAGGAAAGCCGTGAGAGATGCTTTCCTATGGACTATTTGAATGTGCGCGCGGCTCTTGCCATTCGGCGCTGACGTCAGCAGAGGGAGGAGAGTTCCCCAGCGCCGAGGGAGCCCGGTGCTTGAGAAAGGTAAGTGTTTAGCCCCTTCAGCCCCCTTCAGCACAGCGGTAGTGGGGCCCTGAGGGTGGGGGGGACTTAAAGATCCTATAGTGCCAGGAAAACGAGTTTGTTTTCCTGGCACTATAGTGGTCCTTTAAGCATTAAAATTTCTCGGAGCAGTGTGGATATTGCATATTCAACTATCAATAAATAGCAACGTGAACAATATAGAGCCTTATGTAAGTTGTAATATAGCAGCCAGGCAACTACAGATTGGTTGCCTCTGCTTACAGTTAGGTACATTGACCTAACTCATGTTATTTTTTACATAGTGTTATTAATAAAAGTAATAATAACTTCAGTCTTTAACCAGGCATAGTATGTTTATATTTAAGTAAGCTTTCAGGAAATCAAGTGTTTTTTATGCTATGGCTGCCCACTTGTTGGTACTCAATTCATTGACCTCTGAGATGAAAACAGACTGATTTGAATCAATCTGAAATGTCAAGAGGTACTAAAGACACTGGAATAGGGCTGGTGTCAGCATTATTGGTTACACAGAGGAAGATGCATTGTACCAACCCTCACTCTTCTAATTCCGCATACCTCCCACTTTTCCCACTTCTTACACTCTTCAGCCCTCAACGAATAATTTACATCATGTAATTTTCCTCTAGGATGTATAGGGAGTTAGTTACATAGACTGCTATTATGAGGTCATGAAGTCAACTAACATATTCCAGATGGCTCCACCTCCTGACCACACTTTTCATCGTTCCCCAAAAAGTGACCCTCATTAGCCTTCAGAAATGTTGGAAAGTATGATTAGGTAATGGTTAGGCTCTCAGGAAGTATTCTGACTTACGTTAGTATTTTATTCTCTTAGTAGATAGATTCCGAACTGATATTATACACATTCTGATTATGTTGGTGCGTGTTAAATGCATATTGCTAATAAAAATTTCCTCTTTCTTATTTAGTGAATTAATACTATACTATTACCATCCTAGTGACCTTAGTTTGAGGAATTTGTTGCTTAAGTAAGTGATACTTCCAAACGGATGTAAAAATAAGCATCCGAACTATCCTAAACTTTACATGACCATAAGTAACATTTGTCACAATCTCCTGTAAGGTAAATACAAGTGAGTGTCCGGGTTTATCCGAGTTTCTTAAAGGCTGTGTAGAAGTCTTTTCAGATATTTTACCGCAAACGAAAAGGACCAGAAACAAAAAATAAAGAGAAAAAAAATCTGAACAAAGGCTTTCTGTTTTTTCTGTCCCACTTGCTGGGCTGTTGTCTTTTTCCCTTTTCACTGGAGGAAGGGTAGTACAGGGTCAAAGTTGAACAACACTGAAAAGACATTCAAGCCTGACTGTTAAAATCTGAATTATACGATTTGAGGACGAGCGTATTCACAGGAGTTTTTTTCCCCAGTCTTTGAGAATTTGAGGTGACAGATGGTGTTGCGACAATGTACAATAAATGCAGTGCTTGATCTTCTAATTTGAACCGAGTTTATACTTTTTATAAACTTAGATGGTAAACATGCAAGTTGACTTGTTTCCCCCCCCCAAAAAAAAAAATTTAAAAGAAGAAAAGAAAAACAAAAGCTCTGGAAGTAATCTCGTTGTAAAGTAAACAAACAACGAGGAAGCCCGTGTTCAATTCGGCTGCATTGTCAAAAATGAGCTGCAGTACACACAAAGCAGACCTCTGAGGGGCTTATAAAACTCTTAATTTCATGGTTAATTATGATCTTTTTAGAAATTCCTCGTTGTGCAGCCCAAGCATGTCTAGGTCTAGTGCATTGCATGTTTTATGTCCCTGTGATACAATAAAACAAAAACAAAAATTACATAAAAAAAGAGAATGTTTTCTAAATATGAGTTTATATATTTATTTCCCTATATTTTCTAAGTCTGCATTGACTCATTTATGCAAAATTATATTACATGTATATTATATACTTGTTACGGCTCCTCCGGTAGGAGAGGGGTTACTGCCGTATAGGACGTTCCCTTACCGAATGCAGAGATAGCTACTGAGCGCTCCAAACTGCCGAACAGCAATCACACGTATCCGTTGGTCTCCAAAAACAGCCGAACAACAATCACACAAATCAGTCAGTCTCCCAAATAGTCGAACAAGCATAATCCATACGAATAATCCCCCCAATGACGAGACAAAGCTCTATATTGAGGGTCAGCAGGAATCTGTTTTACTGAGGGCTACCTGCCCGGTATTTATGCAGGTCTCCCACCTGGTGGACACTCCCATAGGGGACCAGATGGGAGACTGTGACAAGGACATTACAACAACCAATAACAGTGTTACACATGTAGCCACATTTTCCACTTTAATCACTGGAAATAGACCGGCCGCACAGCCTAAGTCTCTAAAACTATTTTGGGCAAGAAGCCATGCTTGCGGCCCGTCAAAAAGAGACTTCCGTGAAAGCTTTAATTTTTTTGATTTGTTGTTCACCCAAATCAGGGCTATGTTTTAGGGGTATGTTATGTTTTGGGGGTATGTTATGTTTTGGGGTACTTTCTGAACTTTGTGAAAATGTGTTTTTTCTACCTGGAGATAATTGAGTTACTTAGAGGACTTTACTCAATTATCCCCCAAGCAGAGGGGAGGGATTGTGTGCTGTACATGGGTGTGTCACAGACTGTATGCTTGTTCTAATTGGTTTGTGTCCTTTGTGTTCCTGTGCCCTATCAGGTCCAGGGGGTGTTCCTCTGGCATGGAGAATTGTATAAAAGCCAACTTGAACCATTAACGATCAGATCATCTTACACCTTCATGAAGTCTTGGCTCATGTTTGGGGGATTGGAGAACTACACTTTTGGGATTGCTATAATCACTATATTCTGAGTATAATCACTATGCTCTTGCAAGAGCCGTTCCTACTACGCTATCAGCACTAAGAGAGGCCTACCCGCTGGAAGCTGGATCCTGGTCTTGAGTCCAGGGTGGGTGGAGGACGGCGAGACCCCAACAAAGCTGCAGCAGTTTGTTGGGTTTACGGTGGTTATGGTGTTCCAGTGCAGTGCTTATGGTACTCACCAGTACTAGGAAACAGCAACTGACGGAGATACCCGGTTGGGTTGCCAGGCGGTCCTTCACACTCTTTTTTTTAATTGAAAGCATTGTAGATATAAGAGCTGTACAGCAAGGATGGTGGAGACTAATACAGAATAATTCAAGAAAGTTTACGATAGACTCACTGTTGTCTTGAGCATGAAACACAATAACTAAAAAGCCTGTGCTTTTGAATAGGAAATAGGTGAACTTAATGGCCATATGCCTTTATCTGCCATCAAACTATGGTTTTATCTGAAGATATAAATGGAGGAAGGGTTCCCTGATGTCTTTATAAACTAAAAAAATATATTACAGAGAAATGTATGCAGGCTTTGTGACTGTGACTGCCTGAGAACTGAAATTGAGTGAAATTTCCTGAATCCTCCACAAGGAGAAGAAAAACACTTCAATCCATGAAGACAAGTAAAGGGACTTTAAGGAAGTCCATAAATAGGCACAAAAGGCGTCAGAAATGATTGTTCTTCCCCTGTACGCCCGAGCCAGCGTGTAACCTTATTTTAATAAAAATCCCTTTTTTCCTTTTTTTTGTGGAGTTTTTCATTTCTCCGTGGGGAAATCCAGCAGTTCCACTCAATTTCAAGTATCCCAATGTCTTACTGGCCACAATCCCAATTTTATTCAGTTTGACTCAATAAAGGACATTATGTATATACTATGCTCATTATTCAATAGAAAATGCATTGTATTTATGGATTGGAAGACTAGTAAAGTTACCCAGGATTATAACAGATGGCAAATCACATTGTTGCATAGTATTATGGGCAGAGTCATTTTATTTAACACTACACCCTTTTCAGGAACATCACGTTACTGTTTTAGCAACATCACACGCGGCTGTGATCCAGAGCTAGATATGTAAAGGGAAGTAAAATATCATTAAAAAAAACACATCTAGATTAAATAAATAATGTCACCCCACAAATAATGAGTATATGATGCTGAAATATCCTGTTGAAGATATATTTTGTTTTTATAGAAAATCAGACATGGGGAGGTACTACTCTGAATATGAAGTTTATTGTGGGATATTTATTTCTTAGGTTGTAGTGAGGCTTGTCATTTGATCCATCATACTCTACATTTCTGTAGGGATACCTTTACTGTAGTTGTTTTGGTGAAACTTAATATTGTCCCTCCCTCTTTTTCCCCTTTGCTTTATCTTTCTTAAGCCTCCACCCTCAACAATACTAAACTTTGTTCTGTATTCAGGACTCTATACTTTGCTTTGAATGTGTTTGTGTTGAATGAGGCTAAAAGCAGTTTGAATGAGGGAGTTTTGCAGGTGTTCTGTGTATTTTCTGGGAGATAGCCAGGCAAGGCCACTGGAACAAGTTTTTGTTCTGAATTCATAGAATCAAATTACAATAGGATACATATCAAAATCACGGCATAGCTAACTAATGAGTAAAGACTATATGATTTGCATTAATATATATGCTCACTCACAATTAGTAAAATAACCAAACACCACATGTGATATTTATGGTGATCACAGTGCCCCTTTAATTTGTGTCTGTAAATATGTACCCTACATGATTGCAATAACAATGAAGTGTATAAATGTGTACAGATAAGATACTTAACCTCGCTTATCTACTACTTGTGGTTTAACATTTACTCCCCCAAAAATGTGAAGCCATACTATTGGTTCTAGGATTAATTGTTACGGGAACCCAGAGTTCTGATCCAATTTGAGATCTTGCACTGGAGCCAACCTTCAGGTAAGAAAGCACCCAGGGATCTCCTGGCATTATGACAACTTCAGTCAATGAGTTTGTTATGGTTCCAGAGTGTTCATTGCAGGGTTCTGTAGTGGAGCTCAAATACCATGGCTATGTATCTCCACTATTCCTTCCTCGAAGCTGAACGAAGCGCTGTAATAATCCAAGACCTTTCCCCCTCCCCCAGCAACTAGATGACACATAGTACTGGGAGTCAGCTGAGCTTTATTTGTTCACACACGGCTTTTGTGCATGGACCCCTTGCATTGGGTCTACATAGCAACATTCCCAAGAGTCTCTGTTTCTGAGAGATAATTGAGGTCAAAATAAGATAACTAAATCATCTCTCAGTTACAGAAACGAATACAAAATATCACAAATCACCCCCAAAATACACCATAATAGCACAGGAACCCCCAAAAAGTCATATAATTTAATTGCTGGAGTCTGAGCGCCCACTTTGTCAAAAAAAAGGGCTCAGGTCCCTTCGGTAGTTTGAATTCGCCATTCGAATAAAGTTTTGACGTGTCGGTCACATGGTGATGTCCCAAAATAGTTCCACAGAAAACAAGGCAACGACCAGTCATCTTTCATTGGGTTCCCATATGAATACCGATTAATGCTCCCCCTGGCTGTTAGGTAGCGAATGCGCCCCTTGTTCGGTAGTTTATGTCTCTCGAACACCATTTTCCTAACTGTTCGGGAAGTTGCACGGGCAGTGGTACAAGTTTCCCCGATGTTCGTGGGGTCGCGTATCTGACATACAGTTCCACGCACTCGACAACCATGTACTACTACATGCGTTCGGGAGATAAAATGGCCGCCAATTCTTGGAGCACGTGTGTTCGGTTATATGAATGGCGGCCACACAGGGAAAGCACTTGAATTAATTGCATACTTATGGTTAACAGCCAGTGGTCGGTGATTATGAAATGTGAACAAGGGGAGTTGGTTCGGTAAATGAACAGAGGGTGTATAGACAGCCGAACAAAAGGAAAAAAAAGTTTATTTTACAAATCCATTCTGCTACAGATACTAAATTAGGGGCTATCTGCCAAACATCCCTAGTATGTGTAGTATTTTTAACACTTTCCATTTGAACTTCATATCACTATTTTGTTTTTCACTTTATCAATCTTTATTGAATTCCCAGATAATTGTTTAAGCACATTTTAAACTTGTTTCTATTCTTCACAATAATTTACCAAAAAGTCAGTCAAATTTGTTTTGTTAATGATAGTGATTACCGTCTGTTTCCATAACTGTTAATAACTGCTAATTAGCGGCTGCTGTAAAATATAACATCTCCATAGAGATTAATAGAAGATGATGAATGCTAATAACACCTGCTTCATATTTTAGACTGAAAAAAATACTTCTTGTTGCTATATGACTAAAATTACACCTGTACACCTGTGTTAAAAAAAAAAATATTTATTCAATATTTAATGGGTCCCTCTAAGCACCAACACAGCTTTGAATAATTACAAAGTTGAACGTGATATGAGCACTCAGCACTTGTACTCAGCTCAGAGTCTGGTTTAGAACTGCCGCGATTTGTAAAAATCATACAGCTATAAGACAGCCTCTCAGAGCTGTCAATCAGGTGGTTCCAGTAGCGTAATATTAATTTTGTCCAACATGCCACATGTACAACTTCTGCTGAATGCCTTTTCTTTTGATTGGTGTAAAAAGCCTGGTTGTAAACTGATATCAGCTGTGGTATGGAGGCTATAAGTTTGCAGAGTGTTAAAACTAACCCTGTCCACTGGATTCTTGGAACTGCCTTTGATGGATAAACCAATTATCTCATTAATTCCTGCCGGTGTAAGGTTTATATCATAAAGGAATGCTAGACAGTATTACCACTAAAGAGTGCAGTAGTAGTCATGTTGCTTAAAGTGCTCCTTTAACGACATAAGTCCTAGTGGAATTGCTATTGCAAATATTTGGAAAATGCACTTTTTTTTCTTAATCTACCTCCAGTTTGCAAAAATGTATTGCTAAGAGGTGGTCGGTATATGTGGAGACAGACGATAAAGTCAGAAAAAGAAAACAGAAACCTGATTCTATTTTTTAGCCAGAAACATCTGCCTGCTGTTAAAAAATTCTACTAGCTCCTTTTTACCAATAAGCATGGAAACAAGCCCATAGATTTTGGCTTGAATCAAAGTTTTAAAATTAGGCACTGCCCTAAAGAATTTGGGATGTGTAGCCACAATAGCTAAGGACTTTGGTGCTCTAAGTTCTTCCTCTTTATGTTGACTACTTTGTAATCGTGATTACCTGCTTCTATTGTCCGAATGTATAGACCCTGTATTTGAAAGGACAATTGCAGGTGAGTATGTGATGTTGGTTCGTATGACCATGTTATTTCATTAGCTCTGTCTTTGTTGAATGGACTATGCTTACCACTCCCTAGCAAGGAAACTGGAGCTCTTAACATCCTTGTTTTGAAGTAACACTACTCTCCGGGAAAACTGAGGACTGTGAATTGTGTTATGTTCTTTTTATTTATGCGGTATTGATCACAAAATGAAATGACATTGTATTCAACACTTCTTTTAAGTACAAGTATAATCCCTTCAGTCCAGTGCATTACACTCTTTGAACGTGGTTTGAAATATATTTATTATTAGACACCTCCTCATTTGGAACACTTTAGATGACTTTTTAAATGTAAACCACTTCTCAAAACTTATAATTAGCAACTATAGATAAATATTACTTACCATAGTCACTATAGGGATTGCTCACCTAAGAGTTAATTGTGATGAAAACTGACTCATACAATTCTGACAGAATAGAAGTTGAAACATGATGCACAGTATTTGGAGATTTCTTTTCCTTTTATAACTGTGCTATTTGACCTAATGTTTTCAAGTTGGTTGCCACTGCAAT
The DNA here is from genome assembly GCA_933207985.1 of Pelobates cultripes. NCBI lineage: Eukaryota > Metazoa > Chordata > Amphibia > Anura > Pelobatidae > Pelobates > Pelobates cultripes. The sequence goes on along the minus strand of OW240914.1, from coordinate 332,225,087 downwards.
TCAATGTAATGTATTTAAACGAGCAATGAGACGGCATTTCAATTTTTTTTTTATGTGCATATAGAGGAGATTAACTTATGTCTGTGCTCATGCAGTCTGTATGTAACATAGAGTGTTACCCGTATACCCTCTATCTGCGAGAGTACCTGTGTGTATGACTATAAATATGTCTGAGCTAGCCTGTGAGATATATGTATGTATGTATGTATGTATGTGAGTTTATGAGGTGCCTGTGTAAATGTATAAATGTGCCTGAGAGTATCAGTTTGTGAAATAGTGAGTGTTTACCAGTCTGACCTTTGGGTTACAGAAGCCTGGGTGCAGAATTTTTGTTTGGCACCCTCAAGTGGACATCTTCATCTTACTAACTCCTCCCCTTTGCATATGTCCAGTCCAGGCATTCACCTTTCCATCTGTAAGTCCCACCTCTTTTAGTAATCAAACACGCACTCACTGAAACTGTCAATGAAAGACACACACTCTCACTGATTTGACACACACTCAGTGACAAACTGACACACACTCTAACTTATTTGAAACACTCTCACTGACAGTTACGGACACTCACTGATTTGACATACACAGACAGACACACACTCACTGACAGACACACTGACACATGCTTTCAATGACGGATACAATCACACTGATTTGAAACACACACACACTGACAGACATGCTTACTGACAGACACACACACACACACACACACACACACAAACACACACTGACAGACACACACTCACTCACTGACAGACACACACGCACTCACTGACAGATACAGTCGCAATGACACACACTTACTGATTTGAAACACTCACTGACAGACACACACATACACTTACAGAAACTCTGACACACTTTCAATGACAGACACACACATACACACTGACAAGTGCACTAATACACACTCTCAATGACAGACACACACTCTCACTGATTGAAACACCCGCACTGACAGACTCATTCACTGACAAACACACACACTGACACATTTGCACATTCTTGCACATACACTCACAAATTGATTGTATTTATTGTGGTTTTATTTTTTGAGGCCTATTCTGCCTCCCTATCTTTGGGAGAGCTGGCATGAGTCCTCTGGCTGGGGTTCAGTAGGGATCTTCTCCCTGGGGTCCAGTGGTTCCTGCAATCTTCAGTGCCTCAGCGCTGAGGTTCTTCCAGTTCCTCACTGCTTCTTGTGCTCTGTTTAGTAATCCCGGGGCCAGAGTGATGTCATATTCCAGCTCCCGTGACAGCGTGAGGGACCAGTGAAGAACTGGAAGAACATAAGCGCCTGCCTACTTTTCCTTCTCTCCCGGTGTATTTTGGCTGAGTAGGTGTCTGCCATCCAGGTATGCAGGTGCTTGCTGTGCTTTACTGAATAAGTCCTACTTCCGGAGCACCATGTTACTGAATAAGCATCCTCTGGCACCTGTACTCCGTACACCCCACGCACCCGCCCAGGATCGGCCCTGGTGTTTACCCACCTCTTATTGCTTTATAGCATTTAATATTGAATTTAAAATATTTATACATTTTATCTATTTAAAAAGACTTGTATGATTTAGACAGTCATACTCAGAATGTGTCTGTGAGTGTTTGCCAAAAGTATTTTTCAATACAAATAGGTAAAATATTTATCATTTGTTACTCCATCTCCATGCCAATCTCCGTCCTGATGCCCTGCCATTCTGACTGAGATGATCCAAGATTGATGATCCCAGCCAATCCAATGTTCCCAACAGGCAATCATTGGGTAAAAAAAATCACCACACTGCGCCAGTCTAATGCTCTACAAGAAGAGCATTTGAGGAGGTTTGCTGTGAGAGCCAAGTTTGATTGGTTCTCCAGTGGCCGTCAGGAAGACAGCAACTAGAGGCATATTTAACCCAGCTATCATAACTTTGCTGTATCTTACGGCAATGTTTTTAGATAGCATGTTTAAAACTAAAGGGCCACTGCACCCAGACCACTTCATTGAGATCATTTGGTCTGGGTACCTTTAGTTAATGCTCGATGAGCATTATCGGAAATGTAGTTTAGAAACATCTAAGGTGCCAACATTCGGTGTGGATGATATAACTCTGTTGCTGTTGATTAAGCTGGACGATGCAGTTATTTGCTGTAACATGATGTTTCTTGATGTGCAGCTAGTTCTGCATACAGACAGTGCTGACTATAGGCATTTTATTTGGGATTTTGTTTGTAAGTTGCCTTTTCAGATTCAGCAAAAGAATCCTTTTGTGGCCTGCCAGGTCATTGTTTGTGTCCTGACGCATTGTACATCTCTCTTTGTTCAGACGATTAGCAGAATTACCGTAATTGTCTGTCACAAAATACCAGTGTGTGTGCCTGCCTAGATTTCCACCCTTTTTAATCTACAGGAAACTGATTTCATCATTTACTCCCACTTTTAGAACATTTACCTTCAACCCACGTGCAAGCATCATGAAAACATGAAAAAGGCAAGATATTTAGCAAATTAATCATCTAGTTTTAGACAGTTGAACAACAGTGTTGAGATTATTCTGTAAACCAGGAACTATGGATAAGTAACAATTTTTCACAGAATGTGGAACAAGATAGCTGAGCTGGGGGTTATTTGAGCTGAGGAGATAGCTGAGCCGGGGGGATACCTGTGCTGGGGGATAGCTGAGCCGGGGATAGCTGTGCTGGGGATAGCTGTGCTGGGGGATAGCTGAGCTGGGGATAGCTGAGATGGGGAGGCGGGGTGATTAGCTGAGCTGGGGAGATAACTGAGCTGGGGAGATAGCTGAGCCGGGGGGAGGGGTTAGCTGAGCTGGGGAGATAGCTGAGCCAGGGGATAGTTGAGGTGGGGGGATAGCTGAGGTGGGGTTGGGATAGCTAAGCTGGGGGGATAGCTGAGGTGGGGTGGGATAGCTGAGGTGGGGGTGGGATAGCTGAGCTGGAGGGATAGCTGAGCCTATTAACAGCACTCTATGTGATTTTTTTTTTGTTGCAGTTTTTAAAGAAAAAAAATCTTTATTAATTTTTAATTAGAAACCCACTATTTTTAAGTGTTTAAAAGCTTTGCTTTAAACATCGTATGGACTCATAGTTTAGCCTAAAGTTTAAAAACCACAAGTTAGTTCCTTCCTTCCTTCCTCCCTTCCTCCCTTCCTCCCTTCCTTCCTTCCTTCCTTCCTTCTTTCCTTCTTTCCTCCCTCCCTCCCCCCTCATTTTCAGATGCTGTTGGGGGTTGAATCTCATGGTGCAATCCCATTTATCTAACAACAACAACAACAACAACAAAAAGAGGGGAAATATCAATCTGACTACATCAACACAGTCCATCCTTTAAATCTAGTAATCCTCTTCTAGACACAACTAAACCTATCCAAATGTTCCATTAGGCCTCGTCAGCAAGAGGATGCTGATCTCCAATCCTCTATCCCAAAACATTATAATTATAATGATTGCATACAACTAAGTGGTGTCCAAAATATAGGCTAATGTGCGTGTTCTTCCCATACAATCCCATAAGACCCCTTCCCCCCACTAAAAATACAAATGAATTATGAATATTTCTCAATTTATGTCTCCAATGTCGATTGTTGTCAAACAGTTAAATGAGTTATCATCTTTTGCTCATAGAAAAGGGACAAAGACGTTTTTACTACCTTTGTCCTTTAATGATCTCTGTCCCAAGTATGCTGGCCCTCGTTGTGTGCTTCCCACCATATGACATTGCAATGGGTTAATTATTTTCCTTGCCTTTATCTGATCCATCTTCTGCTTCCTCTTGCCATGATTAAACATTGTGCCCTAGCCCCAGTGTTTTGTGTTCTCTCTCCCCTTTGGAGCCCATGGGCATTGAAGTCTTCTATGTATTCTATTCAGCGTATTCTTCTCTGAGTAGATCTAGGAGAGACAATTGACTGAGGCACTTTGTCTACTGGGAGTGGAAAGGGAAGGAAAAAACTGACTGTCACCTGCTTAGTTCTGGAAGTAATTGAATTGAGGAGGTGTTGGACGGAGACAAAACACACACTCATCATTTGGCTGCCTGTAGCTCCTAATGTGTAATTTGAATTTTATTGCTCCATGGAGAAGAATAAGTGGGTGCTGAGGATGCATCCCTCAGGTCTTGGTATAGTCTTGTGTTTTGGCATCTTACCAATTTCCATGGGCCCCAGGCAGTTCTTCTCTATACCCTGTATTAAAGGGAGCCTACAGGTCCAAAATAGCAATTGTTATTGTGGAACTATAGATTCCCTTCTGTTTGAACCTCTTTTGTCCACACACCTTTGCTGCTACAATTAAAGCTAAAAAAAAAAGATTACTCACCTTGTTTGTAGCACTGGAATTCATCTACTGCAGCGTCCAGATTTGTCTCCGATGATGTAATTATCCAAACTGACATTACCCTCAATATCCTTTAATACATTGCTTCTCGTAGAGATGCCCATGTGCGGCCAAACGCTGAACTCCATCCATCAAATGATCCGATCAGCAGCATTTGATTCCCAGACTGAGTTTTAGGAACACTAAGGGTTGACGTAACCCTGCAATGTAATCATTGCCGTTTCTAAAAAAAATATTATGTTTTACATTGTAGGGTTAAAATGACAGAACAAGTACTGCAAGGCCACTTTATTGAGACTAAGTACTCTGGGTGACTATAGTGTTCACCTTAAAGGGAGTCCTGCCCATTTCATGTGATAGAGCTTAACAGATTCAGAGACAAAGTGTAGTTATTCCTGGAATAATTAATTTGTTTCTGGAAATAGCATGAAAGCCCTGTTCTAGGTTGGTTCCAAACTAGGAAGGGTTCAGTACGATTGTTGTAGTTTTAATCTAAGTGAGGCTGAAGATGCAAAAATAAATGGACCTGACTAAAATAATTCAGACTCTTAAATACACAGCTTGTTAATGATCAGTTCAGACAAAAAGACAACAGGACCATAACATTTTTAAATCCACATGTAGGATGACACGTTAACATTATATTAGTTAGTTTGTTTAAAAAAAATATTTTGGGAAATACAAAGAGTAAGTGACAAGTCAATTAAAAACAAAAGATATCAAATCCCATACAGGACAAGGTGGAATAATGCAAAAATTATCTCCTCAGACATTGAGCTATGCCAAACAACATCTAATGTGTGGATACTTGATTTAAATGGACACTTGAGTCGCCAGGACAACTATAGCTTAATGTAGTTGTTCTGGTGAGTATAATAGCTCCTTTCAGGCATTTTCATATAAGAAATGGCAGTGTTTACATTGCCCCTAGGGACACTTCCACGTGGCCACTCCTTAGATGGCCACTGGAGGGGCTTACTGGCTCAGGGCTGCACAATAAGCAGTCCTGCCATTCAGTTGGAGACACTGAATTTTCCTCATAGCGATGCATTGATTCAAGGTCATGATTGGCCGAAATTGCATTTGGCCCCGCCCACGTGCCAATTTTACAAAAAAAAGGGGTGGGGCCAGCACCGGCAGACCCGCGCAGCCCTGGAAATAAGTTTTAAACTTTCTTATGGGGACTAGCCACCTAAATGCTAGGTTAAACACCATAGGGTCAGGAATACATGTTTGTGTTCCTGACCCTATAGTGATCCTTTAAGCACTTTGAAGTGGAGGGGTCAATTAACAATATCTAACTTTGTTTAACATAAATAATACTTGGGGACTATGAGGGCACATCTGAGATTAGCACAATACTTGTGCATAGTTTTCATTATGCTATACACAAGTACAGAGAAAATCATTATAATGTTCAATTAATAATTTGTTATGCGGCCATGTTTGATTGTCACAGCCTTTAATGACTATCATAGGTAGGCAACAAGCCTACTGCTGGGCAAGAAGCTTACTAACTGTATGGAATGTGTTATACATTTTTTTATAAATGTACCCTGTAAATATAATATACCATTGCCTTAAAGGAAATCCAGTTTAAAGGTAAATTGGTTTAATACAGTTGTCACAAATGTTCAAGTATTCCAGGCCAAGTAGGAAACAAATAGAATTTTGCTTTAACTAGACATTCTGTAGAATTATTAAATTATTTTTTACAAAATAGCAATTACACTGTATAGTATAGAATTGCCTTTATTGCATGTCTGAAATATACATTGAAGGACAATTTGTTTACCATTTACAAAAAAATTCTACTTAATTTTATTGCAAAAACAAAATCATGCACAGAAATATAAAGAGCTGTCAAATAATGGTACATAAACATATGAGCATACAGATCAGGCATTATCACGCAACATATTTTTGAGATTAAATATATGTTTTTAAAAATGTATACTTTGAGAAAAGGAAAAAAACAAAAATTGTGGAATGTTTGTATTTTTCTGCAAATCTGTAGCTTCTCTGGAGACCAAGATGGGGCTGAGAATCCCATCGTTCTTTGGGTTGGTGTGTGTTTTTGTAACTATAGGTAGGTGCTTTACACCAGGGGTGCCCAAAAGGTAGATCCCTCGATGATTTCAAACTACAGCTTCCATGATGCTTTGTCATTCTAAAGGCATGCAAAGCATCATGGGTGTTGTAGTTCTACAACATCTGGGGATCTACCTTTTGGATACCTCTGTTTTAAACAAACACAGAATACAGTTGTGTAAATATATTATGTATCCACTATGGCATCTCCTGAAGATTGTTGGGTATCTCTCCCTTGCAATGAAATTTAGACATTTGGTGTTCACTTGATATGCCATGAGAATGATATTCATCTTTGTCATTTAATCACTCTCTGGGCTAATGCTTTCTTGGTTTTATCTGTTGGCGATTAAAGTCACCCTCCAGTTGTCCACCCCTATTTATGTGAGAGGCTCACAAGGGCCAAAAGACATGTCAGAATAAAATACCCTTATCCGATCAGATGTCCAGAGTAGCATATGTCGCAAATAAATGTACACATTGAAACCCTTCGCAGAACTGGTGAATTCTGGAGGAAAAGTAGGGAAATGCAGAAGCAAAGCTAAGATAGACCTTTAATAGCCTTTCAAAATAAGGTAGCCATGATGTCCACTCATAAGAATCTTCATTGATTGCCACCATATTATGAGGAACATTGTATAACTGATAAGAAAAAACACATGGCTTATTCTATTTTGGGCTATATATCCATTGTTTTAAAGTTTATTTTCATGACATGGTAATACATATGTTAAAAATAGAAATAACCTCTCTTAGAGATTTCTCACCAAATCTGGTACAGTGAATCTTTTTTATTATTTCTTCCTGCTAAAATTTTTATTTTTTCTGCTAACAAAATGCGACGTGTTTGTGTTTGTTTGGTCTTCCCCTTGGGTAAACATGCATCAAGGAAAGATGTCAATGTGAAGTACATAGCTCTTTTGGTCTTATACCTCTTGGCAGGGCTGGTACTCTTACTCTATTTAGCATCTGGTAAGCACCGATTCTATAAACGTTGATCTTATATTATAAGACAGACACAGGCAGACACACCCTCACTTAAACATACACACACTTGCTTTAAACATACACACACATGCTCACTGACATACACACAGGCACCTACTCTCACTGACACATGCATACACTACAGTCTCATTTTAAAATGATCTTCAGCAACTGAAAGCTGTATATCTGGTGTAGGTTATCACTCCACATGACAGCAGGATTAACTCTAGGGAAGGATGCTTAGAGGAATTGGGGGTAGTGAGAGTTCACTGCACCCACACTGTATGTTATGACTACAGATTTATTTCATTTGAAAGAAAACTCTACTGTTAATAGATTGTTGCAGGTGCAGTGCAGTAATCGGGGCTCTTTCAAACTAAGTTCTGATGTTTCTCCAGTCTGTTATAAATGGAGAAACATCAGGACTCAGGTTGAAAGAGCAGCAAGTACTGCACTGCACCTGGAACACAGTTATAGATGAAAGCAATGCTCTCATATGGGAAGGCTCACTAATGCTTTGTGCTGAGGAGCAAAGAGCATGAGGAAGAGTCGTGTCCTGGCTGTATGATTGACAGCTGGGAGGGTACAATCCAGATACCTTATAAAAGTGCAGATTTCTCTTGAAATTGTTACTTTTATAACGTGTGTAAGAGGGCATCCTCTGTCAAAGCGAGCTCTAAGCATGTAGCATCCTTTCACATTAATTAATTGAGAATTTTTATCAAGTGCTCTTTTAATTACCTACTAAAGCCTGCAACTGCCTACTGTGTTTGATTAAAGCTCCGTTACCTGAGCAGGAGATAAGAACTTTTTTAAAAAAAAATCTATAAAAACATTCTGTAATGTAAAAATTAAATATTGTTTTCATGGAGTCAGGGTTAAAAATGGGTGGTGGGGCTAGAGCTGCAAAAACATAGTGATTTAAATACTAAATTAAGGTTTGGTGCCTAAGGTGTAATTTTAAACCCTAAAGCCCTTCAAAGACCTGTGGAAGTTCTGGGGTGAAAATATGTCTTATTTGAAATAAATAAATGAATACAGACTAGGAGACTTCCTCTCTCTTAATTCTATCGTCCCAGGTCTAGGCCTATTGAGATTAAAACTAATATACATATATTCATATGCATATACACATTCAACAGTACAGTGCTGTGAACATCAGTTCCCCTTTGTTGCTGTTGTTACCCCTCCTGCTTTGATGATTTGCATCCCATCTGCACTAAATGCTCGACATGAAATATCATATAGATGTGTAGATGAATAGATGTACATAGAACTGTACAGCAAGGATGTAACATTATGTTATCTCTTTTGTTATGGTAGTGACAAGTTTATAGCCGTGAAAAAAACGTAGTTGATGTGCTAGCAAATGTTTTTTTCATTATTAAAGAGATGATAATTGTTAAAAGGACAATCCAAGCACATGATCAGCTGACGAATGCCACGACTTAATATTTTTGGTTGAGTTTTTCATATGATTTAATATTTTTTCATATGATTTATAATGATTTTTTTCAAACAATTAAAATATCAAAAAGAATATATCATATAAAAAATCCAGACATGTCCAGACAGTTAACAACACTACAACCAGAACCTTTTTCTGATTGTGTGTCTGTATTTGTTACTGTGTTTCATTGGATGTCTCTGTACATCAGTTTCTATGTGTGTGTGTGTGTATCAGAGTGTGTGTATATATGTGTTTGTATCAGAAAATATCTGCATGTGTGCATCAGTGTGCGTGTGTATGTGTGAACAAATATTTGTGTGCATGTCCATAGTGGCAACATGGCTTCAAAACGCAATGTAAGGGCGATTTGGTATGGCAAATGTCATAGTAATATGGCAACAGATACAATATACACTTATCAGCTGCACTGGCAGGTTAAGTGAATAACATTGATTATATTGTTACAATGGTACCTGTCAAGGGGTGGAATATATTAGGCAACAAGTGAACAGCCAGTTCTTGAATGTCATGTGTAGGAAGCAGGAGAAAAGGCAAGCGAAAAGATGTGAGTTACTTTGACAAAGGCAAAATAGTGATTACTAAATGACAGCAAGTCTTGTGGGGTGTTCCGAGTATGCACTGGTTTGTACCTACCAACAGTGGTTCAAGGCAGGACAACTGGTGAAATTGTGACAGTTTCTTGGGTGCCCAAGACTCATCGATGCACTTAGCGAGTGAAGGCTAGCATGTCAAACTTCTGAAAAACGTAATGCTGGCCATGATAGAAAGGTGTCCAAACAGATAGCAGTTTGTTGCTTGTGGGGCTGCGTAGCTTCAACTGGTCATAGTGCCAATGATAACCCCTATCCACCACCTAAAGTACCTTAGATGGGAATAAGAGTGTCACAACTGGACCACGGAGCAATGGAAGAAGGTTGCCTGGTCTGATGAATCCTGTTTTCATTTAGATCAGGTGGATGGCCGGGGGCATGCGCATCGTTTACCTGAGGAAAAGATGGCAGCTGGAAGTACTATGGGAAGAATGCAGGCCGGTAGTGTTATGCTCCGAGCAATGTTCTGCTTGGAAACCTTCGGTCCTGACATTCATGTTCATGTTACTTTGACACGTACCAACTACCTAGTGATTGTTGCAGACCATGTACATTATTATTATGTTATTATTTATATAGCGCCAACAAATTCCGCAGCACTTTACAGTGGGTGGACGAACAGACATGTAGTTGTAACCAATCAAGTTGGACGCACAGGAACAGAGGGGTTGAGGGCCCTGCTCAATGAGCTTACATGCTAGAAGGAGTGGGGTATAGTGACACAAAGGGTAAGGATAGTATTAGACTAATGACAGTTGCAAGAGAGGAATCAGTTGGAAGAAGTGGGGTTTTAATGGGGTTTTTTTAAGGAGTGGAAACTGGGTGAGCATCTAATGGAGGAGGGAAGTGAGTTTCACAGGAACATCCCTTCATAGCAATGGTGTTCTCTAATGGCCGTGGCCTCTTTCAGCAGGATAATGCACATACATTTAAACATTACTTTCCAGGACACCCAAAGTTCTAGAATTCTGTGGGTACATTTTTGCAAACCACTTGGTAGTAAAGGAGTTAATGAGATTAATGCATTTTTTGCATTTGCCAAGTTTCATATGTATTGCACTGTATTCTAAATCTGAATGCAAGACAGTATCTATGCAAGTTTGTAAAATGACGATTCCCCAGTTTCTTTAGAGTTAATTAAATATAAAAAGATTTAGTCAGCCTTGTAATTGCAAATTAGAACATCCCCAGGTTTGTGAACTTCCATTCTGAACACATAAGAACATTTTTTTTTTGTTTCAAGATACCTTAAACTACAGTTCGCCATTTCTATTACCATTAGAAAGGAGTGATGAAATTGAACATATTTTGTAAACCAATAAATTAATCAAAACTTCATCAGTTTTATTTTAGTATTGTTTTTAAAAAAAATACTGTATATTCACAAAATCACTATAAAAATGATTTTTCAATACCTTTTTGTTTGGATGTTACTCATCAAAGACAGTCAGTGCTGAATCTTGCTGTGATATAAAATGGCTATTGTGACTCATTGGGTTTATTCAATGACTATGTGATGGGGGAGAGGGGAAGAGTGAGTAGTCAGAAGGAACACTAGTTATGAAAAAAATAACAGTATAGAAATAGAAACAAACTCATTCTCAATTGCTGATTTTATCAGTATAATTTTTGGCTAGATTTAATTGAAGAAGAATGTTTATAATGACTTAAAATGGATGCACGCTGATAACTGTGCATCTAATCTAATAATCTAATCACATTTGATTTACGGCTTTCCCATTTCGGTGCCTTTTAAGCACTTTTCCAATTATAAAAAAAATTAAACAGTGCATTTTCTATCATTACTTTACAAAACAGTGACTCACTTTGTTTGATTTAAAACGAACAACAACAAAAAATGGTATTATTATTACTGGATGCAGGGTTACTTTGTCACTATTTCCAATTATTCCAACTGGCAGGTCTAGTGTGAAATCCTATTAGTGGCACTAGGTGACCCTGTGAAAAATTTACTGTTCAGGATGCTTGAGGTACAGAGACAAAATCTATGTGTTAATATGGTCATCAGAAAACAGATGATTCCTGGAACAGACGCAAGGCATGGGGCAGCAACATAATTAAGTGTAGCATACTGCTGGTAAAAGAGGCACTTTGATCCTTCGCATGGCTCTACATCTCATGAATAAACCAGAATAAAAAAACATACTTCTACCAGCAAAGGTGGAGATTAAGGAGACACTTACGGAGTGATTGCATATTGGCACTGCTTAGAGACTGTAAAGGTGTGAGACGGAAAATCAATTTTATAAATATAGAGATATGTCATTTTCTTTCTCTTAAAGAGCGTCTAGATACATTTTTGCAGTGATGTGCACGTGAGTTTAAGTAAGATATGTCCTTTAGTGCTGTGGTTCTTAACCTCTAGGGTGAGAGCCGAATCTGAGCCCAGGTTATTTTAGGGGGGTCCTCATTTTTTGTAACAAACATATCTTCATCATCTGTTGCCAAGCAACTGTCCGCCATAAATTGTTTACTGTAGCAACACTGACTTACCCAGTGTCATGAAGACACTTTGACACTAAGGCCTCTATTTAATAAGATTTCCAAAGGATTCAATATTGTTAGAAAGAATTTCCAGAATGTGGGAATGTATAGTTTTATTTTTGTTTGTGATAGTTAGTGTGAGTGTAATGTGTCAATCTAGTGTGCATTGTGGGAATGCACTTACACACATTTTACAGTAAGTGAGCTCTGTGTAAACAAAGTTGTATATATTTATTGAATAGGACTTATTTGAAATGTAATAAGCAATGCAGGCATTTTGCGAATCATATGCAAATGTATTTTTCTTAGAATGTAAATGCTGTAGGCAGTGTGTGAATGCTGTGATTAGTGAATTTACAGATTCCTTCTTACCGCCTTATCTAACCATATTTCTCATCTCTTGCCATACTCTTACCACACTATATCCATAGGACGTTGAAATGTAGTCCTTAAATTTCCTCAGTGAAAGCAAGCTCACGTCAGACACCTTTCCTCTAGGAAATTATAGGAAAGATTAAAGTGAAGCCCCGATGCAGCACTCCGTATGTGCTAAGATGGTTGTACTACATTCAATATGTCTAAATCTTTACATGCATTGTCTATTATTTTTAAACATACCATTGTGCCATTGTGAGTGACAGACATGAGAAGGACGGAACATGCTTCTACTGGTGTGAGCCAGATGGAGTGATCTTTGGTCCTTTTCTCTTGCAAGTAGCTGATGGAGCCACGGGACACTAGGGGAGGTATTATAAGATGAAACATGATTTTCTGGTCGAAAGTGTTAAAAAGTTGAGCTCCATTTCTTTGGTTTCCATGGAGATTATTCCTTAATTAGCACTTTGCCTCCAAAGGGTACTTCTTTTTGCCTTTGTAAATTATCCCCTAACTGTCATATTGCTTGATTTACATAAATGCTTGCAGAGCACGAAGACTGAGAATCTGGTGATTGGCTTTATGAATATAATCTGTTCTCTTTACGTCATAGAGATACGACCGTTGCCTTTTCCCTAAGTGTAATTAGTAGTTTCATTATTGGATTTAAGTTGTATCCTATACATGGCAGTAGGCATTTAGCAGTCACTGGAAGAGAGATGTAGAAATTAAGCATTTACAGAAATTGAAACATTAGTATATATATTTTTTCTTGGTGGATGGATAGCAGTCTTACTAAACAGGAGTACGCCAACGCGGTTTGACAGCTGCAGAGATACAATGGAATCTCAGATGAAAGGAGAGAGAAGCAAGCACCTTTTTTTTCAGTGACACCAATTTCCCATGATTTATTGTGAAGCCTCTGCATTCAAGGCATCAGGCTGATTGTGAGTGACATATTCAAACAGTTTAAGTTAATCTGGATCTTGAAGAATGAGCATTGTTACACTGGATTTGACATTAAACATTTCCAGTTTCCTGGGACTGTATTATTCTGGTATACAGCACTGCGGAATAGATTGAATATATACAAGTCATAATGATACATTAAATGAAAAGGTATCTACACGAAGAACGGAGAGAGTACATTACAAAGAACTGTGTATTATGGGGAAATAAGCCATGGAAGACTAGGTATAATTTATTAACTATGAATGATACATATCTCCAGAACCCCGAAAATACATGGTCCCAGAATACATGGTTCATCGTTATGCATTTTCTTTATGTCTCTCTCTCAACAAATATATATTTATTAAAATAATGTTTTACAGTATATTTTTATGACACTGATTAGCCACAACATTAAATCCACTGACAGGTGAAGTTAATAACATAGATTATATTGTTACAATGGCACCTGTCAAGGGGTGGGTATATTAGGCAGGAAGGGAACAAGTAATTCTTGAATTACATGTGTTGGAAGCAGAAAAATGGGCAAGCGATATGATCTGATTGACTTTAACAAGGGCCAAATAGTGATGGCTAGACAACTGGATCAGAGCATCTCCAAAGCAGCAAGTCTTGTGAAGTGTTCCCGGTATGCAGTGATTAGTACCTACCAAAAGTGGAGTAAGGAAGGACAACCGGGAAGCCGGCATCAGGGTCATGGGCTCCCAAGGGCTCCCATTGGTGCATGTGGGGAGTTAAGGCAAGCCTGTCTGGTCCGATCACATTAAAGAGCTACTGTAGCTCAAATTGCTGAGAAGCGTAATGCTGGCCATAGAACACACAGTGCATTGCAGTTTGCTGCATATGGGACTACAAAGCTGCAGACAAGTCAAAGTGCCCATGATGACCTCTGTCCACCGCCGAAATCTCCTTCCATGGGGATGTGAGCCTAAGAATTGGACCATGGAGCAATAGAAGAAAGTTGCCTGGTCTGATGAATCATGTTTCTTTTAGAGCAGGTGAATGGCCAGGTGCACATGAGTCATTTACTTTGGGAAGAGATGAGAGCAGGATGCACTATGGGAAGAAAGCAGGCCAGCAGAGGCAATATTCAGCAGGGTAACCTTGGGTCCTGGTATTCATATGGATGTTACTTTGACACCTACTACCTACCTAGAGATTGTTGCAGACCACGTACACCCCTTCATGACAATGGTGTTTCCTTATGGCAGTGGCCTCTGTCAGCAGGATAATGCACACTGAAAAAAGTGATTTTAATGTTGTAGTTGATCAGTGTATCAAAAAGTAAAATTTTAAAGCCACACGAAAAAATAAAACTTGGTGAAATGCAGAAATGTATCTCCGACACTTCCAATCCAACGCAAATAGAGAACTTTATTTGTGTACCGCAATAGCTACGCACAGTGCAATAGATCTTTGACTGCATTCCATTAATAGTTCTGTCGTGTGTGGGTAGAACAATACAGCATCATAGTAACAATAGACATATTTAGCTTCCTCTGATACCGCTCAAACAAAATTGATGTTCCATTAAAATGAATGGATTTGCTGTCTTCTTCATCAAATAAAAGGGTTGTGTACACCATAACCACTACATCGTATTTATAGATTTTGCACTCTCACAGTACCATTTTTAGTTTTGATTAAAATGTCATGTATATTTATTGTGTTTAGTTTTGTGTGAATACAACTTTTTGGCATTAAACTTCCTGAATTTTGTAATTCGGTTTTTGGTGCACTATTGTTCACTGTCAGGGCTATTTACGCAAGTGAAAATTGTCAAGAATTAAAAGTGACTTTTCAACTCAAGGCCAAAGCAGCTGAACTGGAAAAATTCTTCATGCCAACTATGGTTTCAGTTCAGCTACTATGAACTTAAATTTAGATTCACTTTAAATTCCCAACAGTTTAGTAAATAACCCTGGGTGTCTTTTACAGATATTGTGTCCCTTAAGGAACATTGTGAATGGTTCTAGGAAATGAGTTAACTGAACAGGACTGTTTATCGACTGAAAAGGTTTAAACCACACGTGCCCAAAAGGTGGAACATCAGACGTTTTTTTCTTACATTCTTTATTTTGGGTGAGCAGTGAAACAGACATAGATTGACAGTGACACATGGTGCAAACACAAATAGTGGGTACAGGTTTATAGTCAGAGCACAAAATGTCAAGAAAAGCTGCACATTTTTAAATGTTAAACAATGACAAGTAAGGAGAATAAACTGTTGCGTGTATGCTACCTTTGAGTGATATGCAATTGGTGACAAGCTATATTAGGGGGTAACATGAGGATTAATAATACCTCTGGACCCAGTCACATCATGGTACTATGTCACATCAAGCTTATAATATAAACAGGAAATATAAACTGACACGAGTTGCCGGACTGTAAAAACAAATAAAACAGTATCAGATAAGGTGATAAACCGGAAGCTCAGTTCAGCCAACTCCTCTAAGTGTCAGCACTACTTCTCCTCCATGGAAGACAACACAAGACAAAGTGCCCCTCCAGCCCCAGGCCTGTGCAAGAGGTGTAGGTGACTGTTGCTGCCGTCGGTGGTTAATCTTCCACCAATATCGGTGTAGCGGTAAGGTCAAGCCTCGCATGGCTCTCATCCTGAGTTGGTTGATGTGAGGTTGCTTCAGCTTCTGCCGCTTGATATTTCTGCCCCGAAGAGGCCTCCTCATCAGCGGTTCTGTGCTTCTCCAGTCTCCCGGCAGCTGCTGCAGTCTGTAAGCAGAGTTACGTGCAAGCAGTGACTGCCAGAATTGGTGGAAGATCTCATCGAGCCACTTCAAGTAGAGTGGAGTGGAATTGTGGTGGGCCATCTGTAGTGAACTCACGCCATGTAAGTCGGTTAGATAGACAGCCGCCATCTTGGCGAGACAGAGACCAATTCAGTATCCATTTCAACCAAGTGGTAAGTATAGGCGAAACAGCATGCTCTTGTCCAGAGGGGACCTGGATAACCTCCAACGGTCCAAAGGGAGGAATGGGTGGGAGTGCAGTGGGTCTGAGCCAGGAGCAAAAGAACCAGGTGGTCAGCCGCATTTCCCCAACTCTGCTCCCAGCAGGCCGCAGCAGGCTTATCTGAGCACCCGGTACTTAAAGGTTCCAGGAAAGGTATATGTCTTTACGCCCGGGAGCCCATGGCCCAGTACATGTATGATGGTCCTCTGAAAAGCTTGATGATAGGGAACCGCACGTCTGCACAGCGCGAGGATCAGGCTCAGTCTCTCATCCTCAGAAATTTGAGAATTACAATGCCCATGACGCTTTTCCATTCCAAAGACTGGCTAAGCATCATTACATTGTTAGTACTACTACATATAGGGAGCTACCTTTTCAACAATGCTGGTTTAAAAATGCTTAAAAACAAAAGCAAAATATTATTTATTGTAATATTGTTAATGGTTTATCATTTTATTAAATAATTTAGTTTGATTTAAAATCGTAAATGTTTAAATTAACATTTATTTATTACTCTCTATTAGGTCCTGTATTGTATCTGACAGCTGAATGTTTGAGTCTGCGTTGAGCAAGCCTCTGGTTCTTGTGAGTATTGGCTATTTCTTGTTGTGCTCGGGTTATTTGGCTGATGTGCCTTCAGACTAATTCATTTTTTTATTTTTCTCATATGGGGCTGTTATCTCAGATTTTTGTCTTCTGACTTAAACATTACTAATACTTTGTTGTAATCCTTTCTCAAAATTGCAACAAGCTGTTACTTTCAAGATTGTTCTCGTTTGAGTGTAAGGGAATTTATTTGACTATTCTAGATTTTTTGTTTGCGTTGTTTTGAGATGAGATACTTGACAAAAGTACCAATTTCAGCAAGTTAGTCCCAATTTTATGCCGCAGATTTAGAACGCCCAAGAAAACCTTAACAAAATGCAGTACAACCGCATATTTAAATGCTCTTAAATCTGTGCTAGATTGAGGACTTTCCTGCGTTGGTTGTGCATACGTTTAGTTTAGTCTACATGTGCGCCAGGATGAAACACCCACTTTATGACATTGTATTCCACTAGAGTTAACAATTCTGCCTTAATTCTGGTCCCAACTCCTCATATCGTGGCAGCTTAATTGCAGCTTTTTGTAATTATGGTGCTATAGAACGGATAGACACAAAAACAGCGCAAAATATATTTCAACAAATAGTCAACATATTGGAAATGGAAAATAAATCAGATTTATGCTACAAAGCATAATTTTATTTGCATTTCAACGGCTTCAACCTGTCAGAGTAATGTAGAAAGTAAATTGTAGTTGTGTGTACCTGTTTTGAAAAGATTCACAAGATTTCACAAGAACACTACGTTTCAAAATGTAGAAACTTTCAAAAATATATATTTTTTTAATTTCAGCCTGACTTAAACATCTAACATAGAATAAAGAATATAAAACAAATAAACAAAAATAAAACCACAATATACAAGCAGTTTTGTTCTTGACATTGCACATTTAAGGGTGGGTTTAGACCCTGGGTCCTCATACTCCGGCCCCCCAGATGTTGCTGAACTACAACTCCCATGATTCTTTGAATTACATAGATAGCCAGAGAATCATGGGAGTTGTAGTTCAGCAACATCCTGGGGGGCCGGAGTTTGATGACCCATGGTTTAGACTGTCAGCTCTAGGTCCCAAATAGTCATTTAAAATGAGTCTCTGGTAACTCTAGCATGTGCAATCAGTGAGTGTTGTTAAATCTGAGGAACACCCTCTGGTGGTCAAATCAGGATTTTGAGGGTTCTGCTTGTGTGAGCTTAGAATTACAAGTGGGGTTGTAATTAACATGAGAGGCACTATTCTGATGTGCACCTGTCACTCTTATACTTAATTCCTTTCACAGACCTTAGCTATATGTTTCCTCTGTTTGTTTTTATCTTTTTTATAAATATTGACTGTACTTACTAGATTTGTTGGGGAGATTGTAAAATTATAAATGAGGGGGAAAAAAATGACACTAAATTGCATGATGTAAAAAGATTTCCAGGATCAGAAATGTCTACAATTAAGAAATTAACACTCATTTATTGGCAGCAGGTAGGGCTCAACTGTCGTTGTCAATTCTCCAAAAAAGCCCAGAAAACCTGCATACAAATTAAGACTAACATACTACACTCTTAGAAAAAAGGATACGCAATGTAGTTGAAGTAGATTGAAATTAATTAATAAAGTTTAGCATCAAAAGCCTTTTCAATATTTGCATACCCTTTTATAAAGTTTGGATCAATTTCGACTTGGATTTTCTGCTGTTCCCAGAAATAAAAAGGTAACATTAAAGGACCACTAGAGTGCCAGGAAAACATACTTGTTTTTCTGGCACTATAGTGCCCTGAGGGTGCCCTCACCCTCAGGGTCCCCCTCCGGCCGGGCTCTAGGGGGTGGAAGGGGTTAAACTTACCTCTTTCTTCAGTGCTGGGCGGGGAGCTCTCCTCCTCCTCTGCTGAATGCGCATGCGAGGCAAGAGCCGCGTGCGCATTCAGCCAGTCTCATAGGAAAGCATTCACAATGACCTTGGACATACCTGGTACGTCCGCAGATATTTTGAGCGCTGGAAGCTCTGATAGTATTGCAGTGATGCTCTGCCTCGAGGGGTCCTTCATATATAATAATATATATAAAAAAATAAATATAAAATAAATAAAATGATCAATATTAACCCCCCCCCTCCCTTTCTAAAGGGGCTTCTGGGGGTGTCCCTAGCCTGCCTCATCATAAGGGGCAGGCTGGGGTCATCCAATCACAGCTTGCCCCATTAGCAATTTCATCCCAAGTGTGTTCCCCATTTCTCGGATTAGTGTGGATCTGCCTCCCTCTCTTCACTTGTGTTTTAGTGAGAGAGGGAGAGAGATCTGTGGTTTAGCTAGAGAGAATTAGGTATTTATAGGTAGGGATTTGTAAAATCTTGAGACCCAAAGGCTCTATTCAGAGCCATTAACCCCTATCTTGCCAGTGATCACTATAATCAATGGCTCTTTTTTTGTGAGACCCAAAAGCTCTTTTCAGAACGATTAACCCCTGTCCTGCCAGTGATCACTATACATATCACAGGCTCTTGCACAGCAGCACTTATTTTGCTGTCTGTTCATTTTTTTAGGGGTTAATATTTGTCTTTTTTTTTTTGTGACAGGTCACTAAGTAAAGTGATTGTGATCATGTCACATGGGTCACAGAAGTCAACCAGTGCTGAGCAG
This sequence comes from Pelobates cultripes, assembly GCA_933207985.1. NCBI lineage: Eukaryota > Metazoa > Chordata > Amphibia > Anura > Pelobatidae > Pelobates > Pelobates cultripes. Next base: position 332,205,564 of record OW240914.1, on the reverse strand, counting down.
TCATATGCCACCCTTGCGCTAGAGTCTGACACGTCTATGTCAGACTCCGACCCTGATTTTGACCCTGCCAGGTGCTCAGATACATCATCACTAGATACAGTGTCTGCTGCTAGTGATGTATCTAGTGATGTTGTATCTGTGCCTGCTAGTCCCCCTGCCAGAAGGAGACGTGCTGCTCCAGCTGGCAGTACTGCTGAGTAGTGGGTAGTGCCTCATCGCCAGAGGCCAGACATCCCATCCTTTACTGCAAATCCTGGCATTAATTTGGATGTCACAGGATTTAGCCTTCAGCAGTTTTTGGAGGTGTTTCTGGGCGATGATGTATTGGGGAACATTGACGCCCAAACTAATTTATATGCCCATCAATTCCGAGCTACAAATCTTGACTCTTTTTTGGCAAAGCAGCAATGGGCCCCCATCGATGTGCCAGAATTGAAAAGATTCTGGGCATTGACTATTTATTATTGCCATTTATGCTGATGGGCATCATAAAGAAGCCCTCCATCCACTCCTACTGGAGCAGTAGCTCCATCTGCTCTACCCCCATTTACTCCCAATGTATGTCGAGGAAGAGGTATGAAATGATTCTACATTTCATGCACTTCAGCGACAACAGCCTGTGTCCCCCTAGGGAGCATCCCCAGTTTGACAGGCTGTATAAAATCCGCTCCCTGATTACCCACTTCGCTGCCAGGTTTGCAGAGGCTTATACACCTGGAAGCAATATATGCGTGGATGAATCCCTGATGAAGTATAAGGGAATGCTGGGATTCAAGCAGTATGTTCCTTCCAAGCGCTCTAGGTATGGTGTAAAGATGTATAAGCTCTGTGATAGCGAGACTAGGTATACTCAGGGTATACTCAGGCCTTCCGGGTGTATGAGGGAAAGGATAGCCACCTTGACCCTCCAGGTTGCCCAGAACATATGGGAACCAGTGGCAAGATTGTCTGGGACCTGATATTTCCCCTGATGAACAAAGGGTACCACTTGTATACTGACAATTTTTATACAAGTGTCCCTTTGTTCAAGCTACTGTACTGTTTTGATATGGTAGCTTGCGGCACAATAAAAAGAAGAGCACAGGTTTCCCAGGACAACTTGCATGCACCCGGCTACGAAGGGGGGAGACCTCAGCTCTGCGCCAAGAGGAGCTGTTGGCAGTTAAGTACAGAGACAAGAAGGATGTGTACCTTCTTACCACCATCCACACTGAGGGGACTGTGGAGGTCCCTGTACGTGGCAGAGCTTAGAGCACAAGGAAGCTAGTGTGCATCAAGGCCTATGGGTTGGGTTGATCTGGCAGATCAGCTGCTGCAGCCCTACCTAATTATACGAAAGACAAAGGCCTGGTACAAAAAGGTTGAAATCTACCTAATGCAGATTGCAACCCACAACCCTTTTTTTTGTTCAAAAACGCAAACCCCAGGACGCAACTGAGATTTTTACAGTTTCAGCTCCAGATCATTTCGGGGATTTTGTACCGTGATGCACCTGCTCCCCAGGCGGTGATGGGAGAGAGCAGAGTTGGGGCTACGCATTTTATTTTTAAAATTACCCCTACTGCGGCAAAGCAGAATCCCCAAAAAAGTTGCAGGGTCTGTTCTAAAAGGGGGCAGAGAAACGATAGTGTATATCACTGTCCTGATTGCCCTGGACAGCCTGGACTCTGCATTGGAGACTGCTTCAAACGATACCACACGCTGGTCCATTTTTAATTTATTTTTTAACATTTGCTGTTCAGTTTTTTCTGTGTTTTTTTTTTTTGGTTTTGTTACATTTACCCTATGCATGGGGGGCATGGGTGTCCTAAGGAGGCCTTGCAGAAAACAACCAGGGGTGTTTTCTTGCAATAACCAACAACGGGCTTTCCTAAATCACAGTCAAAAAGCAATGTGTGTGTAAAAATGAAGATTGAACAGTTACCTCCACACACTTTCTTCACTTTTTTTTGACTAAAATGATTGCATTCACTCCATATACAATACTGCTGGGTGTCAACTTTTCAAATATATGCACGCTCATGGCAAGAAAATACATTGGGATATCTGATCAGGCCCCCAAAAGGAAGATAGGCAAACAAGATATGTAAAAATTGAAAAATGGCCTGGTCACTAAGGGGTTACAGGAGGCATTACCTTGTCTGAACTGGACTACAATGCCATTTTCTATATCTAAATCTAAATGTAAAAGAACAGAGAGCGTCTGATGAAAAAAAACATTAACACGTGTCATAGGTGATTTTATTTAATGGTGTAAATTCTAAAGAGGTGACAGTTCCCCTTTAAATGGAGCATTCGAAAATAAGAGAGTGAATTAAAACAGTATTATTTACATTGTATTTTATTTTGAAATGTTATAACATAGTATGAATTTAACTCTATATTATGAATATGATTTCTTCCGTTTACCCTGTGCTAGAGTAAAATAAGAAATAAGGTATTTATCGCTCCATTAGTATAGATATATGAGCTGAGATGGGATTCGTAAAACAGGATAATAAATAAGAAGACTCCAATTATCTTGTAATTCAAGAGGCTGTGTCCAACAAAGGTTTATGGGTTTCATTTTCCAGTAAACCCTGATCTAAGGTAAATGAACAAAAGATTTATCTAAGGAAAAGTGCCTTAATCCAAGTGTATTGATGCCCTATTCTATTGTCACCATTGTCTTTTTGGTGGTAAAGAGTTAAAAAGCACAAGTCTTCTCAAATATATCAATAAATTAAATTTCCAATACCTCATAAACATTTATTAACCTTAAAGCTAACACTGAAAAAGACATTATCTGCATAGTCTATATAGTTACTATAGGATTGTGTTCCGTGCAGAGAATCCCTGTAGTGATGCTTTGTTGTTGTTAGCGAGTCATTAACCATTGTTGCAGCCATCTTGAATAGCTTCACTTAGGAAGACACTTGCTCTGTTTGCGATGGCATGGAACACAATCCAGGAATAGTGGAATAGCAATTGCAATTTAAGAGTTAGTGGCAGTGCCTGCTATTCTCCCCTCTTAATTTATATCTGTTTATTTATTTTTTGTCACCCTCATTTTAACATTAAAACATAACAAAAAAATCTATTTTATAATTTTGTGTTTCCACAGCCCTTGGTGTATATGTTAAATCCCCCTGACCCAAACCACTCTTTTCAATAAATACAGCATCATGGAATGCCTAACTTCCCTTTTATTAACTTACTAACGCTACTAAATAAAATGTTCTGTTCGAACCAAGCTCTAACAGTATCTGTAATACAGAATCAGACATTTTTGTTATTTTTCACTGTGTCTAGTAATGTTTTAATGCTGATATGCGGTTGTGTTGTAGGTTTGTAGGTTTGTTTACTTTTTCTTTGTTATTGTAGAAAAAGTATTTTTTTTTAAAGATTTTAAAATGTGGTACCCGTGTTAGTGTGTGGAACCTCTTTCAACACAAAATAAACCCAGTGGTGATGGTGTTCTTATGCTTTTAGACATTCTTTTGCATACATTCCTTGAGCATCTAATATCAACATTTCTGGGGGGTTGGCATGGGGCGTCCACCCCTGCGTACAATCCTACTTTAGAGAGAGTTCAGAGAAGGGCTACTAAGCTGGTTCATGGATTGCGGGATAAAACTTACCAGGAAAGGTTAAAGGATCTTAACATGTATAGCTTGGAGGAAAGACGAGACAGGGGGGATATGATAGAAACATTTAAATAAATAAAGGGAATCAACACAGTAAAGGAGGAGACTATATTTAAAAGAAGAAAAACTACCACAACAAGAGGACATAGTCTTAAATTAGAGGGGCAAAGGTTTAAAATAATATCAGGAAGTATTACTTTACTGAGAGGGTAGTGGATGCATGGAATAGCCTTCCAGCTGAAGTGGTAGAGGTTAACACAGTAAAGGTGTTTAAGCATGCCTGGAATAGGCATAAGGCTATCCTAACTATAAGATAAGGCCAGGGACTAATGGATGTATTTAGAAAATTGGGCAGACTAGATGGGCCGAATGGTTCTTATCTGCCATCACATTCTATATTTCTATGTTTCTCAAGAAAAAATGACTGGCTTTTCCAGAGAAAGAGCGGGAGAAAAACAAATCTGACAGGTTTCATATGCACGGCGCAACGGGTCTGATATTTTGTCATAAAGAATCGTAGGATTTAACCCAGAAATGCGTCTATTTAAATTAGTATATATATTCATATTTATGTAGTCCTTACTCAACATTTGCACTGAAATAATTTTTTAGTAAATCGAATTTTAATGTAACCTCACTATGGTGGTAGTTTCTCTTTGATGACTCCATTTAGTAACTTGATTTTAACATGCCTGGTGTGGATCTCCTTTTCTGAATGAAAATTATTATTTTCATAAAGCTCAGAATATTCCTTCTCTTGCTTTTTGGGCCATTTCTACATCGTCATTAGATTCCCTAATAATAATGGCGATGAAGCAGATCTGTCAATAACGATGTTTATATTGCAAATGACAAGAGCCTATTAAAATGGTCTGTACATTGAACAAACACAAAATAACAGCTGCTGCTTAACCTCGCTTTGTCTGCAAGCAGACGCTGTGGTTATAGTAACCAATGTGTTCCGTTATTGTTTCAGGCCTCGTACAATAGTCTAGAAGGTCACAGATTGTGCCATATTTGAACTGGCTACAGGTCAGGGCAGTGTGCAATCTTCCTCCTCTGTCCTCATATTAGTTTTACTCAACATACTAGACAAACATGTAATTCACATTTGGTAGCATATTGACTTATTGTAACAAAAATAAATAAAAAAAAAAACTAGAAGACTATGTCTTGATTATTTGAGAGCTTATGGCTGAAATATGGATTCTGGTGCAATGGAAGCTTAGCAAACAATGTGTATAAACACGATAACATATTTAACATCATTTTCTATGCTTCCTGGATCAGAATGCTATATGCCATACTCTGCTGCGTACCTCACAACATTTTAAAGGGACAAAAAGGAACGTTTTCTATTTTTTTTTATAATGCTTTCTTTTTTGTAGTGCATAGTTTGACATTTTGGGAAGCAGATACATTTCACAAGATGAATTACAGCAAGACATGGATGCAACAACAGTATGAAATGCCAAGGGAGGACTGCACTTTTGGATAGTTAGAAAAATAATCAATTATAACTAACAGGCTAAACATAAATGTCTGGGTCAAATTGGCATTGCAAGCTTTTAAGTAACAGAAATAGCGGGTGAGAGAGTAATCATGAGGAGTCAATGCTAGTAAACTAGAACAGGCGTTATCCACTGGCCTTACAGGCATCCCGGAGGGGGATGATATAGGGGCCAGATGTCACAGAGTAAAGATTAGGGATTATATGCTGGTTGCTATAGCAGTTTGTAAACTTCTGACACTTCACGTAATTTGGTCGACTGTATGTGGACATAAATCTTCATATACACACACATTAATATAGGTTGGTATTTTTAGGAAACTATATCCCTACACGAGTCAGTTTCCTTGCTAGATGTTCTCCAAAACACTGTATTCCCCAAATTATTTCTCTAAAGGAGAAAAAAAAGAGTACATTTACAGTACGTATTTTTATATATCTCTTATCAGATATATACACAATTTTATCCTTAATTTCTGTGCTACCTATATGCTTTTCATAGAATCTTAAAGAAACACTATAAGCACCAAAAGAACATATGGAATCTAACTGCTCAATTTTCTGCCCTATAGGAAGTACATCACTTTGTTTATACAGTGCTAGGCACACCTCCCTGTATGTGACTTACACAGCCTTCCTAAACACCTCCTGTAGAGAGAGATCTAATGTTTAAACTTCCTGTATATTATATATTGTTTAATCTAGAATTTCTTATCTCCTGCTCTGTTGATACCCTTTTATACACAACAGGAGTGTGTGATTAATTTATTTGAGGCATATATATAATATAAACATATCACATTACAGCAATTCAGGTATAGACTGCTGTTCAAGCCAAAATAAAAACTGAAATATGTAAATTAACATAATTTTAATTTTTCACTTAATTAAGTTTTTATACTAATATTTGGGAAAGGAAACACTGAAATACTTGAGACAGTATACAGTGTGCTTTATCTTGCAATGTTTCACATAGGGTCTGAAAACTTCTGGCAGAATAGCAATGGTTTCAACAGCAGTTAAAAAAAAGGAGGGAGGGGGGCATGGCACCCCATGTCATTGAGATTAATTGGTCTGGATGCCTATAGTGTTCCTTCAACCTTTTTTATGAGATGCTCTGACTTCTTTCAAATGTATATTAAAGGGACACTATAGTCACCCAGACCACTTCATCTCATTAAAGTGGCCTGGGTGCACTGTCCCTTTCAGAGAGACTCAATGTTTATATTGCATGGTTAAGACTTTCTTTTGTGGCTGTGCATGAAGACATACAGGGTCTGCAAATCCTTCAAAAGCCTAATGCGCGTACAGTGCTCGCTGTGCATGCGCATTAGGTTCCCCCTACGTGCTGATGTTGTAGAAAGCAGAGACGGAGCCAGCGTGGAAGGACGTTCTCATTGGAATAAGGTAGATTATCAAGGGTTTTAACCCTTTGGTGGAGCAGGAGGGAAGGGGGGGCAGAGAGACATTGTAGCGTTAGGTATACAGCTTTGTATTTCTAACAGTGTAGTGTTCCTTTAAAGATTTAATAAATGACATCATAGGTCAGTCCTGACAAGGCAAAATCAGGGCAAAACTGAAAATTGGGAGATATAGATACATTCTTGTATTTCTCCTGTTCCTTTTATGCTTTCTCTATGATGACTGTCAGGTGCGAAGGACAGAGCCAATAACAGTAATTGATAGGAAACTAAGATAGGGTGGCTTAGTTGCAGTTTAACAAGGTTTGTATTTCTACATTCAATGTTGCTATTTTTTTCCAACTCCCAAATGTATATTTGTTAAATAAAGGCATATACAAAGATAATATTAAAAATCCTGGGAAGTGCGAGTCCCACACGGGTTCTCGGAGGTAAGGCTCACGCAAAGCTTTCTTGAGCTTCGAGATAAATGAGTTTAAAACGTTTTTCTCTATGAGTATTCATCTGTCTTCACAAACTCTGCATTTGAAATTGAAGTAACATCAGAGCTATAATACATCTGCAACATGATGAAATGTCAATATCAATGATGAATTTACATTAGTAGCTTTCTTGATTGTTAATTAAAAAAAATGAATGATGAAGTGGTGTATGCATTTGCTTCTAATTGGGTCATGCTGCACTAATTGTGAGAAAAAAAAATCATCATAATTAAACATAGAATTGATAGCTAAATAAATGCAAACAATGCTAAATGGCCTATGAATTGAGTATAATAATGAAACCGCTTTTCTAGGTTTAGAGCATATTTGTAGATTGTTAATGTAGATGTTCAGCATACATGATTTTCTATAATTGTTACTTTGATATCTAAGTCTCCATTTTTTTTTTGTTTAGTAAAAAGTGTATGCCACTTGCAGTGTGATTGTAGCATTAGTGACTAGGGATCAACAAAGTGTAAAACTTAAAAGAAAACTTAAAGGGACTCTCCAGACCCCTAAAACACTCCATTTCTCATTTAGCAAGAAGTGTGGATTTCAATAGAAATTGACACTTATGAATTTACCTGGTGACACCCCTTGGCTTTCAATCAGACAACTGATCCTTTTACTTCCTGATTTGGTTAGATCAGTGGAGCTAAAGGCAAGAGGCAGCAATTGCCCAGAGGACCTGCCTTGCAAAGACTTCTCATTGAGCTGTATTGGGAAGACTGTGATTGGACAGCCGAGGAAGTCTGGGCGGGATTAAAAAGGGAGGGTTGGCAAAGACAAAAGAGAAGAGAGATGCATGTTTTACAAGCTGTGTTTAGATCTAACCCAAATAAAAAATACATAATTGAATGCATGTATGTTTTAATTTGTGGTAGATATACTAAAAAGTGATTTTTATTTATTTTGTGTTTGGGCAGTGGAGTGTCCTTTTAAAACCAAAACATAAACTTATTTTTTTTACCTTTTACCCATCTTTCTTAACCCCTTAAGGACGGCCGGCGTACTATGCCGTTCTTGGGGACCCGGACCCGCTGTCCTATGCACATACCTGCTCGCCAGCAATCCCATGCCGGCGATCGCGATGGGGGGGACTTGCCTGGCATCCCAGGAAGTCCTCTTACTGCTGATCCGGCCCTCCCCGGACGAGATCACATGGACGGAATAGCCGTCCACAGCAATGCCTGCAGGGGGCCTGCCTGGAATGACAGGCTGTCCCCTTGCTGCCTGTAGAAAAGTAAAATAAAGTTTAAAAACAGTGTAAAATGTAATTATATATTTCTGTTCAACGAAGTCTCCCGAGTATAGCAGTACCACCCATGTATAGGTTTTATGGTGTTTTCAAAAGTTACAGAGTCAAATATAGGACTTTCATTTCAGTTTTTTCACATTGAAATTTGCCTGATTGGTTATGTTGCCTCTGAGACCGTATGGTAGCCCAGGAATGAGAATTACCCCCATGATGGCATACCATTTACAAAGTAGGCAACCTGAGGTATTGCAAATGGGATATGTCCAGTCTTTTTTTGTAGCCACTTAGTCACAAACTCTGGCCACAATTAGCGTTAAAATTAGTTTTTTGCAATGTTCACACACAAACAAATATGAAGGCTAAGTTTGGCCAGTGTTTGTGACTAAGTGGCTACTAAAAAAGACTGGACATACCCCATTTGTAATACCTTGAGTTGTCTACTTTTGCAAATGGTTTGCCATCACGGGGGTAATTCTCATTCCTGGACTACCATTTGGTCTGAAAGGCAACATAACCAGTCTGGCAGATTTCAATTTGTATAAACTGAAAAATTTAACATACTATATTCGACCCTGTAACTTTCCAAAACACCATAAAACCTGTACATAGTGGGTACTGTTTTACTTGTGAGACATCACTGAATACAAATATGTGTAATTTATTGCAGTAACAGCTAACAGTATTATGCTTTTCACAGTTTAAATGCCATGCAGAACTAAAAAATAACATTTCTTAATTTCGCAGTTTTTAAAATATTTTATTCATATTAAATTATGTTTCATATATAACTATTCGATATGACATGAAAGTCCTGTTTCTCCTGAACAAAGTGATATATAATAAGTGTGGGTGCATTTAATATGAAAGAGGTGGATTCTGGTTGGACAGACATATAGCGCAGATGCCAGGTTTTGTTTACGTTTTGTTTTGATCACAACTTGTACAACTGACTCAGTCCTTAAGGGGTTAAGCATAACTAGTAATGTTGCAGATCATGATGTACAGTTATAAAATACTGAATTCTGTATACAAAGTTTCAAAAAGGTGTAAGTGAACCATGTGAACCTGAAAATGATTGCGAAAAATTAAGCTATATTGGAGGTATGGACAAAATGTAAGAGAGAAATTTAATTTTAGTGAAGTTTGAAAAGCTGGATTTTTTTGTGTAGACATCATTTTGTGTAGACATCAATGGTATAACATATTATTACTCAATTTTAAATAACTCTGGATTGTTTTACATGTTGCAGCATATAAGACAAATGAGTAAAAAGTGAAAATATGTCCTTATTGCAGCCCTTTTAACGAGATCACATGTTTCTACAGTAAATATTAAATTCTATGTAACATTCGACATTACATTTAATGTGTAAAGCAAGGCTATATGTCATTGCCAGCTGTTTGAACACGTTGCCTTTTCCAGCATTAATTTGTGTGTAGCTGATGCACCTGAAACTCTACGTAGAGGCCGGCAGCCAATTTCACCGTCACAGAAGCTACCGCCATGGTTCAGTTGAGACAAGGACTTGATGTCATTTAAAAAAATCTGCAGATATATCTGTAGCTTAAATTCTGCAAGGTGTTTAAAGGGAAATAACATCAGCTGATAAATTTTAGCTGTTAACTATTATTTCTCATTTACATAAATAAGCATAGCATTGTTCTAGAGGTGCACCTACATTGGAATTTCATACCTCCATCGCGGCCATTAGTGTATTCATCTATTTAAAATCTTATAGTAATTTATTTTATTTGCGGTAAGAAAAATCTAGCATTATTAATTCAAAAGCTATAGGTCACGCTTTTATTCATCCCAAGCTTTAGCAAAATTCTAATACAGAATGCCTGCAGGGGACTAATCAATAGTCCAGACTAATTTAAGCCTGGAGTTCATTTAGTAGTAGAAACATTCAGCAAGTACTCTCTGTGACTGTACTCTCTGCCGTGCCGAGCAGCTGGAAAATGATCAGATTTGTGAGTGCATTAGTGTTTCAGTCTGTTTACATACTTAAGCAGTATTTAGGTATTCTGTTGTGAACACTTGAGAGACCTTCTCAGATCTATGGACACTCATATTGGGCAAACGCTAGAATGTCTAGAAATACTGAGTACACCAAGTTACTGTATCTGTTTTACTGACAAGGAAAGCTGGAGGGATTAATAGAACTCTGCAGGTGGTCTTCTAGTTAGTGAACTCTCCACATCCTCTATTCAGCTCATGACCTGTGCAGACTGTTGGCTGTAAATTACTAAATTGCATATTGTCTGATTCACATGGGTTGAAAGCAGCTAGAATTTTGGGTAGAGAATCAAAAGGAGCTTCCCTTTATTTGCGGAATGTATGAGAACTCTCTCCTTTGTGGCTTCACTTATGAAGATTAGTTTATGGACACATTAAACCCCTTTGTTCACCCAGTTGCATTTGAAAGTACTGACCCTGGTTGAAGCAGTTCCATGAAATAACAATTCCTGTCCTTTCTGGATTTCCAATCTTGGTCATGCTTCATTTAAGGAGATCATAGTTCTTGACATGGAATTGTGGATGTAATCCAAACAAGTACACTCCCATTGCTTAAAATATAATAGAGAGGGGACTACCCGCTGTGTCAACATCAGCATTTCAAGACTCATCTTAACTTTGACAGACACCATAAAAATAAATATGCACGTTGGACACCTTTATATACAATTTTTTTTTGCCTAAGCATCTTTGGTTCTAAAAGTTTTATGGTAGAAAAAGCTGAGATACACATTGTTGTCATGTGTTTCTAAAAATTCATCAGCCTCAGCATTTTGCATGCCTTTGTCGTTTGGTCAATGACTTCAACAAGTTTGACTGTTTGACTGTTCGAACTCTTGCAACAGTAGATTTGTAATATTCAGATGGCGTGAACTGAATCAACATGTTTGACTGTTAAAAAGAAAATGTATTGGTTATCAGATTGTATGATTTCCAAATAGAAACTCATTTTAACAGTGTTATAAACAAACTACGAAAAAAATGCAATGTGGCTGATATGCAGCAGGACGCAAAATAATTATTCTATAAATTTTTCTAGCCTGTAGTGCTTCAGAGTAAAGTGTTGAATTGCAACATAGTTCAGTGTTGTGTAATACCTGTCCAGGTAACATCCCTCTCAGTGGCTACGTGTCATCAAAATTTATATTTCAAAAGAAATGATAAGGACACTCCAAAGGTTAAATTTCAGGCAATTTATTGTCACCAGAATGTGCAAAACAAAGTTTCGAGCAGTGTAGCCTTTATCATGCTTGATAAAGACCACACTGGTTGAAACATTATTTTGCACATTCTGGTGACAATGAATTGCCTGAAATTGAACCTTTGGAGTGTCCTTATCCTTTTTTTGAAGCATTCATACGCGGATCTGGTTGCACCCTGGTTCTAAGGTTGGAAGATTGAGGACTGTGCTCATTGGCTAAGAGTGCTCAGGTGATACTCTCAGCCAATGAGCAAAGTTCTGAAGGGCCCTGCTTAGCTCTTTAGCGCTAATTAGATTTTTCTGCTGGAGGAGACTGGATTCAGGGAATGTGACTGCTGGTCACTAAGTTTAGCTGAACTAGCTAAAAGTTAGAAAGGAACCATGAACATATGGCAAATAGAGATTTTTTTTTCTTTTTAGCATATTTAAACCTAGACCAATGGTGGTGCTGAAGTTTAAAAATGGTGGGATTCTGCCCCCATGAGTTATTGGCTTCTACCTGTTTTACCCCATGTAATGTCAGCTTGCATCTGCAGTCATCATTACAGGCTGGAACAGAAATTACAGATATAATCATGACAAACACACACTTATTTGTAGTCCTTACAATGCCAATAAATTAAATGGTAACAAAAGCTGAGTGGGGGGACACGTGTGCCTCTATGGACCAGCCTCCACCGACCTACACTAATTTCAGTTGCTGCTTGGAATAGATGGTGAGAAAGGGGCAGGGAAAAATAGAATGTATGGAAACTGCAACAAAATGAGGGTGTGCCAAAAGCTGGAGGGAGAGGGAAGGGGTCTAATATTTGGGGAAGGAGTTGAGAAATGGTTGGATACGCAGGTAACAAAGAAAGAAGGACTCTATGGGACAATATACTGAAGTATGAAAGGAAGAATTTAGTAATTGCTAACAGGTAAGAAGAAAAGAGTAAGTGAGTTTATGTTTTGATTGAGTGGAGTGGAGGAAAGGAGAAGAAATATAAAAGGGGAGAAAGTTGATAAGGTTAATGAGATGCATAAAGGAAGAGAAAATAAAGAGAATGGAGAACTAAAGTGAGGGCAGTAAGCGATGAAAGACAAAAGAAAGTAACTGAGATGAAAAACAAATACATAGACTTTAAAAGATTGGACACTTTAAGATTTTTTTTATAGTCAATAGAAAATATGATGATCTGAATCCTGAATGAAGGGACTTTTTTGTTAAATAGAATATGTGTTTAGGGTGGAAATAAATATGGTGTAATATAAACATTTTACATATTCTACTTCTTTCACAAACATACTAGATTTGTAAAATATGTGTTTAAGAAATATTAAAGACGTATTTTAAGCACATTCATTGCTTTGCACGTCCCTTCTTCATTCAACGATGACAGAACTATTACAGAGTAATCATCCTCTTCAAGATACTTCAAGATTCTGCTGCTGTTCCGGAGCCTGATGCTCTGGGGATTCAGAGTGGCTGTGCTGGAGTCACAGTGTTCTGGATTTAAGATATAGGCTATAAGTGTTATAGAACACGAGGAGTACCAGTAATAAATGCCTCATGTATCACCTTGGGACATTTCGATTATACATTCTGGAAGTGTACTGGCCCTGGGCAATGCAAATCCTGGTACAAGAATAGTGGTGAAAAAAAAACTAGGAAAGAGGAGGGGAACATTTTATTTTGGGATATGTCTTGGCTTCTTGTGTTCTTCATCTTTTTATTTACATACTTATATTCTTTATGATAGTCATACCTATATTGACTGACATGAATGCTTACTCTTTACTTAATCTGGAGTCTTATTACCTTTTTTAGGCTACAATGACTATTTAAGAACACCTACAAGCCAGACCTATAAGATGGCTTATTTAAGGTCAGTACTGGCTAAGAGATAGATTACTGGCTGCCCCTGATGCTTGGCCAGCTATAAAGAGAAGTTCTCATAACTTAACTATGCTTTTTGCCAAACCAGATAGCTAGCTGCATGTGTGTATTGGAATGTGCATGTATTCCTGGCATACTATGCAAATTATCATTACATTATGCCATGTGCACCTGTGTAATGACGTATCCTGAACTTGCATTGATCCTTGAAAGTAAAGGATTAATGTATACACCGAACATTCCAAAACTAGATCCCTTATGTGAAGATGGAAGAGCCAGTACTTGCAGAGTGTTGCAGAGTCGCATATTTTTTTTTTTTTGTAAATACAAAATACTCCTCACCCTAGTAAATAAATTCACTAACATTTTCTGAATTGAGGGAACGGATAACTGTTAGAAAAGACAGGTGAATAATGATAGGAGTGGTAGCTCTGCACTAGCTGGCTCTATATATTTTTTATTCGCCATCCTTACCATGGTAAACAAATGGTTGTGTTCTGCACCCACAATTATTTATTGAATTTTAGTAAAAACTTTTTTGGAAAGCTGTTGTTTAAGATGCATTTTAAGCACCATAATCACTACAGATCATTACAGTGATTATGGTGTCATATGATTCACTTCCTTCTTCCAGAACACTGTGATCCCCAATGCCTACTCCCCAAGCCATCTTATTAAAGATGCTTTTTGGCAGCTAGAACCAAAGTGATAGTCCTTTGCCAAGTGATAGATTCTTTTGCAAATTCACCTTGCCTCAGGGGATAACTGCTCTCAGACAGCAGAACCTTATATGTGTTACTGGAATCCCTGAAACGACCAAACGTGGACCACTGTTCTTGAAATAACTTTTTCATTTATTTTTTTTAAAACCGGGCTAGCATTTCACAACTCTACATTCAACTCATAGTGAGAAATGTAGAACACATAAAACACTCACAATAAAATAACTCTGTCAAAAAAGAGGCAGTCAAGGGGACATAGACAATAAAAACCTAGAGCATTCTGTCTGCATTGACTGAGGTATGCAAGTATTCACATTGTTTTATTTGAATATCTAGGCAATGCACATGACTACAGCAAAGTAGCTTTCAACCAACAGATGGTGTTGCTACAAATGAAGGCCGTGTAGCAGTCAGGTTACAGTGCTCAGGCTGCCGTGGTCTTGGCTAGCTTAAATAGTATTTCCAAGTCCATACAAGACCATAGTTTCTGGCATCGGTACAAAAGTGAGGGGAGATTTCGGGTTTCAGGGATGTGGGACACTTCAGCCCTGCATCTCTATGGGTGGTAGGATAATGTTTTCTTTTCTTGCCTCTGGTTTCTGGGCAATAGACTTGCTCCTGACCCCCTCTGCAATATATATAATTCATACTTAGACTCTACAAGTTTATGAGAGACTGTGGTAACTGTTCTTGGTCACAAGGCACAGGAGATATACAACAGAAAGGAGGGGAGCTTCTGTTACATGGACATTGCATTTTAGTCATTCTGGAAGGTAATGATAGGTTCAGAATGTAGGGGGAGGGTTAGCCCAGCAATCACAGCCTATCACTGGCATCAAGGTAGGATGGGGTTGAACTGAATAATTTTCTACTGTATTTTGTAGATTATCAGTGCAGTTGAAGAAGTGTGCTATGGGTGGCTGGGAGAGTCATGCTAACTTGCCCATAAATGGTTTGATGCAAAAAAGTGCAACAGCACCTATAAACCTGTAGAACCAAAATGAGCAGTAAAAACTATGGTGCCTAAAGTTCCACTTGATCATTGTGTTTATCCAGTAGCTTACTTAACAGATTTTCTATATAGAGCATTCTGTCACACGTGAGAGTCGTAATGCATCAACAGAGCTTTGAAAACTGTTATTCATTCTGGGTTTGGTTGTGAGTCATTCTGTGTGCATGTATATTCCTAGCTTATTGGTAAAGATCAGCTCATTTATTGTTTGTTTGACATTTTCTGTCTAACAACAGTACAGCTACACCGTTGTCTATTTTTATTTCTATTTTTTGTTTTTTACTTTTGTAATCTGTGGTTTAGTGGGAAAGTTGAAGAAAATTTAGTTTTGCTATCTCACTGAGCATAATATGTATGATCTTGGCAGAGAAAGTGCAATCATGAAAACAGTATTTAATATCAGCAGTGTAAGGCAACAATAAGGTGGCATCTAATTTTCAAGCATTGTTGCCATTGGGTTCTTGTGTAAATTCAAGCTTTCCTTCCTACCATGACAAAGCCTCAGGCTTGTTAGCAGATCCTTCTTAAGAAGAGTTGTTCAGGACAATTCTTTGTTGTGCTCATCTTTAATCCTGTAAGACAAAATGTAATTATTTTTGGGTTTTCTATATAGAACATCATGGTAATCTCCAGTCTCCGGGCTGATCAATATCTTAATACCAGATTCCTTTGAGTTTTAGGTTTATGTTCTGGCCTGGTTTCAGTAGAGATTGTGCTATATTTGTTGGATATTGTCTTTGCACCCATTTACATTAAACAAAACAGTTTACAACTTTTTTGATCAATTGTTGTGCATGAAAAAAAAAACCCAGCTGATTTTCTGAAAAAATGGGGTGTTTTCTGTTCAGACACCATGCTACCTTTCCACCAATTAATAACAGCCATGGCAGCTACACTGTGTTCTGCATGGGATAAAGTGGTACAAAACTGCTAATATTCCACGGTAACCTTCTCTATACTTCCTGACCACATTCTCACATTCCATGTACTAAACTCTCACAAACCATGTGTAACCTGCCTGGTCTTAAATGGCCAAGCTCCCTCGCTAATACTGCACAGCAACAAATGTACTTCCCTCACCTCTTTATCAATGTACCCTGGGGTTCCCAAGACCGATGATTAATTGGATCTACATAATTTGGCCACATGGGGCAAGTACACATGATAGATACATTTTAGGGAACATACACTGAAAAAAGCTGTTTTCTACAGGTAAACTGATATATTATCATTAGGGAAACATGCAGTAGACTAGGATAACTATATCTTTTTACAAATGTTTTCTTTTTCTTTCCTAAACAGTGAAACGTGATCTTAAAAGCTATATCAGATTTGTTTTTGTGTGTATTTGTGTGTGTGTGTGTGTGTGTTAGTTTCCCCCATGTCATCAGTTTCTACACTCATGCTCACAGGCCACCATAAGTCTACTCATTTAAGTTTCCACGTTAACGATGACTTTAAAAGTTACATACTAGCATATTGGATGCATGTATCCCAATTGATAAAAATATGTAATACAACATTGTTGCTGTATGTACCACGGCAGGCACATCAAATTTAACAAATTGTACTTGCTAGCTTATAAACCCAGGTAGTACTTTCCTGATAAATCTGTATAGTAAATGCATGTTATACACTGTAGGGTTCTGTAAATTGCCCCGGAGCTCTATAAATAAAGAACACCAATAACTAAAGGTTGCACTCAAACACAAATAGTATAAGTGGTAATTCATGAAAAGCTTTTAGCAACACATCTCAGAAAAAGCCTGTTATCAACGAGTCACTAGAGGATTATTCTGCTGATTCAACTTTTATTTTTGATCAATTTAAACTGCTTCTAAAAACATTGGGAATCTGAATACAAAGGAAGGAGTAACAATGATTGCTTTTACAGATATGAGGTTAATGATTACTGTATTGACACTAGTAGGTTATTCCTCTTATAAACATTGCGTTAAACGAAGTCAGTTCTGCTTTATAATCACACTATAATTATAGCAATTAGAATAAAGTTTCATTTTCAAATTGAATAGGAAAAAAATCCTTAATTTAAATTGGATCTCAATTCAGTCATAGACATGATAATATGAAATTGCACACATTGTGTTCCGCTCGTCTGTTGGTCAAAACTTACCCCATTCGGCATTGGTAGCATATCACTGCTTTTAGTGGCTTTTATGACTGACAGCTTTCCTTAATAATGGCAGTCCTTGGCATTGCCCTTAGCCCACCTATAAAAGAATCAACAATGAACAAATTCTCTTATCCTTGAATGTTCAAAGCACTCACATGTGAGATTTGGAGAACCTTGTGATTGTCCGACATACATGATCTATTATGAGTGTGCTAATTGTGTAAAAATAAATGTTTTGTATACTGACCAAAATATTTTTATTAATTGATAAGTTAATAAAAGCCTTTCACCAATTCTAGGTCAAACACAAGATATTTTGATTTTGTAAAATAATCTAGATGTTTATTTGTGTACTACATGAAGTTACCTAGATGCATCTGGCATGGTAAAGTTTGTAAAAATAAATATATGTGGACATTATTGCCGAGTTTTTTAATTTAATTTTAATACGGGCGAGGAATGTTGACATGATCTCAAATAATAGAAAAGAGTCCCCAGAAATATTTTTTATATTAAAAAAATTCCTAATTTAATTCCATATCATTTTGCTGTAGTGCTGTGCATTCACGCATGGTTCATGGGATGTTTTTCATAGATTTTGTGCCAGTCTAAAATTCTAAATATCATGCAGCCGAGACGTATAGCCCAGGGACAGTAATGTCTAACCACATCTTGATTTGACTCATATTTTTAGAATGAACTGTTGCTCTCTTGCTACAAGTACCACAGTAGATACTTGCTGATGAAATGATCATTATTTCGAGCTATGTACAGCTTTAGTACAGCTGGCATCTTCTGAAAGCAGTCAAGAGTAAACACATTAAGAAAAGAATCTGACTTGACTTCCTCGCAGAGAAATGCGACCACGAACAAACACACATACAGTGATCATTTGCTCTTAAAAAGAGTAATAATTTAACATAAACTTGTAATATACAATAAAAAAAATAAAACAAACAAACAAAAGTTTAAATACATATATAACATTTATGGAACATGTTAATGTCTAGTTTTATTATAAGTATGCATTTAATAATTGGTCTGCTGCTTGTTTACCCTCAGTTTTTTGGTCAGTGACCATGACGTCAATCAGAATCCATGTTTTGTTCCAAATTGGTCAATTGGAAAGTGGTTATTTTCCTACATCTTTTCCTACATCTTGCATTATACATATTTTATAAAATACAAAGCATTCTGGAATTATTCCCAATATTTGTACATAGATCTGTTTACTTATTTAAACGTGTTATTTCACATAAAAACCGCATCTTTTTGTCATAATTTTTCAGGTTTTACATTGATAAAGACAACATACATTGTGGAAATGGTGTGTTTGGGTTATATGTGGGTAAACAAATTGTTTTATAAGGAGTTTAATAAAATTCAATCTATAAATCTATTCATTTACTAATTTCAGTAATTTATTTGCATCTGGGTAGGGGTAGAACCTGTGTGAGTTGTTGGTTTATTTAAGGAAAGTGTGTATTGCAGTGTATGTTGAGATCCCGATAAACTAGCAAACTGAGGTCCAAATAAACATGCAGACCTGATATATCTATAGATCGAGACCTTGATAAATTTGTAGAGTTCTAGAGAAACGCTTTATATATCTTTAAACAGAAATTTAAGGTTCTTCAATTTATTTTTAAAGATATTTTAAAAATAAATATAGAATATTTTGTACACATAATTTAAGTCCTGCATTTCTTAAAAGGTTACTCCAAGCACTGTAAGCACTACAGTTCACTGTACCCTTTCCCTTTTCCCCGGTAATGTGGTAAACCTTTTAGCAATGGTTTGCCATCCACCTGGGTCCCAGCTGGACTCCTATTTTGCCAGTTGACGTGCTTCTTCCTTCTGCAGACCTTCCGAAGTTTATCCAGTCGCCATTCATCCATCGCAAAACACTGCATATACAGACTCCAGGCACCGTGACCTCTTGGTTGGTCATGGTGCGTGGAGTAACCTTTTAATATATAAAATGCTGAATGAATGCACATTCCTCTTTTAAGTATATATGTTTGGGTGGGCATTTTATTTGTTTTATGAATGGGCAGTTTATTAGGTTAGTATTTCATAGGTAGAAAACAGTTTAACCTTCTAGATATTGTAGAACTATATATGTCATGATGTTTGAAGGTTGGCAGTGTATCTTGGGTCTATGAGCTGGGGGAGATACCTTTTGGCAGTGCTGTTTTAGCTGCTTAGTAAAAATAATAATAAATAAAATACAAAGTATAACAAAACTAAAAGCAATCTCCTTTGGAAATGTTTTCTTTTCCATGCTTTACATAATAGGGACATTTTGGACTTACCTATTACATTCAGAGGGAGCAACACTTTCTGGAGTCAGGATATTTGTTTGAAATGTGGTAATTTAGACCTTGCAAAATAACTATGATTATACTGTTCAGATGAAGAAATCTTAGCATGGTTAACTGCAGTTTTCTCCCTTCTTGTTTCCATGGTTTTGTTGTTGGCAGCAACCGAACTCTGTACCAGTCTGATTCACGTACATATAGACAGGAAGACAGCATAGACAGTCATATAGACAGACATATGGTTTTATGGTCTGTCTACTATTAAAGTTTACTGAATTGTCTATTGGTCTTTATTTTTCAGTGTTTAGTTGCCATTATATCTAATGTGTGCCAAGGGTATATATATATATAAAAAAAAAGCATTGTAAAATATATGGACAGACATACATAATGACTGCATTTCAAAAGGTATAACTAGATAATTTTTTATATATATATTTTTTATAAATAATTTTTGTTTAACGTTTAAGAGATATATATACATAGAAAGTGGATACAATGTATGGCTGCATTTATAGCAAAAATTGTCAAACAAGTGCATTAAATTTCCATTATTATTTATTATATTGTTTATAAAGTAATATATACACAAAATGTTAACAGGTGTAACGCTACTTAATTTACCAGGTTTACAATGAAATCTATAAAATCTATACACCTAAAGAGAGCTTACAGTTTCTAAGAAGTCCTTATATATTGCTGGCTAAGCAGTTTCTTTCCAGGAGACAACTCCACCAGTCAAGTAACTCTTCCATGAGTGGACCACTTAGTAATTGACATTCAGTTACATTTAAAGTCTCTAGAAAAGGAAACATGTAACTCTGTAATTGACTAGAAGATTCATAAAACCTTGATGATGTTACCACTAATTGAAACGTTTTGTGAAAACTATTGATGCTTATTTCCTAAAGGCTGTTATGGACAGTTTTATCCTGATGGATTGAAAGCTAATACCTTGTCTTTAATGGATGATATTAATATGCAAAGAGGTTTATCAAGAGAAATACTGTTGCTAAGAGATAACTAAGCAACCGTATTCCACGCTACTGTCAAACGCCATTAATGGCGATTCTTGGTAACCTTGACTACTTGACCATCGCCTAAAGGTTGGTTGAGCATCATGGGAAATCTAGTTCCCAAACTGTATTCAAGGTCAGCTCTTGTGCTCTAAATAGATTATGTAGCATCACCAAAGTACCCTTCAGTTTGGGATTCCATTAGTACACTGCTTGGTCAATGCTCAAAATGTTAAATTTGACTTAAAATGGCCTACAACATCTCTTTCAGGCATAGATTCTTTAACATAATTCAATAACAACTTAATTAACCAGTTGTGGCCATATATATATATATATATATATATATATTTTTTTTTTTTTGACAATCTTGTTTTTATTGAAACATTTTGCATTTTCAATACAAGTTCACACAGGGTATAGATTAGTGCAGGTATTGTAAGAACAGCAATTGGTGTTACAGTAACATATTTGGGTTCAAATACAAGTTGTACATATGAAATAGTGAGTTCCAGAACTACAAGCATGACAATCGCTCAACTTTCATTTCTAAGTAGGATATCATGGCTTCTAGGCTTATGTAAACCGCTTGTTGGTACTGCACGTACGTGAGTGCCTAAGGCTAAATGGGTGTTAGGTAAGCGAATCGATGGAAGTTCTATCACTTTAATAAGTAAGAAATAGATTATGTGCTTAAACCTAAATGAGTAGCAAATATTTGGGGGGCTGTGGAAAACATATGTTTTAATGGCCAAGCAGAGTAGCCAGATGTTGTACAGGTTTCCCTGAGTGTAAAGGCTGGAGTGCAGATCACCCCGATTGGGGGGTATCTGATCACAAGTATGGTTGTTCTATGGTTGTTCTATTAACGGGGAAAGGTGTGGAGGAGAAGGGAAGAAGAAGAGCAGAAGAGGAAAAAAAAAAGGCGGGGAGGGGGGGGAGAACGTTTAGCTTCCCATTTCGCCTGCCATAAGAAAGATCAGCCATGTGGCCCAAGTCTGGGTGCCTTTTTCTAGCTGACCCTGTAGGGTTGCAGTCAAGGATTTCAAATCTTGCCTACTCTATTTATCCATTGCTGGAAGGTAGGTGCACCCCTCTGCTTCCAGAGAGAAGGAATAAGAGAATTTGCAGCTGTCAGAAGATGTTTTGTCAAGGATTTTTTATGTTTTCAATGACACGTCAGTATGGCATAGACGCATTGGGAGGGTCTGGAGCTGCAGTTTAGAATCTGATCTGATGGATCCTTGAGTTCACCATCAACCAGAATGGGGCGATGTCAGGGCAAGTCCACCAGATGTGGAGTGCTGTACCAGTGGCGGTCCCATATCTCCAGCATTCGTTCAATATGTCTGCATTCATGCTGTGTAGTGTGTCAGGTGTCCTGTACCAGTGGGACAGCAACTTAAGGCTTGTCTACTGGTACTTAGAGCTGATGGAACATTTGTGGGTGAGTATGAAAATTTTGTCCCAGTCCTGTTCGGTCAGTGTTACTACCGTCTCCCTTTCCCATCTAGCAATGTACCTCGGTACAGGTTTATTTTCTCCAATAAGGAGCATAGCATAAATCAGAGAGATCCCTCTCTCCATTTGTCACCGTGAGGTACAAAGGGTTTCAAATTGCGTAAGGTCTCTGTGGATAGGTCGCTTGCAAGGAATAGC
The DNA here is from genome assembly GCA_933207985.1 of Pelobates cultripes. Taxonomy (NCBI): domain Eukaryota; kingdom Metazoa; phylum Chordata; class Amphibia; order Anura; family Pelobatidae; genus Pelobates; species Pelobates cultripes. The sequence goes on along the minus strand of OW240914.1, from coordinate 332,183,306 downwards.
GGCATAATAAGTCCTCAGCTGTTAGTAGTGAAGAGTATCTAGGCCAGTGGGGGGTGAGAAGGGGTAAGAGGGTCGGGAAGAATGTCAGTCAGAGCTGGTTTCCCTCGCAGAATTGAGGTATGTGCATCCAGTCTGAATAGAAAAAAAAAGTTATACAGATCCAACGGTGACAGGCCACTCTCTAGATCTGGGTTATGTGTGATAGGTGTCAGGGGGCTGGGAGACATGGACAGTTGCCGTGGATATCAGAGGGAGCACCACACTCGCAAGGTGGCATCGATCATTGGGTTGTCAGTTCGCAGGGTGCTGAATGTCATGTTGCCAAGCCAGAGCAATGAGGGTATTTTACCCGCCGCCAGGGCTTTTTCCACGTGGACACAGATCTTCGAGGTTGGGTGGTCATGCCAGTCCATGATTCTAAGGAGGTGCGTGGCATGGTTATATCCAATTATTGATAGGAGCCCAGTACCACCTTGGTTTTTTGGGCAGCTCTATTAGCGATTTGCTGATCCTGGATGCCTGTCTATTCCAAACAAACCTCCAGATTGAGGTGGAGATGGATTGGAAGAAGGCTCTGGGTATTGTCACCGGCACCGCTTGAAACAAGTACAGAAGGCGCGGGAGAATATTCATCTTCACTGCATTGATGCGGCCGAACCCGGATACATACAGGTCCGACGATCGGTGCATATCAGTTTGTACGGCTGTGAAAATAGGAAGGAAATTTAACTGGTATAGGTGTAACAGATCTTTCGGCAGCCAAATACATAAATATTTGAGTTTCGTCTCGCACCAGGTAAAGTGGAATTGCACTTTCAGGTGCGACCCTCTGTCCGCTGGGGAGCGAAACACTAAGCGCCTCCGATTTTCCTATGTTCAGCTTAAGATTAGAGAGCTTGCCATATTCTCAAAAAACATGTAGGAGGTTGGGTAGGGATATCAACAGTTTGTCCAGGAAAAAGAGCATGTCATCTGCATAGGCAGCTAAGCATTGTTCTGAGTGGCCCAGGCTATACCCCGTGATGCCCCGTCCTGTCTGACGGCCTACAGGAATGGTTCTAGAGAGGGCAAACACCTGCCTGATGCCATTCTGAATGTGGAACGGAGCGGATAAAGCGCTGTTGATCCGGATGCAGGCTGATAGGGCTGTGTAGAGGGCCATCACGTATGTCCAGTTCACCCGGTCAAGAGCCTTTTCTGTGTCTGTGGAGATGAGCACTAGTTCCCTCCTCGTCGACCGGGCAGAGTGGATGACGTTGAGGGCCCTGATGGTATTGTCCCTAGCTTCCCACCTAGGGATGAATCCAACCTGGTCCGGGTGGACAAGGGTGGGCAACACTCAGGACAGTCTCAGTGCCATGGTTTTGGCATAGAGTTTAAGATCCGCATTTAATAGCGAGATCGGTCGGTAACTCCCACAGCTGGAGGGATCTTTTCCCTCCTTCGGTAGGACCATGAGCACTGCGCAGAGTAAGTCTGCCGGGAATTGGTCTCCAGTCAGGATGGAATTCAGGCCTTGTAGTAGGTGCGAAAGCAGGACATCTCAGAAGGCACGTAAGTACGAGACTGGGAGGCCATCCTGTCCCGGGGCCTTGTTGGTCTTGGATAGTTTGAGGGCAGCGGTTATCTCTTCTATGGTCAAGGGCTGTTCAGTCATCTCCGGCATAAGTTTACGGGTAACATGGAGTGATAAGATTTCTGAGATTCTATGTTGATGCTGGGGGGCTGCATGATCCTGGGTCGTGTGAGCTAAGTTATACAGGTCTGTGTAATATGCACAAAAAGCTTGTAGGATTTCGGCTGGGAGTCTAGTCTCTTTTCCAACCTGGATGCTGGTTAGGTGTATATGGCGTTGTCTCTGTTGCAGGGTGCGTGCAAGAAGTCTGCTGCATTTATTGGAATATTCGTAGAAGTGCCTGTTGGATTTTCGGATCATGTGGAGGAGCTTCTGGGAGAGTAAGTCCTTTAGCTGTCTACGGTTGTCCGTCAGTTGTATGTAAATCTCCTCAGTCAGTGCCTATTTGTGGAACGTCTCCATTGTCGCTATTTTGTGTGTCAAATCTGTCATGTGTTTGGTAAAGTCTTTTTTGTGTTGAGTGCATAGTTTGATGAAATGGCCGGGGATTACACATTTGTGGGCTTCCCATATCATCAGCGGGGCAATGTCAGGAGTGGTGTTGGTTGCAATGTAATTGGTAAGTGTTTGTGTAGTTTGCGTTATGCACTCTACTCCTGTCAGCATGTTCTTGTTAAGTTTCTATTTAAATTTCCGTGATTTGAGGAGAGGTGATTTAAGCAGGATTGAGACTGGGGCATGGTCTGACTCTCTCTGAGTCCGTATGCTAGAGTAGATCAGGGGAAGGAGGATTTTCTGCACCAGGTAAATGTAGTCAATTCTGCTGTATCGGTTATGTGCCCTGGAATAGTAGGAGTAGTCTCTAGGGTCTGTGTGTGCCATCCTCCAGCAATCAGCCAATCCCATCCTGTTTAGGGTCTGCTTAGCCCAGCATATACAATGTAATAAGACAGCGCTAATACCTCTTAGAATGGGACCGTCTGTGCAATAAAAATCACCACTCCTGAGCATTTGGCTTCGGGTTGTACCAGGGAGGAAACCTCACCGCATCAGCATCCCACGAAATGCCTACCAGATTGAGGAGGCCCGTGAATGGTCCGTATGGGGAACCTATTCCCAGGTGTTTGGTTGTGTGGTGCCATAACAGAATAAAAATTGAACTTCAGCTATCAAACCTATGCCTGGGTGGTGACATCTCCACCAGGGGGAGGAGCGGGCCTACATGGTGAGAGGCGGTGTCTCAGCAGGGGCGTGGGTATAGCATGGGAGCCCCAACCTCCCCAGACCCAGTTGTGGACCCTACCCCAGTCCATCCCCCAACACCCATGCCACCCAAAAAGGGGGCCATAAGGCCAACAAGCTATAGGCCCATAGCAGCAAGTCAAAAGTACTTAGCTGTGAAGCTTCGGTGACATCCTCAGGCCAACGTAGGTAGAAAGAGGTATTAGCCAGGTAGCAGGGCTGTTGCATGATCTGTAGTCTGTGAGTGCTGAATGGCCTGTATGTTATCACCGTCAATGACAGCCACTGTTCAAGGGCAGTAAGGGCTCTTCGCACCTCCATTATCTCCTCCCTTATCACCGACCGGAGCTCGGTCACCAGGGCAGTTTTATCAGCTCTGGTAAGCATATTGGCCAATATAGGTGCCAGTTCAGCAGAGATCTATGTCAGAGTTTCGCCTCTTAGTGAGCTGGTCAGTGACTCTGCTACGCTGTCTGCGTCTGGAGAGGCTGGTGCCATTTTGTTCGCGTCTGTCTGTAGCCGTCTGGGGTGGACAAGAAATGATCCATCGGGCCAGCGTTTCTCCTCGGCGAGAAATTACAAGGGGCTATGAGGGCTGGAGTCAAGGAGCCTCTGTAGTATGCAACCTACTCCATTAACCGGCAAGCCACGCCCCCCCATATATATTTTATATTGACAGTATTTTCAAAGCCAAAAGACCCAAGACAAAAAATAAGTTACAGAAGAAATTTTTATCTTTTACAATACTGGTTCAAAAGCTGTCCGTGTCTTGAAGGCAGGGAAATTTGCAGTGAAGTAAAATTGCTTTGAACAATCATTTTGCATTTAAATTAGACTACAATTTCTGGTTTTCACTCACTATAATTTCATATTGGTGAACAAAACTTAACTCTTTATAACCTTGAGTTTATGTCACCATAAAAATAAGAAGAATATCAGTCATATATACTTTTATATAGTACAATATCAACACTACTATGGTTAATAACTGTAGTGGAACATATATAAATACTTAACTTAAAAGTTATAATACAGCCTCCCAAGATCGTTACCCAAGGAAGACGACCTTTTCATATATAAACAACCAAAAACACAAAACTCCGGGATACGGCTGGAAATGAATCTAAAAGGAACATAAAGATATACAAATAGTGAAGTACAGTTTATACACTCAAACATGCGCTGTACATAGATGCACTCACAGAATTGTGTAGAATATATCGCTCGTAGGGTGCCTCCCCCGATGAGAATGGGGGGCTGGTAATCGTTTGTTTCCTTATGAAGTTTCGTAGTAATTATCAGGACTCCAAACGGGAAATGGTAGGAAAAAACTATGCTTTTATTGATAAAAGGTGAATAATCACCATTAATATAAAAATATATAATATAAAAAAACAAACGGTATGGTCCTACGCGTTTCGTTCTGCAAAGAACTTCATCAGGGACCGCAATTATAAATAAAATCAATACATAAAATTACAGCATGTAAAAAAACATCCTATTCCCCCCATCCCCAAGTCCCCTTTAAATAGGGCTAATCCCTACGTCCATTGGTGGTTCCGTGGGTGGTGTTAGTCATCCATCTCCTGATTGGCCTCACAGGGGAACTGTTTAGGTGATTGTCATCCTCATCCCATCGCTGAAATCAAATTTGGCGCGTCCAAGTAGTCGGAACCGGAAGTGTATGTTATTCCGTACTTCCGCGTTCCATATGCGTTCCACATGCGTTCCACCTGCGTTCCACTCTCGTTTTACTTCAATATTATTAAATGATCATAGAAATCAACATAGAGCAATATATTAAACATCTTCTAAAGGAAAAAAACAATATTAGTAACTTCATAACAATTGCATTGTCATATATTTTAGTGATTAATTTATATAGACCAACATTATTCATAATCTATATCCAGACTGTGATACATAAGAGCCTAAGTTTTAAAGTGAAACATATATAAATAAGATTTAAGAATATATAATCTAATGTCTGAAAACCTTTTATTAATATTAGAAAATAGTGTACATATTCAAACTATATACTGTGAAATAATTCTCAATAGATGTTATTAAGTAATTAGTGCTAAGCAATGATATGAAATAATAAGCATATCATATTATGTTCCTATTAACAATCTCCAATATTTGATGGAATTACACATATACCTAATGTCCTAGATAAGCAAAAGAGGGACATATTAAATTATAATAAACACGGAACGCGAAAGTACGGAAAAACATACACTTCCGGTTCCGACTACTTGGACGCGCCAAATTTGATTTCAGCAATGGGATAAGGATGACAATCAGCTGAGTAGTTCCCCTGTGAGGCCAATCAGGAGATGGATGACTGACACCACCCACGGAACCACCAATGGACGTAGGGATTAGCCCTATTTAAAGGGGACTTGTGGATGGGGGGAATAGGATGTTTTTTTACATGCTGTAATTTTATGTATTGATTTTAATTATAATTGCATTGAAATTAGATAAAGTTCTTTGCAGAACGAAATGCGTAGGACCATACCGTTTGTTTTTTATATTATATATTTTTATATTAATGGTGATTATTCACCTTTTATCAATAAAAGCATCGTTTTTTCCTACCATTTCCCGTTTGATGTCCTGAGTATTACTACGAAACTTCATAAGGAAACAAGGGATTACTACCCCCCATTCTCATCCTGGGTGGCACCCTACGAGCGATATATTCTACACAATTCTGTGAGTGCATCTATGTACAGCACATGTTTGAGTGTATAAACTGTACTTCACTATTTGTGTATCTTTATGTTCCTTTTAGATTCATTTCCAGCCGTATCCAGGAGTTTTGTGTTTTTGGTTGTTTATATATACTTTTATGTACAGCAAGGAATGTTATCACAATACTCCTCAGTGGCAGCTGTTATGTTTCTACATGGTGGGGCTACGAGCTCTACCCTTGGAATTTGACTGCCCTTCTCCATAAACTCCTGCCACCTGATCTTTTAGACTGTGTCCCAATTTTATAGTTATACTCGTATTGTATTTATATTATATACAGTACAAATTGAATATTACCTTTACTTGGTACTCCAGATCTTGTGGGCTTGCATTTCTCACACTCTGAATAGCTATCTATCCTGAGAAATATACTTAGTAAGAACTTACAGACAAGTCTCCAAAACCTTTTGCATGCTATGTATTGCTACTATATCTTGTACTAGGAAGTTGATGTGGAACTGGTGCACACTTATTGAAGCTCAAGTCTAACAGGTTACCACAGGGGAGACATGAAGACCTGAGAGATAGCTATCTGTAGGTAAGACATGGCAGCCCTGGAGAAAGCTGGTCACGCATGAGACTTGACAGGAGTGAGTTTCATGGCATGCGGCGGGTGGAAAAGATCAGCGTTTTCACTTGCTGTCTTCACTTTTTTTTTTACTATGCAGGCATCCCTGCCATTGTCACTGTGTTTTAAGACAGCTAAATAACAGCTGTTGGAAAGTAAAGAGACCTTGCATCCAAAGGAATGCAGCAGCAGGAGTAGCACTGTTGGAGAGACATCAGAGACAAACAAGGGATACAGGGAAGGGAGTGTAGTAATGAGTTACCTGATCTGAGAGTGAGGGTTAAATCTGTTGCCATGGGCCATCATGATGAGACATGAAGTGATTAAGTGGGGCTAAGGAAGGAGGTCATTCGTCTGCAATATCCAAGCACCATGTGTCCATAAATTTAGCAATTTAGTTTTTGAATTCAGTGTTTAGTAAATACAGTAAACCCCAATAAATCCAACAGGGTGATGATTTGGGAACATACTGCTTAAATATATGACAAGTGGTCCTTCCAAATACAATATTAAAAAAATAGTTTTTCTGCATTACCACCCAAGCCAACACTATCAGTGGCAAACTCATTTCAAAGCTTATTTGCCGTTGTATTTAAACACTTCAAAGTACTTGTCCAGAAGCTCTTCAGTAAACTGATAGTTTCATGTGAAGATATAAAGCCTGCAATCTAGGTTGACTCTGGAATTATCGTGGCTTGGAGTATTTTAATCTTGAAAGACTTTGCAAACAGAAAAAAGAGTTTTCAGATTTTACTAAATTTGTGATAAACTGAGTTTCAAGGTTCTGTGGTTGTCCGTTGGTTGCTCTTTTGCACAGGTCTGTCCAGAGTTATACAACAGGAATGTAGAGACTACTAGATAAGTGCATTTCTCTTTGTTGTTCTGCATTGGGTAGGCACATGTTGCTCTGCATTTAAACACAAAATGCCTTCAGCCCATAGTGTCCAAGTAAGCAAACAACGCGCATAAAGAAGGATAAGTCACCAGATGACAGGCTGTATCGGTAAATGTGTTAGCTCAAGACGATGTATATTTTTCAATGCTGCTTTACAAATGACTTGTTCAATCTAATCTAAGAAAAAGATCCTGCAAGAACCTGCAACGAGATTATAAATTTGTTTGGATCTCCATGAGGTCAAGTGGCAAAAGTTCTTTGAGCACTAGTGTGCATTTGTGGACTGCAACTCCATAATCTTTTGCCATTTGTATGATGTTTATTTGGCTGTCAACAGGTTATAGGAGCTGTAGTCTGCCAACAGCATATGAATATTTATGTCATATAGGATCAGCAGTGGCTGGTGACTTTTCTAGGTGGTGGGGGGCTAAACGTAACACATGGAATTTGACTTAGACCTCTCTGAAAATCCCTGTGTTCTGTACTCTGTTGGACTTTTTCAAAATAGTGATGGGCTTAAAACGATATGGGCAGTGGTGGGTGGAAGTGTTTGGCTGACAGTGGCCATTGGAGGTAACTAACAACCTCCATTTGTTTAAAAGTACATAGGGATAAGAGCGCAGGTAACTTTTTTTCTTTTGTTTTCACTATATGTATTTTGGCTGATGTGTACTATGGTCGTTGCTGCCACCCAGGAGTAATGGGAGTTTGAGCGCAGGACTTGTTTCTTTGTCAATGTCAGAGGATGCCAGAGGTCAGGACACGATAAGAATAAGCCAAGGTCAGGAGCCGTCTGGAGAACACTGGATCACAAACACAAACACAGGAACCAGAGGCAGTGTCTTATACCTGGCTAATTGGGCATCAGCTTCAGATGGGCTGAGATAGATAGGAGTAGCCCCAGGTAAAATCCAGCACACCGTGCTGGAGACAAGGCAAGGATAAACATTACACAGAAATAAGAACTGATGTGTGGCCCAGACTCAAGATAGCAAGACTAGGACACAGATGGACCACAGTTAAAATCCCCTGTTAGGCACTGTGACCACGTCTGGCTGTCTGAATGTCACGGTGACAATATATAGTTGATTGCATTGTCAGTCTTTGAAGCACACCAATCCATCTTTAAAGTTCCCATTTTAAAACATTCCCTAAGATTTAGAATTACAATTTAGCCTCTAAGAATTTCAGTAACAGTAATATCAGTTCACTTCACGGGTTCTCTACTAGTTAAAAAACAAGTATGGCCTTTGCTACAAGGCCAGCTTATATTTTATTAATATGTAGACTTTCTAATAGTATAACATAATGTATCTTGGGGAGGTTATGAGAAACTTTATAAAGTGGGCATATTTCGTGAAGGCAAAGCTGTGAATTTCAATTAGATGATTCTTGGCTTGAACAGACTAACAGGCATGAACCTCCAGATGATATGTGAGACTGATGCAATTGACCTTTTAAAAGTCAGACTGGATCTGTTCAGATTGTTTCTTATTGTGTCACTCCTGGAGAAATACCATTACCGAATATAAAGTGGATTTAATTCCCAGGAAATAACTGGTAGAAAAGTAATTATTTTAACAAAATTAACATTCATTGAATTATCATTGGAAATATAAAACTAATCTAATGGAAAATAAAAACCTAATTATTAAATGTAATTTACTGAGTGGTGGTCAACATTATTGTTAAAGTTAGCTTTTATTTCAGGTTTTGAAGGTTTCATGGTTTGTTAATTAACAGGGAATACTATCCCCTGCAGCACATCTTAGACATCATGACTTTGATTAATATTATTGTAGAATTCTAGGATCGTTATCTGAGATGCTTACAAATTTTGCTTCATGTTGAGCATAATTTAAATATATACTGATCTCACATCATATCAATGAGATATTGACTCACTAATTGTGGGGTTACTTTGAAACCACGGGTGTGATTAGTCAAATGATTCCCAACTATGAGTGCCTGGTTCGGCACTTTCCCTTAATGCGAATGGAACCGAAAGCTGGCTCTCTGATTGCCGTTTGTGTGAACCAAACCCACGAATAGTCCCAGCGGTACTTAGCTACGACCATTATGGAGCTAATTTCGCATGAGGAGTTTGTGGGTTCCTGGTCACCTCAGCGGTTCTTAGCCGCGAATGTTATGGAACTGTTTTGGGCATAGAACCATGTGTGCAGCCAGTCAGAACGTCCACACGGTGGTGTTTCCCCTACACTGCATGGATCTGAGCGCTATTTGGAGAACTTGGTTGCTCAGATCAGGGCTATTTAATGATATATAATTTGAGGGGATTCCTATTTCTTTTGTATGTGTTTTAATGTATTTTATGTTTTTATGCCAAGTCACTCTGACACAGGAATTTGTGGATATTTTGTGGGAGTGTTCTGGGTGTGTTTTGCCTGCATCCTTATTTTGTATATAAGTGGGCCATATGGCCATGATTAAACACATTCGTTTCTACCCTTCATCAAGTCTCAGCTGATGTTTGGGGAATTGGGAGCTGTAATCACTGCTTCACTGGGGATTTGGGAGAACTACAGCAGATATACTCAGCTGGAGTATATGGGATCTGTTACAATATCTAAGCAGACTTAAAAGGTTATCTAAAGTGTCAAAACATCCAACTGCATACAGAGCCATACGGGCTACAAAATAGAATGCAAAATCCCCAATCAGGCCTGAATCGCATCCGGATTTCAGCTGGACAGCATGCCGCCAGATGACCGAAAGCCGGTCCGAATGCTTTCAAATATAAAACTCCCTTTTCAATGCTTGCTAACCAGCCACCATATCAACAAAGTTAAAATAAGTAAGTAAATAAAGGAAGACAAAAACATATGGGGTCATTAAGACCTACATTATTATTATAAGGGAGGTGGGAGCAAAATATATACATAATATTTACATGCATATATATATATATATATACATATATATATATATATATATATATATATATATATATTATATATATATAACAGTACAATCATAGGCTAATTCGAGCACCCTTTTAATGAAGCTAATTTCAATTGACTGAATTCCAACCAAATTCCAGCCTAAAAGAATTGTATTTTACCATTCGGTCAATATTTCTGATTTGGAGCGTTCGGTTACTTTTGAACATTCGATTCAAACCAGCTGATTCTTGGTTTATTTCTTTAGGATTGATTTAGTTTTGATTTAGGAGCTGTTCCTTAACCAACAATTATGTATTTGGGGCGTCACAGGCAGAATTCTGAATCACGAACTATAGTCCTTTGTCCGGTTCAGTTATTTCGTGATTAAATCATATGGCAATTCAGGTTATGTAATGCAATAGACCCACTCAAACATCAGACAAATTCCAATTTGTCTGAAACTAAATACAAAATCTACAAAATATTCCAGTCTTCAGGGAAAAATGGTCATATTCTTCAGATATATTGCTAAAATAGAGCAAAAACTAAAAAGTTAAGAAAATTATGACAGCATCAGATTGTGATATGATGAAATTTGGCAACAGAACTTTTCATTAAGAGGTAAACTTAATAATGTATATCTCCAAGACGACTGGTAGAAGATTAACCTATCCAGAAATGCAGAAATGTCTAACGGGATTATTTACTAAAGTAAGAATTCTAAGATAATTTAAAATCCAATAACAAGTAAGCATTAAGAAACTATGCTATTCCTCAGTATAGCGGCACTAAGCCCCAGTGACACAAACAAGTATACACAGAAATAAACAATATTACCAAAAAAGTGCGCTAATACTGGAGATGATAAGGGCATAGCTGACTTAGAGAATTTTTACAGTTTGACTATTTTGACCTTAAATTTGAAATTCAGTTTGAATTCTTATGTATGTGATTAACCCTTTAACTGAGTACTGGAAAGACTTAATGTGGTCTGATTTTACAGGTTTTTTTTATATATTGTGTGTTTGGAAAACCAAAGAATCACAAAAACAATGCTTCTATATCTGTGAAATAAACTTGCAGTAATGGCACTTGTATCTCAGAATTCTTATAATCAGACTCAAATGCCTGTTGATTTTTCTTTGTTCCAATGAATCAGTGTTAAATAACCCTCTTTCTATGCCACAAAGAATGTGCTTTGTTATGATAACCGTCGTGATGGCCATAAAATAACACATTTTAGTTTGGATTTGAAGTGTCCGTTGAATACGGAGTCCCTATTTTTGTGTTTTGAGTTGCCTTCTGGGGAGCTATTCTTTTAGGAGGAATACATCTCAGTGGGAGTTTTCAAAGGAATGGACCTCTAGGGGCAGTTAGTGTTTTAATAGGGCTGAGGCTGTAGTGAAGCAATGTGTGGATATAATTCTGATTAGACTTGGTCAATCAAGCAGTATAATCAAAGACTGCCTTCCTTCCTCTGGGTTACTTTGTACAAGACCATACAAGAGATCTATATTCTCTATGATATAAGCACTTAAACCTATATGTCCTTCAGGTTTGTGCACAGTAAGCTAAGAATAATGATGAAACAAAACCTTAAAGGCGAAGAGGCAAAAGAAATCCGTTCAGTGAAAAAAAATCTGTGCTCCCTTAACCCTGAGACCATACTACAGAACATGATGTTTTGTAAAGCCAACAGAGTTGCATTGTCACTGGTGCGATTCTAAGTTGCATTTTAAATGCCAGTACACTACACAATATTTTTTTTCTTTGCATTTACCATAAATTGTTTTTTTTTTTTTTATCTCAAAATGCAGCATTTATGATTTTTAAATGAAAGGCACATATAAGGATGGTTTCTCGTATTCGATTTAAAATGTCATAGTTTGAATGTTAATGTATAGAATATGACTCAATCCTTAGAATTTGTATTTTGCAGAAACATTGTTAACGGCTGTAACTGCACTCAACCTGCACGTTGTCTGAGACTTGTAAAGTTTCATCCATACTATCCATGCCCTTTTATTATTATTATTATTATTTATAAAGCGCCAACAGATTCCATAGCGCTGTTTTAGCGCTGTATGCTGTCCCCTCTCACATCCTTATAGGTTGAAGGGTTTTCTATCTTTGAATAGCATAGCCAATAAAGAAGTTTGGATATTGCTGTCATCCCGAACCACTGACTAGTTAAAATATTGTCCTTGGTAAAATGTAACATGTTCTTGGATCAGCAGCTGCTGGTCTGCCCACAGTGAATTGAATGTCTTCACACAGCTGTCTGATGCACAACTTGACTGGATCTTTTTTGTTCTTTTACCACTTAATGCATTTTCCTTCTTCCAGCTGCAAATGTAAATGTCATGCATATTCCGGAAAACCAGGTCACCGTGTAATGCTGATTTTGCTTAAGGGGGGAGTTTGGGGAAAATAAATATTGTTGTCTTTTATTTTTTGATGGGAGTTTCTTTATATGTGCTGTCTTCATTTTATCCTAGCCTATGATTCATTGTCTGTTTCAATCTGATTTGAGTGTATGTTTATTATAGGCTACTCTTATTAGAGTTAAAAACAAACACATAAACAATGCAAGATGCCTATTGTATTTGCTTGAAGCATGCACTGATCGGAAGGGATAGCTTGGGAGGTCCTAGTGAATAGTGATTGGCTGCTGAATGCCTCTAGTTTTTTGCATCTTGTGACATTCAGCACCAGCAGTACAGAGCAACAGTCTTGTCAGCAGGGATTACAAGGGAACACTATTTCATAAGGTCTCCAGCATTAACAAGCATTGAAAAGAAATGATCACCTTTACATGGTAATTACTAATGATCTTATTTCTCTAGTTTGTTTAATTGCATTAACCTGAGTGAAGTTGTGTGTGAATGTTTGTAATATTCGGTGAAAGCAGTTTTCGTTTGTAATTCCATTGCAACTTCAGGTCAGATTTTATACACATTCTGAATTGTGTTTCACATTTGTTCCACATTTATATTTTTCCTTGTTGGAGCGAGGTAACATACAGCTAGTAAAAATTATTTGATATCTTGCACATTTGTTTGTAGTTGTTTTATATTTGTAGTTAATTTTGTTAGAAGAATTATATAGCTTACCTTTGTACTCCAAATGTTTCTGAACTACATGTACCACAATGCTCAGATCAGCCTTAAGCTTGATTAGAGAGTAGTCGTGTTTGTGTGTGTGTGTAGTTTGGTTTTTAATTGTGGATTTTATGTTATAAGGCATCGATGCACTATTACCCCAGACGTCACATTCATTTTTAATTTTCAGCCAATTTTAAATTATTGTATGGAGGTGTTGGGAGTGTGTGCCTATGTGTGTAGTTGGTCAGTGTTTGCAGTTGTGGAATTTGTGGTACTGACTCTCAAGATGTTTCTGAATTACTGTTACCCTTGATGCTAAACTGTCTTAAAGTTGGCTGTGCATTATGGTAAATGCAGTTCAGATATATTATGGTGGCCATCATTATCCATCACAGTGTGATCCCAGAGTGCAGTGGCAGCATTTGTAAGTGATTCTCTGCAATGATTAAACAGAAGCAGTTTGCTTGTCTTGTCTCTCTGGTCGTCTGTTGACACATGCTTGGTGGAAGTACCAAACATCTCCAAAGGCATTGACATTATCACTTAATTGAAGTCTTTGTTCTACTCCCCTGCTTCTTAAAAACCTTTCACTGAAAAAAAAACAATAGGATTTTAGCTCTCAGACCTCCAGTAGCAAAGTGCAAAAGAGAGAGCGTTAAATTGGCCATAATCCATCATATTGTTTAGACATCAGAGAGAAAAGGACTGTATTCACATACAATGTACGGCATTTTACTGCCCTCTTTTTAAATCCTTCACAGAGACAACATTATTTTGTTGGGGTTTTACGAGTCTCCTTTTAAGTGGTATACTGTATGAATGTACTTTCTGCAGGACACTTGTTCTATTCTCTTGCATTTCTGATCCTTCGAGTTTCCTTTAAGTGTATTTGCATATATTTGACAAATTTAAAAGAACTTCTGTTTTGTTTAAAGGAAATATGCTTATATATTAATACACTTTCTCCTAAAGGGAAAATTTTGATAAAAATAATTATGAGACAAAACCATGCCAAGCTGTTACCTGAATCCCTGGATTTATGCAATATTTATGGAAAATAGGTGTGCCAGGTATCTTAAAAGTATTTACGATTAACCAATGATGTTTAGTGTATCATAATCCATTGTATACAAATGGATTCAGAATGTATGCTATCTGCGTGTTATCTAGCTGGGGTGACCAATGAGAGTCCATCAGGTGCCATACCAACAAAATAACTTTTGTATTCCCCCCAGTCTTACTTTAAGGATTTAAAAGTGTACTGTATCACATCATTGTTTTAATGTGCAATTATTGATTATATATAGTCTACATATTGTGAGGAACTGGATAATTAACATGGATAATGGGAATCTTATTTTCATAGAAAACTCCCAACTCCTTTTTTATTCCCCAACTTCTACTGTACTGCAAATCCTTTTGCATCCAGAACACAGACACGACATCATAAATGTATCACCCCAAGCATCAGTTGACTATTGCTAAAAAGCACATAGTGCATTGCTTTGGTAATGATTCTAAGGTTTTCGTGAGTGACTCTGTTTTTACTTCATATGATTATATAGGATTGAGATCACAAAATGCATACCAGATTATGGAAGTAATTTACCACCTAACATATACATTTAAATTGTCCATTCTAATAGGGCAATACAATAATGGTGCTGTAGTTGTATAACCGCAGTTAGGGTGGGGTAACCTTTTAGGGGTGGGGTATTGGGTGTGGGGTAGCATGGGGAGGCTAGGACTAGACTGGTCCTAGCTGAGACTGATAGGAGTTACAATCAGCAGCGCGAGGCAGGTATCCCTTATATCCTCCAGAAAACAAAGCCCCCAAAGATTAAATCTGACTCAACCCTAAATACCCATAAAACTAACCTAGAATTGTGTACATTGCTTTACCCTTTGCATTATTAATGCAACATCTTTGTGTGGCATTTTAATGACACTTCAATTGTACAACTGTACGCCATTATTGCATGGTCCTATTTATCTGTGATTTTTTTTCAATTTAGCTTTTCATAGTTAAGTGAAATCCAATCTTCATCAGAATTTGAGTTCAGTATTTATACATTTGTCAGGATTTATTTTGGGTGATAGTAAGAAACATAATGTTTAGAAACATGGTAATTTCAAATAAAACAGATCAGACTGCATACAATGTATCCTTAGATGTAGATTAGGGCACGGAGCACACATCACATATTTATCTGCAATGACAGCAAGAGTACACGTCTGGGAAATAGGATCCACTTGTTTGCAAACAATGGCTCAATTAGAGATCAAATCTTCTCTTCCATTACTGAGATATAAAATTACTATTTTGACAAATAACTCTTCACGATGGTCTCTAGTTATAATCGGTTTCATTCTTATGAGTTGTACTATGTATCTTCTGTTAGATCGTTACAAAATATATATAATCCAATGGACACAAATTACCAAACTTTTTTCTTGGTCTAGTAATAACACAACTAAACAGATTGAAACTATTTTTATAATTTGGGGGTAAGGAGAATTTGCTTTCAAAAAGTCTGTTTTCTTCAACCTGTCATCTCTGATCGACATCTGACCAATAAAAAAAAATTATAAAAATGTCTGTTCATGTTACTGTATTTAATCCTAGAGCAACTGGCAATATTTAACAATAAAAAAATGCTAGTCAACTCTTTTAACTCCAACTTAAACGTAAATAAAAAAACCTCGCCCATTCAATCTGTGAAAATCCATCTCTAAAGCATTACGGTTCTGTTCATGAAAAACAAATATGTCAATTAACTTCTAAGGGAAAATTTGTAAGACAAAAGTAATTTGCTGCTGAGTAAAAAGCAATGTTGACTTATTTCATCCAGCTTTCAAATTAGCTAGCTTGAACTTGACCTCGTAAGAATAATGCACCTTGACAGCTGATTTGTCAAAGAAGTCATCAAAACAACTGTCAACATTGAGAATTGGTACAATTCAGTTGTCAGTGACAAACTTATAGTTAAAATAATAATAAAAATATTTATTTACAAAAAAAAGGAGCAGGGTTCATCATCGAAACCCAACAAAGCAGGAATTGGATAACTGCTATTGAAGCACATTCTCCTTTACATATAACATTAGTTGTGGAGATAAAAATAGAGAGTTATGCACTGACCACCTTAGCAGTTGGCAGTTGCCATTGCATCACACTGGGGGCCAGTGACAGTCCCGACCATAGGAGACGTAAAAGAGAAAATAGACGAAACTAGGAAAATGGGCAGCCTCTCAGCCCTACTCCACGACATGATCAAACACTGTGACAAAATTTGGCACCCATGGCTGTTCGAGTTCCCAGTCCCAACCTAGTGCCCAGACTCCAGCTGGGGTCACGGCGCTGACGCCTCACGCTACCAAACTACAAACAAACTAGCGATACCTACCGGGGTTACTAGCACTGACCAACAGACAACCCACACAGCCCCCCGATCCCACGCACTTCCCACCCAAATCTTTCCAACCCCAGGGTGACAGTAATCCACTTAACCAAAAATAGCACTATAGACACAAGTCTCTAACGCCAAGACGGCATCCAGAAACAACTGCATCCAGGGGAACTCCAAGCCAACATTCTCCCTGGACAGTGGCATGTCCCATCAGGGCCCTTCCCACTCTCCTCATAACCACCCAAAAGCCCACAGACAATGCCAGAATGAATATATTCTAACTTAATGGAATACACAACTCGTCTGCCACCCACAATGGAGCCCAGCACAGAAATACCTGATACCAGGTAAACCGAAGCAAGCCCAACACTGTCCATAAGTGGACAAGGCAAATACACAAAGGCCGTTAACCCTAGTCATACCTAACCCGGCTTAGATAATCTACAGCATATTCAACAAAATGAGCAGTGCAGCCCTGTTATAAAGCTATGCTCTATCATCAGAGCCAAAACCGGCAACATACACTGGTTTGATTGCAACGTAAGTTCGAAAAGGCTGTATCGTACTGTTATTAGATACTGTTACATGTTAACGAACACCCCCTGTTTGTATGTTTATCCAACTCTATAACAAACTATTTTCTCGATGCACAAACAGCGAATAACCATATTGTCGTTCAAAACTAAAAAAAAAATAAGAGTTATTTGGATTCTCTTTAAGTACCTCCAATGGATTCCCATGGTTCTTTATACCATGAGGACTGTGGAGTGCTTTAATGATTAATAATATTACCAAGCATTAGGTCCACCAAATGCCACCATTCCTCTTTCCAACCTTTGGTTTTGGGAACATTTCCCAATGCAGAGCTTCCCAAAAATGTCCTATTAATCAGATGACTGTCAACACATTCTTTGCTCTTTTCCCTTACAGCATCTGAGTGGATTTCTAGGTCATAAAATCTCTACTAATTATTGAAAGAGGAATTATCACTAACTAATGGTCATCTCAGTGTAATGTGTACATAAACAGAAACTGTCTCTTCACAGGTTTTGTAATAATATGTTTACATATCTTTATATTTAACAAATATGTATTTGTGATGTTTGAAAAATTAAAATTAAAAAAATGAATGTAGGAAACACCCTTACAGTTGAGCACCTCCATCTTGTCTTCCTGTCAATCATTGTTTTAAACTCTGTACTTTGTAGCTAGAAATCAGCATAGAGAAACAATGTTTCTAACTCTCCTCTTCATTTGTAATATTTGTTCTGGCTAACTGGCTTTGCCTTGTCTGAACTGGATTGCATTGTAATTTTCTAACCATATAAAATAAATGTAAAAGAAAACTGAATATCGCAAATGTGACAAACTCCCCTGTCCTTGTGAGTTTGCCACAAGCTCCTAGTGGAGCCTGCTTGCCAGCCTCCTGCCCACCGACTATGGGCCAGGTTAGCGACTGTAAAGACCCATATTTTATTCCCCCTGGTTCGGCACTTTCCATTCGTACGCATAGAACTAAATGCTAGCTCCCCGGCGGACGTTCGCATGGACCAAAACCGCAAATAGACTTCAGGGGGCTTGGCCACGAAAGCCCTGAAATGGGGCTCCAGGAGAGCAGTTCCAGGGGCCCCAGTCAAGCCACGGCGACTGTGGGCAGAAGTGCTACGGTTTATCCCCTGTTCCAGCTAGGAAGCGGTCCTTGGCGGAGGTACCCAGCCAGGGGTACGGGGAGCTCCACTACAGCAAGTAAAAAGGTTAACACGTGTTATTGGTGTTTTTCAAGGTCCTATTGAATGGTGTAGGTTCCAGAGGAGTGAGAGTTCCCCTTTAACCCATTGGTTTTGGCCACAGGGTTAAAGTTGCAACTAGCACTAACAGTGCCTTTTTGTCCCATCATAACAGTTTTACCACGGGTTCTCTTGTTTTACGATGATTTGAACTGCTTGTTGGATACAAGTCACTTAAATACTTTATCAGTCTGTAACATGTATCCAACAAACAGTTCAAATATTGCTGAGAGTTGCTTTCAAATGGAATAGAACCATTTCCATTTAGAATATATAATTTTGTTTTGTTGAATATTTGTCCATCACTTATCATATTCTTTTTTTAAAACATATTTATGTCTGTTAAAGGACATCTATCAAAAATGCCACTGCTTTACACTAATCTATAATGCACACTGCATATACTGTATGCTGTTAAGGTTGCAGGAATGGGTAAGTAGATTTTAAAGAATTTTAATAATTAATATCCACTTACCTGTCTGTCTCTTGTGATAACCCCCTCCTCTCCTCTCCCCATCCCATAAGATAAGCCAGCATGTCTTTATTTTCTTTATGTTAAAATCTTTACACTTTAAATATTAATAATCATTAAAAAACTGCTGACATAAAAAAACTATAATTAACACATTATCAGCATTTTCTTAATTATAGATGACACAATTTACTCAACCCACATTTCCCTTAAAGCTGTAAAACAAGGTACAATTATTTTTTAATATTCACAAATGTGCGATCAATGTAAGAAGGTTCATTTGGGAGGTCAGTACACAGGGTTACAATGTTATTAGTACAGAGGATGTCTTTTGTCAAACAGAGCTTCTTTCTCTCCCAACCTTTTAACTTTGTAATCAGTCAATACTTAAATAAAAGAATGGCCCAGTAATACCTGACTCTGTGCTACAACTCTCTTCTGCAGACTCTCCTCTTAACAGTTACCTAATGGACAAGGAGTGGATGGAAAAGAAGGTGAGAGTTATTTCTAACTCAAGCTAATAATATAATATCCCCTGTGAGTATATTGTATATTATTTGAAAATGGACATATGAATTAGGGTATGCTCTATTTTCAAGTTTCCAGGTCATTTAATGTGTCACTCCAAGCACCATGACCACTTCAATGATTTAAGTGGTCATGGTGCTTGGAGTCTGTATATGCAATGAATCGATATGAAATACTTCAAATACTGAGATAAAAACCTTTGCTTTTGAAAGTGGAACTCCAACTCTGGCAGTGTTCACATTCTGGGCTGGATTAGGTAAATTCGGTGCATATTTGGCTTCTATCCTTGGCACACTTAGCGTGCTGGTAAAACACGACCAATGCTAGCAGCCCCTCCATGTTGCCCAGGATCTTCCCATAGACCATCCATCCACCAATGATGGAGCTGCAAGGAGAAGCTGGCCTTGGTGTGGGATCGAAGGTAAGTTTTTCCTTTGTTTCTTTATTTTTTTTGTTCTTTTAGGTGGTCCATGCCAGTGAGTTACTCTCACAAAAATAGTGTTTTATTCATTTTACCCCACCCCCTTGTCACAGAGCTCCTCAACAATACAACTCTCAGTAATGTGTAGTGTATGAGCTTGTCACAGAGCTCCTCAACAATACAACTCTCAGTAATGTGTAGTGTATGAGCTTGTCACAGAGCTCCTCAACAATACAACTCTCAGTAATGTGTAGTGTATGAGCTTGTCACAGAGCTCCACAACAATACAACTCTCAGTAATGTGTAGTGTATGAGCTTGTCACAGAGCTCCTCAACAATACAACTCTCAGTAATGTGTAGTGTATGAGCTTGTCACAGAGCTCCTCAACAATACAACTCTCAGTAATGTGTAGTGTATGAGCTTGTCACAGAGCTCCACAACAATACAACTCTCAGTAATGTGTAGTGTATGAGCTTGTCACAGAGCTCCACAACAATACAACTCACAGTAATGTGTAGTATATGAGCTTGTCACAGAGCTCCACAACAATACAACTCTCAGTAATGTGGAGTGTATGAGCTTGTCACAGAGCTCCATAACAATACAACTCTCAGTAATGTGTAGTATATGAGCTTGTCACAGAGCTCCACAACAATACAACTCTCAGTAATGTGGAGTGTATGAGCTTGTCACAGAGCTCCTCAACAATACAACTCTCAGTAATGTGGAGTGTATGAGCTTGTCACAGAGCTCCTCTACAATACAACTCTCAGTAATGTGGAGTGTATGAGCTTGTCACAGAGCTCCATAACAATACAACTCTCAGTAATGTGTAGTGTATGAGCTTGTCACAGAGCTCCATAACAATACAACTCTCAGTAATGTGGAGTGTATGAGCTTGTCACAGAGCTCCATAACAATACAACTCTCAGTAATGTGTAGTGTATGAGCTTGTCACAGAGCTCCTCAACAATACAACTCTCAGTAATGTGTAGTGTATGAGCTTGTCACAGAGCTCCTCAACAATACAACTCTCAGTAATGTGTAGTGTATGAGCTTGTCACAGAGCTCCACAACAATACAACTCTCAGTAATGTGTAGTGTATGAGCTTGTCACAGAGCTCCACAACAATACAACTCTCAGTAATGTGGACTCCTTTCCCCACTACAATTGAGAACCCACCTCTGCCGTTCATTACGTCACACCCCCAACACAAGCCCTGCCCCCGCTGGCATGTTCTTTTGGTTGATAGTCCCGGGTGGAGAATACTGAAATCCTCCACCCGGGTAGCTCGACATGTGTGAGCTGTGTTGGCCACATGGAGCCCCTGGTGCCATGGTTCCCTGTGCGGCCGCACAGCTCGCACAACCCTAAGGCAAGCCCTGGTTGAGTTGTATTGGTTAATTAGGTGAACCTTGCTTGCTCAAGTTTGTATTTTATTATGGTCAGCATAGACAGAAGGAAGGATGTCTACTCGTAGGAGCAGAGAACATATTGGAGAATAAGCTTTTTGCTGATGCATAGCTGTAGGTTATTAACTTCTTCATGTTTGTAGTACTAAGCTCTTTTTTATAATATAACTAACGTTTAAGGTATAGCTCAGATTTAGAATCCTCCCATCATTAGAGCATTTTGCACTTACAATGGAGTATATTTCTGAAGACTTTTACCTTGGCTTTTCTGAACTGGACTGGAAATGTACCTTTATCTTGGCATTCTTCTGACATATGATTATTGTTTTGCATAGTTTTTTTTCCCATTTCTTTGTCTCTTGCACCTTTTTGGACTATTAATTATGTTTTGAAGTGTATGCATACTCTTCTGCAAAAAGGTCTTACCAGATTCCTGCTTCCTATTATGGATTCATGCTTACTGGCTTCTTCTAAATTCATGTTCACAGGCCTGTTACAGATTTCTTGTCAAAATCCCACAACCTGCTCTGTAGACTTTATTATGTAAAAAAACTACAAACGTTTGTTAGAGGCCATGGCTGCCAGTTTCATTGACTTCCTTCTTCAGAGTATATTGAGGGACATTCCTGGGAGATATCTTAAGATATCTTAACCTGTATTTCATGGAAATGGACAGGATAAATTAAAATATGCATAAAAACAATATTTCAAAAGTATATAAATGAAAATGACTAATTTGCAGGTTTTCTTTTTACAGGCTTTCTGTTCCCTTGACCTAAGCCAATGCTTCTCATAATCCCATATGAGAGTGTTAGTAAGAAAAAATGTATATGTACAATATGCTCACATGCACATTACCAAATGTATGGAGATGTACTGACTATATCTTATTATATATCTTATGTCACTTTCAATTATTGAATGATCCCCAGGATATGTGCTTCTATGAAATACTGGTGGTAGTCATGCTAGGTGTCTTCAGTGCATACTATCCATCTTACAACTGTATTGCCGTGTCTAATTTGTCATCATGCTGCCTAATGTCAATACAAAGCCCCCATACTTACCTAGGTCTCATCAACTTACTGGATAAACATGGCTAATTGAAAAACAAGTTGCAGCATAATAATTTGCTTGTGCCTCTAAAGAGGGCTTTTGCAATGTGTAATTAGGTAATATTCTTCTTAGAGTAGTGTGCTTGCATAGATATTATTTTAGAAATTTAATAAAGCAGAAATACATTGTATAAAATTTACAACAACAACAACAGCGCTAAAAATGTACATTGACAGATGAATTTATAGGCCAATGAGCGCCAATGTAACTGTCCAATTTTTGCAATTTTCCAGTGATGCCCAATGAGCCACAAACACTGACATTTTCTTTTGAAATGATTGGTGAACATTGCTTTGATTTACAGATAGTTTGATGTATTCATTAATCTAGAATTGCAGCTTTTAATAATTTTATTTAGATGGCATTATGGTTATATTTTATTGTTAAAACCTGTTTGGATGAGCATTAAGAATTAGTTTCAAATAGTTGTTTTTCGTCTATTTCAAGAAGCCAATTTTTCCATATTTTTACAAATAAATAGGCCACTAATGTGCCTAAAGCTCTGTTTTCCAGTTTATTTGAGAATATTAAACTGAAAAAGCATCATAAAGTCTAGGTTTACTATGAAGACAGGTGTGTAATATCCATGTTCCTTTTTTGTGCTGTGGTCGAGCAGATGTTGCAAACCAGTTTGACTTCCTGGGCGATGTTAGAAGTATGATCCATCACATCAAGTACATCACGGAGAGTATTTTCAAGCATGAAAATCTAAACAGTTTCTAAACAAAGCTGGGATTTTCATATTGTCACTTTCTTCTTGTCAAGGCAATGAGATCAAATCATGGAGAACTGAACAGAGCAGAGGAGCAGTGTCTCGGTGCCCTGCAGATTTTGGTATTTATGTTGTGGAACACACTGCAGGGCTAAGCTGATCATTTGAATACAGGAATTCCCAGAGTCCATGGTTAACATGTTATGGTTGACTAATTTAAATGCATTGTTGAAAGCTCAAGAAATGCTAAAACAGTGTCTAAATTTCTAAGAGAGTCAATAGATTAGATGTTTAAGGGGAACAATTGCTGAATATGATCCCTAATCTTTGAAAGCCCTATGACAGTGTCTAGTACAGTGAATAAATTGAGGTATGGTGCACAGTAGACATCTTCTTAACCACATTATTACCATGTATGTAGCAGAGGCAGCTCTGAGAGGCTTTAGGCCAAATAGCCAAATGTTGTTGTTGCTGGAGCATCCACGGGTAATATGGAGTAACACCAATGTCAATGCACAACCTCATTGACAGCCTGCTGAGTCTTCCCAAAGTCTCAGCATCTGCAATGGCAGTTCCTCCCTCTCTCCTTCAGCTAATGCAAAGGAGAAGTAATTGTGCTTTTTTTGCTACATAAGAGAGGCCTAATGAGGAGAGTGACAGGACAACAGAGCTACAGCGTCACATCTAAAACACCATCTATAGGGGAGGCAGAAGTTAGGACGCTGCCTGAGATTGATACATTGGAGGGCTGAAGGCACTGTCTGCCTGTTACTGATATAATTGGGGTCTGAGAGCACTGTCTAGGTTGTATTGATGTGATTAGGGGGTGGGGATGATGGTGATAGCTGCCTTGGATTGATATTACTGGGGGACTCAGGGTGCTATTTAGCTTGATAGGGATTACAGACCTGATTATACTATGTGGACATACAGTGAGGGAAAAAAGTATTTTATCCCCTGCTGATTTTGAACGTTTGTCCACTGTCTATAATTTTAATGGTAGGTGTATTTTAACAGTGAGAGACAGAATAACAAAAAATAATCTGGAAAAATGCATGTCATAAAAGTTATAAATTAATTTGCATGTCAATGAGTGAAATAAGTATTTCACCACTTCGACTTAATACTTGGTGGAAAAACCCTTGTTGGCAATCACAGAGGTCAGATGTTTCTTGTAGTTGGCCACCAGGTTTTCACACATCTCAGGAGGGATTTTGTCCCACTCCTCTTTGCAGATCCTCTCCAAGTCATTAAGGTTTTGAGGCTGATGCTTGGCAACTCAAACCTTCAGCTCCCTCCACAGATTTTCTATTGGATTAAGGTCTGGAGGACCTTAATGTGCTTCTTCTTGAGCCACTCCTTTGTTGCCTTGGCTGTGTGTTTTGGAATACCCATCCACGACCCATTTTCAATGCCCTGGCTGAGGGAAGGAGGATCTCACCAAGATTTGATGGTACATGTCCCTGTCCATCGTCCCTTTGATGCGGCGCAGTTGTCCTGTCCCCTTAGCAGAAAAACACCTCCAAAGCATAATGTTTCCACCTCCATGTTTGATGGTGGGGATGATGTTCTTGGGGTCATATGCAGCATTCCTCCTCCTCCAAACACAGCGAGTTGAGTTGATGCCAAAGAGCTCGATTTTGGTCTTATTTGACCACAACACTTTCACCCAGTTCTCCTCTGAATCATTCAGATGTTCAGTGGAAAACTTCAGACAGGCCTGTACATGTGCTTTCTTGAGCAGGGGGACCTTGCTGGCGCTGCAGGATTTCAGTCCTTCACTGCGTGGTGTGTTATCAATTGTTTACCAGGTGTCTATTATACAGGTAACAAGCTGAGATTAGGAGCACTCCCTTTAAGATGATCAAATACTTATTTCACTCATTGACATGCAAATCTATTTATAACTTTTTTGACATGCGTTTTTCTGGATTTTTTTTTTGTTTTTCTGTCTCTCACTGTAAAAATACACCTACCATTAAAATTATAGACTGATCATTTCTTTGTCAGTGAACAAAGTTAAAAATCAGCAGGGGATCAAATAATTTTTTTTCCCCTCACTGTACATAACACTGAGTTAACTGCTTTCCATATTTTATGGCCCTACCTTGGCTATCTGCTTAAAGCCCTGTCCTCTCTTTCTATTTTCTTGTCTGAACATTGCAGGTTGTGTAATCCCTGATCACTGCTGTATTGGGAAGAAATACGTGATCAAGGCTGTGATGGTGAGGAGGGTATTGGGTAGTGTCATTGAGGCTGGGCTCTGGTGAGGGACATATGGTGCTGGGGAAATGTGATTTAATCTTTGGGCAGTGACTGATGAAGGGATTATGAAGATAGGCAGTTAAGGGATTATGCAGCCTCACATTTGAGCTTTACCTAAGGCCTCTGTACTTTTTTTAAATTTATTTTTTATTTTATTCTGTAAAGCAGGGGTGGCCATAAGGTAGATACCCAGATGTTTTAAAACTACAGCTTCCATTATGCTTTGTCATTCTGAAGGCATTTTAAAGGCATGCAAAGCATCATTGGAGTTGTAGTTCTACAACATCTGGAGATGTACCTTTTGGGCTCTCCTGCTGTAAAGCAATGTACAATTAAATTTACTCAGGCTACATTTATCTTTTTTTAAATTCAGAGTGTAGATAAAAACATTTATCTCACAGTCCTTATCCTTTATATAGGACTTCAAAGGGACTTTAAATAACAAGCCCCTTTGCCATTCACCTACACACCAAGCAGGTTTGAAATAAAAACTATACTAATCTATTCAAACAATGAGAGGGGATTGAGGGAGTAAGAGATCACTGACAGCACAGAACATGGATTATTTACAAGGTGTTATAACATCTTTCAAATACCTATACAGCACAATAGTTTAGTATAACTGACATTTTTTATATTTTATTATTTATTTTCCATAATTTTTTTTTATAAAGTCCTCCTTTTATCAAAAAGTGTTTCAACAAAATTCAGTTCTAGTCCTTTTAGTCCACTTTTTTTGTTATGATTTCATTGATACGCTGATTCAGATTCAGTTTGTAGAACATAGTTACTAAGTTTGCCAGAAAGATCAAATCAAAAGTCAATTACATAATTTTAATGCAGGACAAATTTTTTTTGTCTCTTTCACCTCCTAAATGTTCGACAATGTGAAGTTGGGCAGTATTTTAGCAGTGAACTTTTTGCCATTTTAATTGATTTCTAATCTGTACGTTAATGGTCAATGTTATTATGACACATATTTAAGAGATTGTTCACTAAACCAGAAATTGACGAAATAAAAAAAAAATCCATCTCACCTATTTTCAGTTTTGACTTTTTTGTTCTAAATTTTTATAATTCTTGTCCGCTATTCCAGGTTAAGCAAATAGACTCATTACTTTCTTGCAGACAAATAAGAAAAGAATCCATGGATCCAGTAACAAAAAAAAATAGTTATTCCTTAGTGGAAAGGTCTTCTGCTAATATTCTCACCAGTCCCACGGTTGAGAACACATAGTTAAAAGCCAGCTTATAAGTAAGAGCAGCTTTGTGTTTTTTCCTTCTGTTGTAGGATTGTGTGCTCTTTGGAAAACAGATACAGCTCAGACGTCCAGAGTGGACTATTGAGTTGCTATCTGTACACCATAAAATGACTTAATAAGGAAGGGTTATATTCAGAGACTCAGAACACAGTAAATAGCATTTAAGCGCCTTTCAGAACACAAGATATCTATCAGTGCTTGGTAGTGTGGGATGGAATCTTGGCTTAATTTTTTCTCTTTAAAAGGCTTATTGCCAAAAATCAAGAAATTCTTTATTTACCATGTGCACAGTGATGCTTCAATTTGATATCTGAAGCTGAACGACTTGTCTTTGTATTCTACAGTTATTATATATAAATTGCACAATAAGGTTTTAGTATGGTGTTTCTCTCCCAAGAGTGTGAGATATCACACATGGGCACACAAAGGGGCTTTGTTCAGTAAATGGTTAATTGTTTTATGTGTACAACTAATGGAGACAACTAGGCCAGATCGGAGAAAAAAAAAATATTTCCAGTGCCATGCTTGCCAGCTGCCCTCAATCGCACGGGACCGTCTGGGATTTCATGTGGTATTCCAATAAAGTTTAGCCATCTACCTCACCAATTATAGCTCCGGTGAATGTCGAGAACTGAAAGCGTTAAGTTACATTTAGTATAGGAGGCTGTGAATGCATATTTTGAGATTAAGGCTAAGCTAAACTCTGTAATAGGTTTTTACAACTTCCAATTTATAACGCCTGAAAGAGAACAACTTTCTTTGTTCTATTGGTTATACTATTCTTTTATTTACCATAATGTTTGTAGTTGATATCTCTCTGACATAAGCAAATCAGACATTTTTCATTAACATTTGCATTAGTTATTAAATCAGTATACATCAAGTAGCAACGTACATTGATTGGAAAGTCCATTAAATGATCCACTTGACTTTTTTATACCATAGGCTATATATTGCTATAACAGTATGACTAAATTGCCAAAGACTGTTTACTTTCTCTTAAATAACTCAAACACCAGTGTCAAAAGTGGACATATCAATACAATTGGAATGTTCTGAGGTCATGTAACAATCTTGCATGATTGATTTATGAAGAAAATTGAACTTGAGAGCTAATTGGAATAAACCAACATACTACTCGAAAACAGAATTTTCACGATCAGATATTCTTCACAAATCTAAATTTTTTCTTAATTAGCTAGATCTGAGTTTACATTATTCTATTTTACAGTAATACAATTTAATTTTGTTCAATAGAATGATTCACATTGTATACATTGTACACCTGTTATACAATTTATATTTCACAGGAGATTCTTAGATACCGATTGTGTACTGTCGTAAGGCATTCTATTCTGTGAGATAATAAAGACCCATTAGATAAATAAGGTTTATAATAACAATTGATGGGTCACATGGTTTTTAACAGAACTAAGTGTTCTTGTGTTGATAACAATGGCACATTATATATGCGTGGCAAAGCAGGTAAGTTGCTCATTTGTCTAACGACACCAAAGTTAACATGTATTCTAACAGGATGTGCTAATGAGTGATTCCGTTAGAACAGGCTATTGTGTTTCCCGTGTTTTGAAGCAGCTGTTACAAAGACTTGAGTCTGACCTGACTCTTTTGCAAAGTTCCCAGCATCTCAGACAGAGTCTAGTGCTATTGATTCTTTGCCCTGCCCACTCAGTATGTAAAGGAGTGATGACAAAAGTGTTCTGATGAGGCCTTTCTGTTGTGCACAGCAGTCGCCCATATTCATTTTACTCAAACGTAAAAATATAAAGATGTTTTTGCAAATTGATTTACTGGCTAACACCCAACCACAAGAAGAAGTTTTAAATTAATTCAGAAGCAACTTGGTTTTTTAAATGGATATGGTGTAAAATATATTATGTGACATATATATATATATTAATGTACTATTTAAAACATAACACAAGACATTTTCATTTGCTTGTTTGTCTCTCTTTTTGGTTTAATACATATATACAAAGAAGAAAACATTTTAAGAATTATATTACATTTTTCTGGACTTTTACTTAGTAAATCATGAATTGAGGAGTTTTGACCTAGGGAATTGCAAATGTAAGGCTAAAATAAACAAGATGGAAAAATGAGTGAAGACTTTTTCAGATTCAAATATTGTAGATAAAAATTTGTGATCTCTTTTTCTGTCCTTTTCTAAGTTTGGTTAATAAAATGCAATGTAATTAAGTGTAATTAGTGGATCTGTTTTTTGAGAGTAAATTGTTCAGATTGTGTGTTTTTTTGTGCACCTGTAATGCAATTCTTTTCATATTGTTTGACAGTAATCTGTTAGATTATCAAGAACAATAACAATTTGATAATTTGGTGCACCACAAATATATATAATAGAATAATTTGAATGAGACCAAAAGCAAATGATCTTGATAAAGACCAGTTGGGCAAAACGTTGATCCTTTGTTTTGCTTCAATATACTTTTGAAAAATCCAACGAGTGCTCTCAATCATTCATTTATTATATATATATATATATATATATATATATATATATATTGTTTTTTTTCTCTTAGCTTATCTTTTTTCTGGATTTTAATTGCTTCTATTTTATTCTATTCTATTCTATTCTGATTTATGATAAATACTAAATACTAATACTATAGCTGTCTCAGTCCCTTTGTAGGAACAAAGCTTTAGCCATAGGCACTATGTTCTTCCTAGAGGTTAGGTAGCTAGAAGGACAGTTTTGTAAGGGAAGATGAGTTTTTGGAGCTGGTTTAATTTGGTTAATTTTCAGTCAACAGTGAACCAATATGAAAGATGTATGTCATTCTAATGTGTTTTGAGTGACAATGATCATGCAGAAAGATACAGTGAGGGGAAACATTATTTGATCCCCTGCTGATTTTGAACGTTTGTCCACTGACAGAGAAATGATCAGTCTATAATTTTAATGGTAGGTGTATTTTAACAGTGAGAGATAGAATAACAAAAAAAAAAAATCCAGAAAAATGCATGTCAAAAAAGTTATAAATTAATTTGCATGTCAATGAGTGAAATAAGTATTTGATCAATCAGCAAGATTTCTGGCTCCCAGGTGTCCTTTATACAGGTAATGAGCTGTGATAAGGAGCACTCTCCTAAACTCAGCTCATTACCTGTATAAATGACACCTGTCCACACAAGCAATCAATCAGATTCCAAACTCTCCACCGTGGCCAAGACCAAAGAGCTGTTTAAGGGAGAACAGTTGGTGCGATTATTTGCAAATGGAAGAAACACAAAATAACTGTCAGTCTCTCTGGGTCTGGTGCTCCATGCAAGATCTCACCTTGTGGAGTTTCAATGATCATGAGAACAGTGAGGAATTAGCCCAGAACTACATGAGAGGAACTTGTTAATAATCTCAAGGCAGCTGGGACCATAGTCACCAAGAAAACAATTGGTAACACACTACGCCGTGAAGGACTGAAATCCTGCAGCACCCGCAAGGTCCCCCTGCTCAAGAAAGCACATGTACAGGCCCGTCTAAAGTTTTCCAAAGAACATCTGAATGATTGAATGATCAACTTAACTAGCCGTGTTTGGAGGAGGAGGAATGCTGCCTATGACCCCAAGAACATCATCCCCACCGTCAAACATGGAGGTGGAAACATTATGCTTTGGGGGTGTGTTTCTGCTAAGGGGACAGGACAACTGCACCGCATCAAAGGGACGATGGACGGGCCATGTACCGTCAAATCTTGGATGAGAACCTTCTTCCCTCAGCCAGGACATTGAGAATGGGTCGTGGATGGGTATTCCAGCATGACAATGACCCAAAACACACTGCCAAGGCAACAAAGGAGTGGCTCAAGAAGTAGCACATTAAGGTCCTGGAGTGGCCTAGCCAGTCTCCACAGCTTTATCGCACAGAAAATCTGTGGAGGGAGCTGAAGGTTCGAGTTGCCAAGCGTCAGCCTCAAAACCTTAATGACTTGGATAGGATCTACAAAGAGGAGTGGGACAAAATCCCTTCTGAGATGTGTGCAAACCTGGTGGCCAACTACAAGAAATGTCTGACCTCTGTGATTGCCAACAAGGATCTTGCCACCAAGTACTAATTCGAAGGGTTCAAATACTTGTTTCACTCATTGACATGCAAATCCATTTATAACTTTTTGACATGCGTTTTTCTGGATTTTTGTTTTGTTATTCTGTCTCTCACTGTTAAAATAGACCTACCATTAAAATAATAGACTGTTTAGTTCTTTGTCACTGGACAAATATTCAAAATCAGCAGGGGATCAAATACTTTTTTCCCTCACTGTACTTGTGTCATCTGCATGTAGGTGTTAAAGAAAAATCAAAAGCTTTGTTTTGTTCTTTGAAACAAACTAGAGTATATAAACAGACAAAAGTTGACCTAGAACAAAGTCTTGGAGTTCTCATATCAAAGATAAGATGGCAGTTGGACTTTTTTGGCATATTAGGGAAAGAATAGAGAAAATTATTTTATCAGGGCCATGATTGTTCGACACTACGAATGTCATCAAATCCGACCTAAGTTTTTTATTACACTTACTGTTATTCGTTACTTCTTTGTCAGGTTGAAGATTATGTGTACCCATCATTATTATATAGGTTCAACCTCAATTCTATTTAAATAATGCTTGTTTATTATAGCATAAATGTTGTCATATTTTCTTGGCACGGCATAGTCAGGACTTAAGCCATCTCCCAGTAAAAGTATTGCAGAATATTTGATATTACTAAAAATGGAAAGGAGCGGTTTTGTCTCTAAGACACTCTATGGGGCATTCGATTTGTGTTTGCAAATGCATTATTAGTTATACTGCTTTATGTCAGTGACTGAATGATGACTATCAGTAAAACCAATGTAAAATTCTTCCCAGGTAATCAAGTGGAACTCACTTGTACACACTATAATTATGTATTGTGCAGCCACACTTCAGTTTAAAGAACTGAGTACATTTTCTCAGCCATCAGATCAGCTGAAGAAATATACTGTTAGAGCACTTCTAAAGTCCAACAATTTGATCACACATAATGAATGGTTGTCTATGCAGAGTGTGTGGGCTGATTGTGAGAACAATAGCTTTGAAGTAGAAGAACGAATCATTAGCTTTGCGACCTTGGACAGATTTCTCCCAGGCTCGAGGACCTAAACATTACATTTTACTTGATTTTTCTTTTTTAGTGTGTGTGAAGTCATTGTACTGGTACTAATTGTAATGTTTCATAGATTATTTATTTAGTAGAATAACACATTTTGGGGTATCAAACTCAATTTCAAAATAATATATTTTTTTTAGCTTTTACCTATACATAGAGAGATGTTTGAAGAGCAACAAAATCAGCAACAGGCAGAAGAAAAAAATAAAATGTTGTAGGTCAAGAGAGAAAGAAGAAGCTTAGTAGACATTAAAAGATGAGCTGAATAAAGTGATTATACAATGATTATGAAGGCATCAAATACTGTATGCTAATGTTTTGAATTCGTCTCAAGTTTGAGTGGAACAGTCATGGGAATCTGATAAGTGTTTTATGGTGTGCATATAATATAGTGTTTTGTTTTCATGAAACTATTGTATAGGGACTTTACAGGGTTTGTCAGTTCCTAACAAAAGAACATACAGTTGTGGGGATCTAATGTAAAAGAGTTCTGTCAAGAGAAATTGTCTATGCGCCATAATGGTTTTGTCTTTGCACTACCATTTTTTAAAACTGTCTGTACCTTTTTTTGATCCTTTCCACACATGACAATCCATTGTTTAAAAAAATATATAAATTTAAACTAACTTCGGATACTGAGGACACAAGCTTCTTCAGAGATCTCAAAGAATTCCTATGCAGTAAAATGTTGTGACCTACTCTCCAATACAAAACTCTGAACTCTGGCTGTGGACATCACATGTTCTACAACTTTTTTCTGAAGTTTTTAAAATTGTGATGCAATTTTAAAATAGTGGCCTCCACAACGGAGAACTGACAGCAGACTTTTCAAGCAGATTTACAAGCTGAAAGGATGTTTCAGCCATATACATAGACCTTTGGTCGAACAGTCTTTGAACTCCAACAGTTAGTCTCTATGGTCTCCCCTGATTCTGTGCAGTAGTGAAGCAGAGAGGACCATAGAGATCTAAGGTGCATATATATGGCTGAAGGATCCCGATATATATACAAAGGTAGTGATGAGTTTTTCTCATTTTATTTTACATATACTTCTTCAAAACCAGATATATTTTCTTTCAATATTCAATAAAATAATTATTATATTAAAAAATATTTTTGAGGTTACATTTGTTCTTTAAGGAGAGTTAAATAGAGGATCATGTTGTATAAGACTTAAACACCACTATGTCTCCAGTATGGTGGGACACATCTGTGGCATAGAGCCAGTTGGGGGGGTATGGGCGGCATAAAAATTGATATGTTGTGACTTTTACTCCTTTTTTTTAAACATTTATGTTTGTTCTAATTGATATGCTGTCATGATTCCATACAGTCTTTTAAAATCGATCCAGTACATACATATAATTTCACACCGGATATGTATTTTTTTCCAAATTTGTCACAGTCCAATAACACTGCAATGCTTTTGTGCTTCACTGGGTTATTGAAAGTATCAACAATTTATAAAAGCCTCTAAACCTGCTGAAAGAATAGATAATTATAGTTTACAAAATTCACAGCGACAAAACATATAATAGATATTCAAATGCTGTCGCTGCAAGCTGGAAAATAATTTCCTTTAAAATGACCATAATTGAGAGTGAATTTGTTTTGCTCAACGGAAAGCCTTTATTCTATAAAAGAACGAATACGCAGAAAAAATACTGACTGAGATACATACTGCGTAACTTCCAAGGAGAAAACTACCAAACTGCGCACAATAAGTATAATCAGCAACCGTACAAATTAGAGATATTCATTACACCAACAGGTACACAATAAAAATAAGAATATCCGCTCAGGTAGTCAGTCACTTTACTAGTAGACTAATAGAGTATGTGCTACAACCAACTTTGCGTTCAGATAATTATTATTATTTTTCTGTTATTATTTATATAGCGCCAACAAATTCCGAAGCGCTTTACAGTGGGTGGACGAACAAGCATGTAGCTGTAACCAGATCCAAGTGACTTCTATTTTGATGATTAATTTGTTTGATAATGACTTTTAAAAATTGCTTGGTTACCGTATAAAGTATTTTATTTCTTTTTGAAAAAACCTTAATGAAATTTTTAAAAGTTAATTTAAGCCTTCTGCCCCGATAGAACTGGCAGCTAACAAAAGGTTAGTGTCTTTAACAGAGTAAAAAATCCATAATTTGTTACGGTGATTAAATAGTTAATACTCCTTGTCATTAAGTGGATATTGACATTTCCTAAACCATCTGCTGTGCTCTCTAATGATATTTGCACATTCTAATCTTTGTCACATGCATTAGCTGTTTTTCTTTAAAAGACTGCTTTAGAAGGCATCGGATAGTTAACTTCATCATTGCCATAAACATTCTAAAAAATAAAGATCAGCACCTGGATTTTATAGTGTTATTAGGACATTTACGTGTTTACAGCTTGTTAAATGCGTGATACATTTCTTATATAGTGATAAAGCAAAAATCATCGATTTAATGTGTGGATCATCTATTTCATATGTGGATTTTTGATCAGGGAAAGGTGAATTTGAGTTTTAATTTGAGTTTTTTGCTTTGTTAAACACTGGCAAAGCATTATGGAAGGTGTTGTCCAAAACATCTGCAGTGCCGAAGGTTGCCTATGCCTGATCTAGTGTAACAATATTGTAGATATTTCAATACATATTCAACTCACAGGTTCTTTCCCAACAAAGAAACACAGTAGTTGTTGTTCCAAAATAACCGAAAAGTTGTAGGGAACCTGGTGTCTTGCAAAAAAGGCTGTAAAATAACACAAATAACAATAAAATAGCTGAAATATTCTATCAGAGATATTATAGAATGTGACGGCAGATAAGAACCATTCGGCCCATCTAGTCTGCCCAATTTTCTAAATACTTTCATTAGTCCCTAGCCTTATCTTATAGTTAGGATAGCCTTATGCCTATCCCACGCATGCTTAAACTCCTTTACTGTGTTAACCTCTACCACTTCAGCTGGAAGGCTATTCCATGCATCCACTACCCTCTCAGTAAAGTAATACTTCCTGATATTATTTTTAAACCTTTGTCCCTCTAATTTAAGACTATGTCCTCTTGTTGTGGTAGTTTTTCTTCTTTTAAATATAGTCTCCTCCTTTACTGTGTTGATTCCCTTTTTGTATTTGAATGTTTCTATCATATCCCCCCTGTCTCGTCTTTCCTCCAAGCTATACATGTTAAGATCCTTTAACCTTTCCTGGTAAGTTTTATCCCGCAATCCATGAACCAGTTTAGTAGCCCTATATTCATAGGGCATCTTCACCTATGTTTGGGTTTGGGAATGGAGATTCCCAAGATGCTACTATAATGTGAGACAGAAGTGTATGAGTACAACTTGCAGGTCATATGCAATATATAAACCTGCCCATATTAAATAGCCAATGGTACATGTAAATTTGAAATACAGTCTGCAATTGCATTGATATCTTCTTTGTTAACAGTGTGTCATTAGGAATTGGATTTTTTCATAACATGTCTGGATAATTTTCACATGTGTAAATTAAGACAGCAATTTCTACAATCGCAATGCTCTGAGTCATTTTGCTTCTGTGCCAGCTGAAGAGTGTACCAGTTTATAAAATCTGTTCTGCAGCTGTTTTGGTGCTAAATTGCTGACACTGCTTAGAGGGAACGTTGTTTATAACCAAGTAGATGACTGTAATAGTGCAGCATTTGGAAGTTATATTGATTTGTATTATGTAGCATTGATTAGATATTACATAAGTTAAGTGATCAATAGGCATTTAAAACATTTTTTAATACGTTTTATCATTACGGGAGTCCGAGTTAACAAATATATTTTTTTACAGACAGCTATGATTTTAATGTTAGCCAAAAATGTGACACATACTAAATCACTTTCTCCTTCTGTAAATACATAGACTGTTTTATTCTTGTAGATTTTTTTTGTTTTTGTTCAAAACAATCCTAAAGCATTTCTAAATAAAGAGCAAATTAAAATGTACAAGTTATATTACCTAAAGATATTTTCGATTAATGTTTGCTATTTCCTTTGCACTAAAAAACACATAACTCAGCCAGTTCTACTTTGACCGACAAGCTCTCTATTTTTAAATTGTATATAAGCTTTAACAAACAATTTGCTAGACAGTGTCATCGTTAGCTTAAAGGCTAAAAATGCATTAGTCCAGACACTGGGCACAAGTTCACAAAATTAGGTCATGCAATGCACCGCCTGTGTAACGAGCCCCTGTGAATAGGAAACATTACTTCATTGTAAAGTAAAACTGCTAGGGAGGCTCTCATCAACAATACAATTTGCAAATTTATTTTCACAGATACAGATGAAGCATTAAATAGCAGTGGACACAAAATATTCTCCAACTAAAAGATAGATGTATATTGTAAACATCTATTACCCAACCACAGATGGATACCTTAATGATCTTTACATTGTAAGAATTTCAATGTAGAAATTAGTATTAGTATTTTGTGTAGTAATATCTACAATACATTACTGTAATTTGTAGTTGTGACATAACTGGATATTTTTATTTTGCGATTGAAGGACATCCTAACTCCTGTCATGTAATTTCAACAGTGTCAACCAACGATTTAATAGTATTTAACCCCTTAAGGACACAACTTTTGGAATAAAAGGGAATCATGATGGAATATTTCCGTCATGTGTCCTTAAGGGGTTAAGCAATATAATTATTCAACAAACATTTGTTTAATTCTAAATTATGCTGCTAATTTGATGACTGATGGCTTTAAACTGTATGGCTTTTAAATCTTCAGATATATCAAGATAAGGGGACCTGCTATTATTTGTAAATGAGGCCTATGTAAGGGACATTATAGGCACCATTAACACGTCATCTCATTAAAGTGGTCATGGTGACTGGAGTCCACTGACATTGTCCATCTGTTGAGTGTTAAGCTGGTTTCAATTGGTTTGGCACAATTTGAATGTCTCCCGGGGTTCTACTTCCACTGGATGTATGGTTAAGCTAGACTATAACATAGAAACATTTGCCCCAGCAGCGGAGAGGACCTTGGTTGAGGCACCAAAGTACCTCTTTCAGTGTTTTACCATTCAAAATGGTTTAATGCTAAATAGTGAGTTGGCACCAATACCCTTCAATTACACTGAACAAAATTATAAACGCAACACTTTTGTTTTGCCCCCATTTTTCATGAGCTGAACTCAAAGATCTAAGACTTTTTCTATGTACACAAAAAGCATATTTCTCTCAAATATTGTTCACAAATCTGTCTAAATCTGTGTTAGTGAACACTTCTCCTTTGCTGAGATAGTCCATCCACCTCACAGGTGTGGCATATCAAGATGCTAATTAAACAGCATGACTATTGCACAGGTGTGCCTTAGGCTATCCACAATAAAAGGCCACTCTAAAATGTGCAGTTTTATCACACAGCACAATGCCACAGATATCGCATGTTTTGAGGGAGTGTGCAATTGGCATGC
The DNA here is from genome assembly GCA_933207985.1 of Pelobates cultripes. NCBI lineage: Eukaryota > Metazoa > Chordata > Amphibia > Anura > Pelobatidae > Pelobates > Pelobates cultripes. Next base: position 332,146,247 of record OW240914.1, on the reverse strand, counting down.
TGACTGCAGGAATGTTCCGTGTTGCCCATGAATGAAATGTTCATTTCTCTACCATAAGCTGTCTCCAAAGGCGTTTCAGAGAATTTGGCAGTACATCCAACCTGCCTCACAACTGCAGACCACATGTAATCACACCAGCCCAGAACCTCCACATCCAGCATCTTCACCTCCAAGATTTTCTGAGACCAGCCACCCAGCCAGCTACTGCAACAATCGATTTGCATAACCAAAGTATTAGGATTATCTTGGCAAAGGAGAAGTGCTCACTAACACAGATTTAGACAGATTTTGAACAATATTTGAGAGAAATAGGCCTTTTGTGTACGTAGAAAAAGTCTTAGATCTTTGAGTTCAGCTCAAGAAAAATGGGGGCAAAAACAAAAGTGTTGAGTTTATAATTTTGTTCAGTGTAGATGAACTGGTTATGGTACCCAGAAAGGTCCTTTAAGTAGGATCCAATGTAGAGAGAAGACAGTTATACTTATGTAAGATCATGGATATTGCTTTATGTGCCCGAGTCCTATTTTTCTGGTTCTATAAGAAGTGTAGAATTGTGTAGAATTGCGAGTAAACTGGCCTGTAGTCAAAATGCACACTCAATGGTTTCTGACTGATTCACATCCTTCCTGTAGACCCCATATGTTTTATTCTGTTCTGTTCTTCTGTATATTTTAATTGGATTCTAAAACTCAACTTTCAACATTCAAAATATGGATCCAGTATCTCTTAACGCTGAATATCTGAAAACCATAAATCTGTCTATTTTTCTTTTGCTTGTCTCTGGTACAGTGCGCACAATAATATAAGAGAAAAACAACATTTATGTTGCCTAAAAGCCTATATCTCCTTTCAAAATTTGAATACACACGTTATTACATCATTATGGGATGATTTATAAGCAATACAATTCAAAATGTGTGAAATATTCTGGACAGTCCCTATGGTTTTGATATTGCTTTCTTCACATACATAAAGTTAGCTTAAAATTGCTCTGTGTATAGATTTATATATGTTTGTGGAAATATACCTCTGACATATTTTACATTTTTTAATGTTTTGGTATTAATACCATAATCATCATCACAATGTGTACCTATGTATCTCTTTTTGGAACATTCCTTATTTCCCTTTCCTAATAGTTGCACTCTAAATGTATTTTAGGTATAAAGTCATAAATTTAGAGGGATGTATTTTAGGCAGTTGGATTTCAGTTGCTTTTGTAAAGAAAGCCAAGGCCATATAAAACAATGTTACTTTACAAAATCAGAAATGTTGCTAAAATGGTAGAAAACACTATGTGTTAGATACAGTATCAGGCAAGCTGGATATTGCTTGCAATCCACGTTATCCTGAATTAGCCTCTGTCCTTATCTGGTGAGAGGAGGTACATTCTTTAGCACCTGCACAAAGTTATATTCAATAAAACATCTCTCTCCAACACAATTATATAATACTGTAAGTGTAGAACTTCACAACGACAGATGATAACACTGTGAAAATGTGTCTGGAAACATTTATAAATTCAATCTTTTAGACTGGCTGCATGTTCACAAGATTCTGTTTTCATTCACAGATGCTAAAGTGTTTATGCACATCATGTAATAGTAAGTGTGACCCTATTACCAATCATAAAATGTAAAGTGATGCTTCATGATTTAAATATCGCACAAGCACCCCATGTCCAAACCAAACATTTTGCAGGTGACACACATCCTGTAGCATTCACTCTGTACTCTGTAATCCAGAGAACTACCTCTACAGTAGTGGAATGCATCTGAACAGGGTACTTGAAAGGTGAAAATCAGGAGACATTATTCACACATTCATCACAGCAACATTGTAGATCCACCAAGGCTGAAACATTGCTGTGATGGTGGTGTGAATAAAGTATCCTGAATTTCACCCTTGAAGTACCATGTCCATTTATACACAAGTATCCCATGTGCCACAACTGAGTTCTGATGGAATAATACGATTATATCGTAATGTGAAAATATAGCAGTATGCTAACATAATGAGAAATGAGAAGCGGCAATGGTCTCATTCGATTTCTAGGAAACCTTAACATACGGTTTAGAAATCTCTCACTGATTTCATTTTTCACTATACTTTTTTAAATTTCAAAGAATTCTTGAATTCAGTAACTCTTGTTTTTAGTATGTTTGCTAAGGGACCGTTCCAGGGCATGCAATATGTGCTCCCCTTTCTGTAGAGTAGTATTTTGTGGCATTATTGTCAAATAAAATGATCCACCATCTATAAACAAAACATTGACTAACTCAACAGGTATTTGCTTGGGACCATTACTATTATTATTATTATTATTATTATTATTAGCATTAATATAGTGCTAACATATTCTTATGCAGTGATTTACAAAAGTATAGAGGGAATATCTAACAATAGATGAGACAATTACAAAATGTTACAGGAGTAATAGGTTGATGAATACCGTGCTCAAAGGAGCTTACAGTGTGAAAACATAGCCTTATTCATCACTATGTAAATGTAACTAATAAATAAATACTCCTTAGGACTATATTTTCCAATAACGTGCTAAATCTTACATCAGTCTGCATCTTTTTATATTCATAACTTTATAATTAATATTGACTGCTATTTTATTTCCCCTGAAAATACACTTTGCGATATTGTCATGGGTTAAAACTTTAAATATGTAACATTTTGATATTTCTCATGGAGAATGAGCAAAAAGCCTCTAGTGAATCATAATTGCATTCATTAAAGCAAATAAATGATATTCTGGGAATGCACTATTACCAGCGGGCAATGCATACTGAAAAAAATGTATACAGTGATGTTTATTTACTAATTTGATAGAAAGAAATGTTAACTTTTTTTCATTTAATTTTAATGGGTTTGATTCCTTTTCATAACTTTTGATGTTGGTTGGCATTTTCTTAATAGATATTGCACAATTTTAAAAATACTGAAAATCAGCTACTTTTTAATTGGTTTATTAAACATTTAGCAAATAACACACTCTAGATTAGTTCATGCACAGCCAGGACACACAATGCAAATGAGGGGAAAAGAAAAAATATTTATATTCTTCTACTATGTTATGTTGCAGAAAAGGGCAAAGTTTATAACAGTAAGACCGAGGTGCCCAGTTCCAACAACCCTAAATCTTTCATCTTTAACATTTCACAATCCCCCTCTATATTCTGTCTAATCATGCAAAGCCCCCTTTTTCAACTGTGCGGATGCATAACTGTGTCTGCTGTAATATCCAATTCTCTGAACCTTTACCTTCAATCCCTCAGGTTAAAATCTGTTCTCCTTTTTCCTCACATTGTATTGATCTTGTAGACATGCCATATATCATTGAGCATCTCAACCTATTCCAGTAATGTCACTTACAGCATACACAAATCATATTTTCTGAGATTCGTGTCTTATTTTTTTGTTCTTTTCATAGTTACTAGTGTCCTTGAAACATCACCATTATCTATAATGTTGTTTTTACTGCACTTCCTTTTCTTGTGACCTACTCAGCACATAGTCACTCCATCAACTGTGTCAAAGACTCCCAACATAAGAGAGATACAGGCTGCAGTCTCTAATGGAGGCCTGTTTTTGTCACCCAGCTGGCAGTAGTGGTAGAGTAAGTTTACACCTTTTTGTTAAACGTTCACACTTATTCCTCCGTATATTTCACTTTCATAGCATTTCCTACAACTTTGTCCTTTCCCCCCAAAATTCCCCATTAAATTGACCATCTCAGCTCTGTAGACCAGTAGTTTTTAATCCAGTCCACAAGAACAACAAAGAAAAATACTGACACTCCATAATTTAGGAATTTCTCAATTCAGTTGCAATAGGAAAAAAAAACTTGGACCATTTGTGCACCTTGAGGACGGGTTTGGGAACCACTGTTCTAGACATCTCAGTCTTAGAAGCTGCAAAATATTCCAACATCACCATCTGCTGAATTCTTACTTAGCTGAATCTCCTTTTCCCTTTGAATTAATTTTTAAGTTTTCTTCTTAAAATGTCCAAAGAATTAATTAACTCACAAGCTAAAGTGTTCACTTTTGTGCCTGTGAAAAAAGCAGTTAAATATGAAAACTTCAGTGCTCAATGTATTATCTGCCTATTTTGGTAACTCACACTTTTTAGTGTTAACCAGCATTCCTACACATATCCTCTCAAATCTGCCTTTCCAGCACCCATTTTAAACAGCTACAACATGATTTTTTTAAATTACTTACTGTCTTATCTTTCTAGTTTGTTCAATGTTGACTATCGATGCTCCCTAGTGCTTACTCTCATTCTATTTCAGTGACCAAAGCCTCCACTACAACATTTCCATTTTCATTGAATTGGTTATGATGCCTGGAGACTTCTAGTGCTGTCCCTCCATTTAAACCATTTTCATGTAGTCTAACACTAAACAAGATGTCACAGCCCAGCCACTACTGGATATATTGGCTATGGCAGATATTACACACTTCCTTCTAGCCATACCAATTCATACCAGCAACGGATGCTGTGATAGGCTGAGAGCAGTCTTCAGACACATTTAGCCAATCACATTCGCCCATTGCTATTCAAGCTAACGCTTCTTCAATAGTCCAAGCGGCACAGACCTGCTGGGGTCCCGTTTTTAGCATTAAAATGGTTTAACACTGAATGGAAAGATGGCACCAGTGGACTACAGACAATATAACCACTTCAATGATTTACAGTTCCCACAGTGCCCCTTTAAAGCCCTAAAAACAAAAACTATTAAAGACTGGTAATTGTTGTTGAAGTCAAAAACTGCACTATCTGCTCATAAACTCATTATGGAAAGTGAAATCCTTTTTTAATCTCTCTCTCTCCCTCCCTCTCTCTCCCCCCCTCCCTCTCCTTCTTTCTCCCTCCCTCCCTCCCTCCCAAATGTATACATAACTGCTGTACATCCTTCCTCTCTACTGTAATGCAAATTGAATAATGCTTTCTACACCTGTTACCTATAGATCAAAATTAACACATGCATATCTTATGTGATATAATCATTAGGGTTTACTTTACGGGATTTTAATCCCCCATGAAACCAAAGAGTTAAAATTAATATTTTTGTAGCCGTATATTCAGGCTGAAATATTCTTCAGATAGCTTTTGCCAGGAGCTAAAGCAGAGAAGATAATCTTTTTTTTTATTTTTTTTAAACCCTTTATCCATCTATCTCTCTATTTCCCATGGCTGTACAATGGTTTGCAGAAGAGTATGTCACATGCATTTGTATCTTATGAGATTTGACATACAAAATTCTCGTAGCTACTTTAAGCTATATAGGTTATTTCTGAATGCTATTACTCATAAATTGTTGTCTCTGTTGCAGCCAAGATCTGTTGGCTGCCACTTCGTTTAGCAATTGTAAGATAAAGGAATACTCTGTACTTAAAAATAAAAATAAATATATTTATTTTTAAAATTGCAAAGTTTCTCTATTATTTTAGTTTTAGAGCTTTAAGAATTGTAAGTGCATCTCTTATCCAGCAACAAGACTGTCTATATGCCATAACTCTGATCTGCCCCCAGGAGATCGTAAATACTGATCTCAGAGGCAATCCAATGCCTCTTACGGAGAAGCAAAGGGGAACCAATTGCCGCAATCCCCCAATGCTTGTACTAGATAAGATTCTTACAGTTTGTTATATCATCCTGTTGACTAGTGATTATAAAATACAATTTCCCAGTGACTGGATAAATTGTTACATTATAATTCACTGTTTAGTTAATAAACTCCCATAAACTGTCTATACATAGGACGTGTGTACTTAGTGTACTTAGTGAGGCAAAATGCATGGTCACATCAGCATAATTGTTCAGGATATAAACCTGCTTTTATAGTCACTGTTGTCCGTTACACTGGAAGAAAAGAAATATCCAGGCACACCTGAGGTTTCTTCTAAAAGGCAGTCTTTGTTTGAAACAATGAAGTGGAGACAATGGTTCGGCACCTCTCTGAACTTTTATCAAGTCTGAGAGGAGCTGAAACGTTGTCTCCACTTCCTTGTTTCAAACAAAGACTGCCTTTTAGAAGAAACCTCAGGTGTGCCTGGATATTTCTTTTTTTTTTCATTTGATGTCTTCAGGAATTGGCCCTCCCTTTCAGGAGCACCCTGTAGGAAATATTCACCCCCACCCCCTGTTTTAGTGTGTGCAGTTTACTCTTGTCTTTTTTTTTCTTGTTGTTTTACAAACAGTTATACTGGAAGCAACACTGCACTTGACATAAAATAAATACCAATTAAATGTTTTATTTATTTTTATTTCCATAGATATTATCCATAGATATTATCTTGTGGTAGGTAATGCCTTCAGCCCTTACTTATGTGCACTATGTTTTTTTTTCTTTTTATTGCTTGGTACACACACACAGAGGAATTTACCATTATCTCAGAGTGGAGATTATACCACTACACGCTACATTTTAGGAGCCACGGAAAGGCTCCATAACATGAGTGCAATCTTACCCTATTACATTTTCTCTATACTGTATTATTCAGACATGCTACGTATATTAGATTATCTGAGTGTTTTTTTTTTTTAAATTCTATCTATTCTGGATTATCAACCGAAACCAAGGGATACAATAAGAATACATAAGCAGTGATTGTACTGCTCACATGCATAAGAAGTGAAGCTCTTGATAGCTCCATCTATTTGTAAGTGCATTTCCTTTTTTGCTCACTCTCCCACTTTGTGAAAAATACTACACTATTTACTTCTCCATCTCTTAATTTTTGTTACATATACAACTGGAAAATACTTTAAGGCCTTACTCTCCTTGTACAAGCATCTTGCATCTACCTAGAAAAAAAAAGACTCCAGACTGGGTTGTTGAGCTTCCTCCCCCATTCCACCAATACAGATCAAGCACATATACACCATATACAAATACACCCCTACATGCACACACACATAAAATAAATGCTTACATTCAAATGCACAAATACTGCTCACTAATACAACCCAAATATGTAAATCCCCAGCTGAGATAGCATTGTGGGAGCTGGGGATCTACCTTTTGGCCACCCCCAAAAATATTTATTGCACTAGGGCCCTCTCTACATAGGTTCAGCCACTGATTTAGTTACTAAAAGCACTTTATACCAATGAAGTGGATATGGTGCCTCAAGTCCACAAGCAGTCAAGCACCTTCCTACCTCCAAGTGTTAATCCATTTTTTAACAGTTTTACCCTTAAGTGGAGTCACCCAAGCATTAACGTTTTAAAGCAGAAACATTTGCTTGAGCAGCAGTGATAGGTTGAGAAAGTCAGCTAATGCTTTCAACCTCTCACTAGCTTTTCATAGCTAGTAACGCAGGTTGCAGGAAGAACTTTGCCACAACATGAAATCACAGTCACATTTTGCTTATCCTACCTTTTTTTCTTAAAGTGTATGGGGGAGAGGGACATGCCAGCAGGTAACACTACAACCAAAAATATGTTTTTTTATTGAAACAATGTTTTTTTGGTTTGAATAACCTTTTGCATATAGAATCGTTGTCTTTTTTTCCTATAAAACATTATGAGAATTTGTAGTGGCTAACTTGGTTTTTCCACATTACACCAAACTGAAGCAACTGTAAAATTCCATGAGTTACCGACTGCACCCAACTTGTTTGTAAATGTACTGTCCGTCATGGAAACAGAGTGTCAGTATTTATTGCCTCCAATTATTCTCTCTGGGAGATGTGAAATCTTAATGGCAGCCATTAATTACCTGTCACTAACAGTGGAAATCTGTAGAATAGAAATAACCACGTCTTTACTGACAACCATTTTACTCGTTGCATGCTTGTCTAAATCGAAGACTGACTAGCATGGAAACCAGCTCACTGTATTTAAATATGTTCGTCTGCATTATTCATTGTTTACAGGTGCTACAAGAAAGAGTATCTTAATATTGTATAAAAGGAAACCACATTTTCTGTCTCTCCCCTAAATACTTTATAATTCTACATTCCGAATATCCTTGCTGTTCACCTGTGCATGTCAATCCTTTTTATTATTATTTTGTCAATTTTTCTTTAAATTTAGGTGCTGTATAATTTAGGGGATATAAACAGAACACAATACAGACAGAGCAATATGAAAAGTATGGTGGATAAATTAATCTAGCATTTAAAGTCGTTTTATACAAATTCTAGCAAGATAGCTCACAGGCGCACAGCTTAGTGGAGCACCTTGGGTCAGACAGTGTTAGTCTTTGTGATCTTCCATGCAGGGAGTGAAGGAATGAAGACCACAAAGACTTTGGTTATTCACTAAATTAAGTGTGAGGTTTTGACTATAATGAATTAATACGTAGAGCTTTCTTTATAATATTAATATATTATTTAAATGAAATAAAAGATACAATTAAATAAAATGTGTTTTGACTCGTGGCTCATGAATGAAAAACTGACGGTTGAAGAAACAGCCGAAGAAAAGTCATTAGCTCTAACTGTCCTCCCATGTGTAGTGCCCACAGGCATTCAAATATGAGTCACATGAAAACTGGACGTTGAAAACATTCTTCAGTTAGAATTCAAAGTGAATTTCAAATTTAAGGTGAAAATAGTCGAACTAGAAAAATTCTCTAAGTCAGCAATGTAATTGTCAGATTTAAAAGACTGATTGACCCAAGGTGCATGTATATGGCTGAAGGATCCGGTCACATAATAAAAGTAAGGGAGAGTTTTTCTTTTCTTTTTTTTTTTTTTTTAAATTTACTTCATTTAAAAATGCATACATTTCCTTCCACTTGATGAAAGGCTTGTTATATTAAAAATTGCTTTGAGGTGCCAGTTGTCCTTTAAAGTGCTATTTTATATAAATTGGGTAATTCTTAGCAAAACCTTTCTTTGATGCTGTATGGCCAACCTGTAAGGTTAGAATACTCATAGAATCTATTCTCATTTGGGTTAACTCACTGTACAGCACATGGTTAATGAAAATTGCAAACTTCGGGCTTAAATAGCCAAGCTGTGACTATAGCTTAGTCTCGTGCACAACTCCTAGCAACTACGTAGCAGCTACTACTGATCACATGTGTCCTGTGTATGTTAAATGTATAACCCTGTAATTAAATTATTATGTCAGTGTCTCATTGTATCAACAAGAACAAGGAAAGAAAGAGAGTTCTCAAGATGATCTACCTAGTAAAATATTTTCCATGTAAATGAAAACATATGGTATAATCACAGATTAAAGTCTGCTCTTTATTTAGTATTGCAGGGGCTTCTATTGAGCCTTAGGCTGGTCCTAGGAAGCTGCATCCAGTGCTGAAAAAACATTACAAAGACTTCCATTTTCAATAACGTATTAAACGATTTCCCTTTTATTTAGCAGTTGAGTTCCAGATACCCATCGATCAGACTGCCTGCTTATTGATGTCTGCCAGTGTAATTAGTGTGGCAAAGTGCATAGTCACATCAGCAAGTTTGTTCGGGATATAAAACTGCTTTGTGCAGCCAGAATTGTCAGTTATACAAGAGGAGGCAAAACAATGCACTAGACTCATAAACACAAATTGAAATGCCTGTAGTTTAATGACATTGCACCATCATTAAGGAATGGTAAGTGTGAAGCTTGTACAATATTTGTCTTACACATCCTTTTTTTGTGATATGAGTGGATAACTTATAACTGATAACTTTCATCAAACTATTATTTTGTTACACAGTGTTAGATTATTGTATATAGTATTCACATTGTACTTTAAATAGCATAGATCTGTGTTTATATTTATCAATTTAAATAGCATTTCTTTTCCAGTATGTTTTTATGAAATTATAGGCAGGTTTTGTCTTTGTGTTGGTTTGTTTATGTATATAGTTAATATTTATTTGCATCAGATGCAATAGTGAATTGAAATATTGAAATTATAACTGATAATCTTTACTATGTATACTATTAGATATATGCTTTTAAGCATTAGTACATATTTAATTCATAAAAAAAAAAATATTCATATTGGAAAAAAACAAATACATCTTAACTGGTGATGCATTGCTTATCTCTCCGCAATTTGTTTACAATCGGCAGCGGATTACCATTCAATATTCTGTATAATGAGAATGAACTGATTTGTAGAGCACAATCATAATTCATTGGGTTGCATTTCTTTTAAAATGTCTTTACTTGTTTATACTTATTTGTAGTTTGCACACATTTTTATCTTTATGCAAAACATGCTTTTTTCTTTTGTTTTGCTACAAAATAGTCAAAATGTGGTATGTGTTACCGCTGAATGATGTATAATGGGATAGCCAATTATTACAGGGGTAGCTAACATTTGGCACGGCAAACCCGAATTCCCATCATATTATAAGGAAATGTATTCATCAACAGCTTAAGCCAAACACTTCGTACACCTGAATTAATTTTTTAGCCACCTTGTTACATTTAAACTTTACATAACACATTGAAACTTATATAGTCTAAAACAAAATGAGCATTTGTAGAAGCTTTTAGTACAGCTGAATACATAAGATGTTTTACAAAAACTAATTTTTCAAATAAAAACAGTACATTTTTTTCCTGTAAATTGCTTTTACGGGTGGTATCAGTTCGGTGTGGAAATGGTATGGGTTCTCTTTGTAATGACACAAGTGAGCAAAAACATATTTGAGACCTTGGCAGGGACTAACAGAAGGGCAAGCGATTGAGGTTTTTCTAAGCTTTCGACAATTCTCAGAGTTCTCATATTCTCTATTTTTGTCTCAAGTTATTTCATATTCGTTCACTTTGGTGGAAACTAGCTTTTTACATTCGGAAACCCAGGCTACGTCTCCAATTTACAGGGCAAAGTGCTGCTCAAATATTATTAAAAATTAAATATAGTCCATTATGGAATCTTATTAACGAATGCTTTGTATGATACTATTTATTTGAAAAGTTATGACACCATATAATAAAATACAACATTTATAAGTCACTATTATTAAAATGCATGGCTTAAAAGCCCAAAAGCCACTGGAGGCTTGTCCATAGGGGCACTTGGGGCAGCGCCTCACCAGTTCTTATATGGGGGAAATATATTTACAGTAGTAGAAATACTAAGATTCTTTTTATGGAGGGGAGTGTCACAATACCTTACCTTACTCCTGCTTATTTACTTTACTCTGGTATTTATTGACTTGGCTTGTATTTTGGATTATTCTGTTTTCTGGTTTCCTGACTCTGCCATTCCATACCATTATCCTGATCTTTGGTTTTCCTAGACTTTTGCTATTCCTTGACTGTTCTCTCACTATCCACGTTTAGCCCCACCATTCTAAGGTCCGTTAATACGTTTTCTCTGGTTAGGGTTACATTCTGCATTTTTAGGTCACTTCATCGTGACAGGGAGGGAGGTAAGGCAAAAAAAGTTGGAAGAAAATAAGTGTCTCTTTAATTCTGTAACAGGTTTCAGTTCTGCAGGGCCCCTGCACCCTCATTGGTAAGTGCTAGGAGAAGCTTACTTGAGGGCATCTAGACATATAGGGCATTCTGCCATGTTTCAGCATGTTTTGCATATGCCTCCTTTAAGATGGAATTTCTGGAATTTTCATTGAGTTGCCATTCACGCAGCAGAGTCAGCTGCCCATGAGTAGAGGTATTCTATTGGCCACTCTATTTAGGGACCATCATTGCCTGATAACACCAGGAGTTATAGTGCTCACTGGAGTGAAGCAAGAAACCATTGACCATGTGTGTGTATGTATCGGACACACAGATACACACACTGGCACATAGTGGCACACAGATACACATACTGACACACAAATACACACACTGTGACACACAGTGTGTATCTGTGTGTGTATGTGTATGTGTCTGTGTGTCAAGGTGTGTGTATCTATGTGTCAAAGTGTGTGTATCTGTTTGTATGTGCCAGTGTGTGCCAGTGTGTGTATCTGTGTGTCAGTGTGTATCTGTCTGTGTGTGTGTATGTATCACAGATACACACACACTGGTACATAGTGGCACGCAGACACACACACCTTGACACACAGATAAACACACTCAGATACACACAGTGACACATATACACATCTTAACTCACAAATACACACACACACTCAGATACACACAGTGACATATACTCACACTTGCACCCACAGATACACACACTGGCACATACACACACTCAGATAGACACATAGACACATTCACATAGTGTCATACACACACTAACACACACAGTTAGATACACACACACTGACATACACACGCACACACATTGGCACATACAAACACACTGATATACACTGGCACATACACACACACCAATACAAACATACTGACACACACACACACACTCAGATACAAACAGTGACACATACACAAACCACATGAGGGAGCTGAACAGGGGAGAGTGCTCCCGCGCCGACCGTAGCCATTTTTGTTTCCCAAAATTTTGGTGGAACCCCATTTGTGTTTTCGCGGAACCCCAGGGTTCCATGGAACACCAATTGGGAAACACAGCTGTACTCTATAGGGAAGAGTAAAATTCTGTGGGAGGAGTGTAGTGTCCCAGCATCTTAAAACTTCACCAGCCGCCACTGCCCTAGACTATCCAGGTAGTGTAATAATTTGCATAACACATAGCTCTGTCAAAGATTGCTGCAGTAACTGCATAGTATCTTTCTGCCCAAACAGTCAGTCACTGCTTGCACACATGTCTTTCTAGTCTCTACCAATTTTTTTGCTACTTTAAAAGTATTATTTTAAAATAATTTACGGAGAATATCTGCATTACATTCAAGTGTCTGTGTTACTGGGTATGTATCTTTTCTATTATAATTAGAATAATTGTGTCTGTTGTACCTAACTTCGGAATACATGTGCTATTAATATTACAGAATTATAATATTAATTATATATAAAGCTCCAGTGGAGTGTGTTGTGGCCCCCTCCAAACATAATATAATATAATGCAACCATTGTTTATGTTTTTTAATACTCTGCAAAAGATATGTTCATCTACATCATGGGTTCTCAACCCAGTCTTCAAGGACCCCCTACCAGTCCAGGATTTAGGGATTACCTGGGTGTGTCTAAGGTGTTTACACCCAGGTAATCCCTAAATCCTGGACTGGTAGGGGGTCCTTGAGGACTGGGTTGAGAACCCCTGATCTCCATTGATGTATAACTTTTACAAAACATACACACGCATAACACACAACCACACCATTGTAATGTGATCAACATTGTGATCTTACCTTACGGATGCAATAATATAATCTAGTAATTTTATTTTTTTCAAAAAAATGATTGAATTAATAAAGTATATTGTAATTACAATCTACACCACTAAACCATCAAACACTAACTTTACATGGAATTGAATTGAAGAAATTGGTTCTGTTAACTTACTCATATCTTTCTCACATTTCCCAAGTAAATATAGAAATACTGGCTGCTTTAGCAGGTGCTTCTTAAACAGTGTATCTAATATGTATTAGTGGAATATAGAGCTGGCAACATTCCCAGACTGTTACTATGGTAATGATAGCCAGGCTTAGCAAATAATTGGGATGCTAGCATGTAGTCAGTAACCACATATATCTTCCCTTACAAGCTACTTTCTGTATCCTCATTACCTTTTGTTTTCGTGATCCACCCATTCTTACCCTTGTAGAAAACAGTCTTTCGGAACAAATTACTCATTTGTTTAATTTTTTTTAGATGTATTGATCATCAAAAAAAAAATATTTCCCAATTATATCTCTTCTTGTAAAACTGTAAAATTGTTTTCCAAAACTCTAAATTATCATGCTTATTAGCTGCTGTACATGGACTGATAGTGTCACACTAAAATGTTGCTCTGTGTTAGCGTGATCACTTAATTGAATCAGGACAGGCAACATTAAACATGTATAATCCATGGAAACAACCATTCTAATTATTGAAGGCCAAGATCCTAGTTTTGAAATAGCATGTCAGAAATACAGTCTCATTTTCAGTATTTATCAACAACTAAACAGCTGACGATTTATTTTTGTTCTTAACTTTCAATACTGAAGTGTGTAGAGATTTATGATAAAAACACAGTTTAGTCACGGTTTTAACACGATTATGTTTTGTAACTTTGTAGTTTTTGATGGTAGAAAAATGTATTGTGAAATTTGGTTTTGTATCTATCTGATAACTATTGCACGATACCTGCTGAAAATCAGAAAACATTATCGGTCAGTTGCCAAAATCCTGTCATCATAAAGTTATCAGCCACAGACACATACAAATGATAACGGCAACGGCAACTGAAGAGAGATACTTGGTGTGTTGGATGCTTGTTGAAATGAAAAATCAAACCCACAATGTCTAATACTTATTATATGCGCAAAAAGTAACTATAACTCTTAGGCCAAACTGCAAAATTACCAGGGAGTGTTGGCTTACATTTTTTAAATTCCCTTTTAAGTTCTCCACCATTCTTGGTTGAGTGAAAAAAGTCCCCTTTTTTGCAGTCAGATATGCAGAAAATGTTACAGAACAAACAAAAATTAGAAGGGAAAATTTGAAGAATAATACAGTATTAAAAATAGTGACTTCACATCTTGTGTTTATGGTTTCTGCAGTGTTTATTAGATCATAGTGCCAGCGGGCGATACCTTAGCTTGCATTGTATTTTTTTCAGAACTATATTGTATATATTTTACCAAAGGTGATAGCATAAGATACAAAAATATATTTTATACATCTGCACATCAGACCTGTCGAACATTTATATGATTTAATTACTTCACTTTAAATGAAAATGTTAAAGTAAATATTTAGATCTTAAAGAACATGTGCAAAGAACTTGTGTCTTGTTGCAACTGAATCACAATCTCTTTGTTTCAGCTTCAAGATTCATGAACCTTGATTTCATATTGTGAAGGAATCTGTTCTGCTAAGAAGAAAGGCTTCTGTCTCTCAGCAGGAATAGTCTCAGGCAGCTTAAAATAATGCAAGAGAAGAAAAGTCTATTCCTCAGCAGAGCTTCTTTAGTTCTGTGCCTGTGCCAAGTAATTACAGCACTGGAAGTGCCACTTGACCGTAAGTATCAGTCGTTCATTTTCTTTCATTGTTATAATTGAAGCAATGTTTTGTCGACACCCCAGTGGTTCCTTCTCTGTTGGGATCCACATGCCTTGAGTTGTTCTATAGTTTTCCTGTTATATGTATGGAATTGTTGCTGCTGATAATCATGTAATTGGTGTATGGTACAAAACACTCTGAGAATAACATTCTTCTGTTGCTAGACTCTTAAAGTGTACGGTTACATAAAATGAACATTATGTCTATTTACATACAAATTCTGACATTGTCAGTTAAAATTTCCAGATCTCACATTTGGGAGATTTCTATATGTATGTTTTTTGTACATAGTCACATGTGTGCTGGTGCTGATTGTGTAAGTGCATGTGTGTCTAAAATACATATCAAAAGTTTTCATGACAAAAAAACATTTATGCTTAACAAAATCTCTCCTGATAGTGTATTTATGTTCTACATCAGTGTGATGTTCTGTGCCAGATCTGTGTCACTAATTTAGACCATTTAACTAAAATGACAGAAACACAAATGATACAATTCTCCAAAAATTTATATTAATTCATGATCCTAACTAATTTGCCTGCATGTTACCCACTTTTTCAATAAACAATTACTTTATTAAATTTAAATAATAGTACTGTGAATGACAAACACAATAAAGGCTATTCTTGTCATAAGGTTATTGTTCGATGTCAGATATGTATATACAACACTAGGAATTTGGCAAAGTGTATGAATCTTCAAAGAGAATAACAGAATTTGTATCAGTAATGCAAAAGAGAAAGTAAGGGATCAATACAGTTGGAAAAGATACATGTTATACTTTTGCTTTCAGGAACCCTTACAAATCCCAGTGTTAAAGAGATAAAAGCATGCACCCATTTTGTTACTATTCAATACTAGATGAATAAAAATGATTGTATGTGCAGTTTGTTATGCTACAATCCATACAGTGATATTTAGTGATCATCCCCTCTAATATTATAATACAGAAAATAAGACATATGCTTCGTATAACCAAGATGTAATGTATTATTTATGCAAGTTATGTAAATATATAATTATTTAGCATTTATTTGGTTAAAATTAAGCCTTTGTGTGAGGTTAAAGTGGCTCTGTCTCTTTTTGTGATCTTTGCATATTTTGCAAAGCCCTCCAATGGTGACATCACCGCTTGGAGTGTGGTGGCTTGGAGGTGCAGGGCAAAGCAGGTTTTACTTAACTGCAGCTGTCTCTTGTGGGCATAACCATCTTCATCCAGGGGACCCACTTCAGTTCCTGGTGCATCATCTGCCAGGAGCCCACGTCAGTGCTTTACTCTCTTGCATGGGTGAAAGTACAACAGTGATCCTGGAGCCTCAATAGACAATGCCTTTTTCCTCACAGCCATCACTAGTGACAGCTAGGGGAATTGATGAAACATAATAGTAGAAGCTCTTCCTTTTATAAATTTTTTTTAAGCTGATGGAAAACATATAAGACAATGTAATGCCTACTTTGTGAAATTCCAACACAGTCAATGCAAGTTTGTCATAGCGATTTTATCTTTATGAAATACTATTTTTGGGGGGTGGCAGAGCCACTTTAAGACACACTGAAAAGAATACAAATTATACAAAATGTCCGGTAAAACAGATTGATTTTCAGAAATAATAAAGAACTATAAGAATAATAATAAAAAAAAATACACTGATAATATCCTTGGAGAGTATAACAGGCTTCGAGACCAGCTACTGGGCAAAAAATACGAATGTCACCAGGAGCCAAAATGTGCACTAGGACAGTGTTTCCCAACCCAGTCCTCAAGGCACACCTACCAGTCCAGGATTTAGGGATTACCCAGTTGTGTCTAAGGTGTTTTTTTTCTTCTTTGTAAAAACACCTTAGACACAACTGGGTAATCCCTAAATCCTGGACTGGTAGGTGTGCCTTGAGGACTGGGTTGGGAAACACTGCACTAGGAGGTCCAATGTTAATTATTTGCCCCACGCACATTGTACCACAAATAACATCATCGCTCCCTGTAAGGATATCTTTATGTAGTTGAATAACTCAGTGATCATTTTTGTTTTGTAGAGCTTTCTCCCCTCCCCCCAAATTTAGTGCAGTTTTGGAGTTCTGTTGACCAATTCATTTAAGTCATATGTAAATTAATTACAAACTTATGCAAAACCAATAAATCAGAAATAATAGATAAAAAAATATATTCTATTTTAACTTCCTGTATTTGCTGCAGATTCCCAGGTTGTGCTATTTCTGTAAAAAATCTCTCATCAAACCAGGAAGTTACTGAGCTCACATAACTTTCTATAAAGCAATTGAATGTATCTTGTAAGTAAGGGTTTTGGAGAGTTGTATTTCAACTGTGAGATTTCCAATAAGGAAAATGGCATGAAGTGATGCAAAAAAAAAAGGCTGGGAATGAGGTTCTGAAAGCGATGGCTTGTAAATACAAATGAACAACAACAACAAACAAGAAGATTTATTACATAGTTACATAGTTACATAGCTGAAAAGAGACTTGCGTCCATCAAGTTCAGCCTTCCTCACATATGTTTTTGCTGTTGATCCAAAAGAAGGCAAAAAACCCAGTCTGAAGCGCTCCCAATTTTGCAACAAACTAGGAATAAATTCCTTTTTGACCCCAAAATAGCAGTTAGATGTCTCCTTGGATTAAGCAGCTATTACCCCACTAATTAGAAATTATATCCCTGTATGTTATGTTTTCGCAAGTATTTATCCAATTGCAGTTTAAACATCTGTATGGACTCTGACAAAACGACCTCTTCAGACAGAATTCCATATCCTTATTGCTCTTACTGTAAAAAAAACTTTTCTTTGCCTTAGATGAAATCTCCTTTTTTCCAGCCTAAATGCGTGACTTTGTGTCCTATGTATAGCCCTGTTTATGAATAGATTTCCAGATAATGGTTTGTACTGGCCCCAAATATATTTGTATAATGTTATCATATCCCCTCTCAGGTGCCGTTTTTCCAAACTAAAGAGATTAAATTTTTTAACCTTTCTTCATAACTAAAATACTCAATTCCTTTTATCAATTTTGTAGCTCGTCTCTGCACTTTTTCTAGTGCCATTACAAAAACAAATACATACATAATGTAGTAACTGTATAGAAACAACTTGCATTAATGTGGTGTTCTAAATTTGATAACTAAATTCCTTAAGAAAGACCCTATTAATTTTAACTAAGAGGAGGAACAATGTTATTATAATATTAATTTCTTGTTATATGTATTAATCTTATAAAATGCACAAAGACTGCACAATCATAGTCTTGTTTGGTACTGTTAAAAATATATAAAAATAAGACTAAATATCTAATTTTCAAGCCATAATAAAACATGAAAAGTTACTTTGTTAATATAACATTGTTACTGAAACCAGATAAACAATGTTTCACCTTGTACAAGGTTTTTCACAAAATGGTATACACACAAAGAAGTATTCATTAAAAAAAAAAACATATCTGGAAATATAACTTAATAGCAGTGTTTCTGATTGTGTGCACTATGTAGGTAGCAGCCAACATAAGACCACAGGACACCTGATCTCAGGATAAGAAGGGGAAACTTACTGTTTAAAAATTACATAGACATTTCATAATATGACATCAATATCTAACAAGGCTCCGTCTGTATCTCTGAATCCATATCTTGGTCTGAGATACCTTTGTCCCTAAAAAAAGCCCCTTGAATCGATTGAAGACAGATGTGTCTATAAAAATGCCTATAAAAATTCTGTAAATCATAATTCTGGGTTTAGTGAATTTACTGTACTGTTTTTGTTTCCAACTTTAATGAATACAAGTGATCTCCTGAATAATTTTGAAAGCAATACCTATGAAATATTTATGATAATCTCCTAATACCACTCTATCTCCCAGTTATAAAGAATCTGTAAAAAGCAATATTTTATCTCAAGTTCATGCCATAACGTAAATAGGGTGTTTATGTATTTATTTATTCTGCAACTGCTTTGAACTATGTTATTCAACAAGAGAAAATGAAACATAGGACAAAGATCAATGCTCCATCTTTCGAGATATCCAAACCTTCGTGTTGTGTAATTCCATGACCAAAGCTGCTTTCAACCCTTCATAGACCTTATAACATGGATTGCAGCCGCAAGGGCTTTTGCTTTGTTGGTGATTAGATGGGTAGATTGATTTTCTTTGCCATATAAATGAGGGCAGAGCACGTCTACACAGTTTAGAGTCCAATTTTGTACCCTTGTCTATTTCACGCTTTAAGGTCACTTTATTTGTTGCTCTCATTATTTCCATTTTTCTTTCTCTACCAAAGACATGTGTTCATTAGACAGCCATTCTATACTAATGATTTATTATCACTAACAGAAAGTTTTCTTGCATTTCTATTTATTTTTACCACTGCGGATTCTCTTGCTGGAAAAAGCAAAACTTCTAGAACAACGTAAGTTCCTGTCCAGGGAAAAGTGTTCCGTGGTCTATAAAATGAGAACCTTGTGCTGCTTTTTTGGTTTTATTTGCAATCTGGATTTATTGGATTCACATCATTGTGTTTGCTGTGGCTATTAGTTTTTATGTTTTGTTTTTTTCATTAATTTTTTTATTTGATGTTTGCTAGTGCCATCTATTTTTTTTTCCTCTTGGTTTGATTCTCATCAATATTAGCTCATTGTTGATAAAACCATTATAGTGCATATTTTTGTGTGTTTTTTTTTTCAGTGTGAGTTTTCTTTTTTTCTCCTTTGTTTTTTGAGTTGATGTTTGTGTGGACATAACATTTAAGTGCAATAGTTTCATTGCCCTTAGTGTATTATATATAAAAAGAAAACAAACAAAATTTGCTCAATCCAAAATTACACAGATAATGAGTGACATAGTATATTGTACTGAGACAACATTCAAGTCCATCAAGTTTTTATGGATCAATTTAAAAGAAAAAAAGCCACACAGGATTGACAGATGTATTCACTAAAGTGTCATCTGAACTAGCTGAATCCTGAAAAATAATTCTATCAGACAGCTATGCTGCAAGTTCGGCTATAGTGGCCAAAAATGCTAAGTTTACTTTTGATATAATTAGCATTTCTTACAATTCAGAGTTTAATGAATAACCCTGAAAGTAAAATAGTAATTTGTTAGTTGAACACCTAGGTTTCAAGAAGAAATTAAAATTGTGTCTCAAAATGGAAAATCATTCCTAATTAAAGGTACAGTATAGGCACCCAGACAACTTCATCTCATTGAAGTGTTATGAGTACAATGTCTCTGTCCCCTTAACCATGTAATGTAAAACATTGCAGTTTCAGAGAAGCTGCAATTTTTATATTTCAGGGTTTAGACTGCCTCTGTGAAACAACACTGCACTCGCCACACATGCGCATTATATTCTATCCATCCGGTGACGTTGGAGGAGAATTAGCCGGCTGTAGGACTGAGGGACCTGTGTTTAAAGGGTTATTGTTTAGTAATTGCTTGGGAGGGGATGGGCGGGAAGTGGCACAGAGGCAGAGGGACTAGAGGAATTTAGTTTTGTATTCCTAACACTATAGTGTTCCTTTAATTGCAAATTTGGTTTCTGATTCACCAATGACTTTATTAAAAGTGTCCATATTTACTATACCACATTTTTGTTATTCTTGTTACGGCTAATGTAAGTGAAATAATATTGTCTCAGGGACTGAATGTCAACAGCAATTTCATGCATTGACTCTGTTCTTCTAATTATAAAAAAACATGTGAAATGCAATAAATATATATATATCAATAGATTACGTATTTATTTTTTGTAATTGTTTAACCCCTTAAGGACCAAACTTCTGGAATAAAAGGGAATCATGACATGTCATACCTGTCATGTGTCCTTAAAAGAAGTTCTTTTAGCACAATAATCACTGTAGATCAATGTCTAGAAATAGTATTAGCTGCAGATTGGTACAGTGTTGTCAGCCTTCAAAGCAGGTTGGGTTTGCTCTTCATAATGTTGAAGTATAATTTCTGCATTATCAGTGAAGCAACAGAGGGCATCCCCAGTCTGTAACTTCACTGATAATGCAGAAATGATACTATACTATACTATACTATAAGTATATATTTGCTCGGGAAAGCCCCAGTTTTTCTCAAACCTTTTCAGGACAGTTTAACCGCTTAAGGACCAAACTTCTGGAATAAAAGGGAATCATGACATGTCACACATGTCACGTGTCCTTAAGGGGTTAAAAGAAAACATTAGAATGACATCCATAGACTCATAGCAATATAAGCACTACAATAGGCAGCCATGGTTTTGGTGCTTTACGCGACCATTTAACATAGTAAGCCATGTATTTATGATGTACATTTGGATACAGAGAGTGCCCAACTTATTTGTGCTGTACTACATTTAAAATTAAAAAAAAATCTCACCTTAATTTTAGCGTCTTTTGGGATACAACTTTTAGTTTTGACTTGTTAATAAAACAAGATGGAACACGATTTGCATACTACCACATGGAGAGAAAAAGATAGAATTAAGAAAGTATCTAATAATGTTCTCTTCGCTGATATCAGATGTTAGCAAATAATATGAATGTAACACATTTTCACACGATTCTTTGGAAGTGATAAAAGGCACTTGAGTGACAATTTTCTAGTAAACCATAGGTTGTTTATTAGTAAATGCATTATTCTTTCATAATATCTATAAAATATACTGCTTTTCCCTTTCCCATTACCCGTTAAAAAAAAATTCCCATTATTTCTATTGGCAATTCAGCATTCTATTTAATTACGTTTTTCTTTTTTTTATATATAGTGTAAGTTTATGAGTTGTAACTTTGTATTGAGAATGCTTTAACCCTTTAAGGACACATGACATGTGTGACATGTCATGATTCCCTTTTATTCCAGAAGTTTGGTCCTTGAGGGGTTAAACTGATTGAAAACATGTATTAACTCTGCATATTTTTATACGTTCTCCGTGGTTTTCTCTATTTCCAATGCAGTGCCACAGCCTCCAACTATCACTCAACAATCACCAAAGAACTACATTGTGGATCCGCGGGAGAACATTGTCATTCAATGTGAAGCGAAGGGAAAACCTCTTCCCAGGTGAGAACATTTCCCTGAATTACTATTTGCTAGATAAATATCAAGGTTCTTTAAAAATATAAATTAAATTCATATTTTCTGTAGTGCCAGATACTTTCATTATGTGATTTCTATTTTCTGTTCTTGAGGTTTCTTAGTTCTTTATGAGTTATTTGCCAAACACTACTCTGCACTTGGCTACATTTCAGCATTTCAGTACATAAGAAACATTGCAGTGGTTACTATGATAACAGAGAATATTAATATTATGGCTCTCAGATGAGGTCAAAATTTATTCACTTTTACTGGGGAGAAAAATGGCTTTCTTCTACAGGATAAAAGATCCAAAGTTGAGCTTTACCCAACACTCTGGTGGTACATTTCTGACTTTTCCCAAGTCAGCATAAGTTGGAGATCCAGAAATAAAGTTTAGTAAAAACACAGGCATGCCAAGAAATATGTTTCCATCTTAAAAGTTGTATGACCTACAATGGATATCTTTGCCAGGTGGTGAGTGAGCAAACTACAACAGGTTTGAGTTGCCTAAGCTGCTTTAAATTTAGTTCCAAATTCAGTTATCTTCATAGACTCATAGTTACCTATTGGAGAATTCTGTTAGTGATATAATTATAACAGAGCTTCTTCTTTTCAGTTTTATTCCTGAGGTCCTTCAGCACAGTTTTGTACAATTCCTGGTCCACTGTCTTTACGTTAAACAACAAGCTAGAAGATACACATTATAACTAACAAACTGTACATCTACATGACAGTAGAAGTTTTCAATCAATCGTTAATCAGGATACTCGTTTATTTATCAGTGAAATTAACAGGAAAACACAAGTTGACTAGTTTCTGTTTCCTTCTACATTACTAGGGAGTCTTAATGAAATCATGAAAGATTACTTGTTTATAATATGGGAACCATAGCATACTTGTGGAACCCTAACAAACACCCCATCATTTTTTATTAGCATAATTACAGTAATGCATTTTCCCGAATATGATGGTATCAGTTTTAATAACTCTAGTGACCTAAATTAACACCAGCTAGAAAATTATGTTTTACTCAACACTTCATGAACCATTTTGTTTTTATCTGTTTTTACCTATTGGCTTTACAAAATCTGCACTTCTATTTTTTTTGTTGACAGCTATTCTTGGACACGCAATGGAACCCATTTTGATATCGATAAAGACCCTCTGGTAACAATGAAACCAAAATCAGGGACCCTCGAAATCAACATCATGAATGGTGGAAGGGCAGAAGCCTACGAAGGGGAATATCAGTGCATGGCTAGCAATGAACGGGGAATCGCTATATCGAACAACATTGTTATCCGTCAGTCTAGTAAGTCCTTATTCATTACCTTTCCAAGGAAAACACTATTTTCATCATTTATATATACAATAGCTAGCATTTAAATGTATTATTATAGTGTGTATAAATTATTTTATTTTGTTATGATTTCTGCAAGCCATAACATTTATTATTATTTATTATTCATTTATTTCTTACTTATAACAGCTTATATAATTAATACACAGCTTTCAAATGTTTCTATAGTACCATCTTTTTTTCCCCCCCGGCACTAAATTTTCTGTTTAATTCTCTTGCTTTTCTTTTTCTTTGATTAAAGACATCTATAAAATCATCCAAACCATCTTGTTAGAAGGTAACAGCAAACCATTTAATGCTTTGGCATGAGATTACTGACGTCCCTTTAAACATCCCTACTTGTGGAACCCTAACACACACCCTAGCACATGAATGTTCTGTCCAATCTCTCTAATGAGATTGTAGACCACTACACCGAAAATAAATAAACCTGGGTAATGTAAAAACTTAGACTAGCTTTCTCTCTAAATAGTTTTGTAAATTCAGAGCTAAAAAAAAAGATTGGCAAAGAATCTTAACAAACACACCTTGCACTTTGCATCACGTAGCCTAATTAAACTGCAAGGTATAGTCTTAATTATTCCTTTCTTATTTTGTTGTATTTAAAAAAATTTTTAACTACTCCCTAAAATTGGTGACAGGGAACAGCATTGAAAATTCTGCTGAAAGTTAAAATAAGGTTATTGTGCACCATTACGCCTGAAATTAAGCAAATGTTAATTGGATAAAGATTTAAATTAGCAGTGACAGTTTGATGTGTCCTCACACAGTGAACATAAGTCATTATAAAAGCTCATAACAAATTGTATGTAGCTGATTCCTGAATGAAGCTATAATTTAAGAGCCAGAGGTGAGATATAACCTTCATGTCTCTTTTTTATAACAGGCCTGTATCAAAACACCTCATTTATTTCCTATCAGCATAGACTTTTCCCATTACTTCTACCCATTTCAGTTTTACAGAGGACTTGTCTACATTACCCAGTGTTTATCTCTTTTGTAACTATGTGGTTGTCAATTGCACATTTACCCTGTTCGTGATGAGCTCAGTTCCTTCAGATTTTCCTATTCTTCAAACCATATTGCTCCTGGTTTTATTGGATTCCGAAAATGTAGTTGAGTTTTATATGGTATATTTTTTATAAAGATGTTTGTGTTTATTGAATTGGATGTCTGCAGAGTTTAAGCCAGACCTCCCTTATAGTTTAACATATTCTTACTATATACTGATGCTAACATAGGGAGATGATCCATTTCTACTGCTCCCATTAGAAGCTGGAAGGGCAAATGGATACCTGATGTTCATTTATAGACTTTGCTAACGTGTTATAAAAATCCAGAGGTACGTTTACTTCTACAGAAGCAATGTATCTGAAAGGCAGGTGACCTCTTCTTTACTTGAAAGGTAGAATTTTAATTTAATCTCTACAAACATTACTCAGAATTTAGTTGCACCATCAGAGCTGCATCCAGAACTTTATAAAAACATTTGATCTGTTGGTAAATGGATTCTGGCGCTACAAAGGTTACGATAAATCAAGGGTAGGCTAGAGACTGTAGTCATTAGCGTTAGTCCGTCAAATAGAACCATAGGGAGAATTCACAGTGGGACAGTCACTTTAGAGATATTTGTATGTTCTAAACATTAAGATTTGATTGTCCTCAGACTCCAGTGACATTTAAATGGAAAATCTCAGTTTGAGCAAGCTAGTTTTCCACTGTGAGAAATGTTCATGGGTAAAAATAATAGATTGGTTTGATTATTTTAACATGCAAATTATAGCTATGAAAGTTTAGAGACTTTTAAAAATAATTAAAAAATATACTGCATTTAAGTTAGTTAAGGTCTTGACTTTCTGACCAAAAGCCTTTTATCTATCTGTATGATTTTTTTTTTTAAATCTCAAGAGACAAACAATTAAGTGCAGTAGTAGTCCATAGTTATAGCCAATAAAGATTTATTTTCCATTTTTTATTTCCATGTAATATCATATGTAAAGAGTTTGAGAGTAGTTAAATGGTATTAATTGTTAAGGCTTATTAATAAACATAAAATCAATTTTTTTGCACCGAATGTATAGAGTGATTTCTTAAAATCTTTTAGTATCTGCTTTTAACTTGATTTTAACCATATGTGCACAACATTAAAATAGTAATCTATATTCAAATGTTCAAACGCATAAATATTAAATTAGGAATAAGCAAAATAATGCACTGTACTAAATTACTATATACATATTACTATATATTGTACATAAATGCCATATGTACAAGATGTTTTAGTGAGACAAATATATCAACAAGCTATTGAGCACATATCTTCCCAAGGGGATCTTTACTCTCATAGCACTGGAACCACAGAATGGAAAATAGCTATAGATAGACCACTGTTGTCCAATGTTTCAACAAGGTGGGAAGGTAGGTCATAACTTATTGAATAGGATAGGATAGGATAAAGGACTGAGCCAGGTTAAATGAGCCTTCAAATAATATTGGAGGTGAATTTCCGATGAAGAAATCTTAAAGCTCCTGGTCCACAATATGATCAAGATTGATCTTGGCAGAACACACCGCTTTAGTTACATTGTCTATTGAGCATACTGCACTTCTCTCAACCGCCGTTACTTTCTAATTAAGAAGTGCTGGTTCAAGTGTTGTAGGGTATTGATAGTCATTTTAGGTGACAGAATGAGTGCTAATTTTGACCAAATGCAATTCTCTTTTCACCAACTTTATCATTCATTGTTACAGGAGCTCCTCTGTGGACAAAGGAGAAAATTGAACCAATGGTAATTCAGCATGGTTCGCCCTTGGTTCTACCATGTAGACCTCCAAAAGGATTGCCACCTCCCATTGTGTTTTGGATGGACAACTGTAAGTCATTTTTTACTGTCTCTAATTTTCATTTCTTCTTTTGGTTTTAATTCTACCTCCGTAATTTACATACAAAGTATTTCCTTGGTGTGTTGGTGATATTTTATCTGAAGAACAATAACTGTTATATAGAACAAACATTATGGCCTTCTTTTTCCAGAGAGAACTGCCAAACATATTGTCAATTGAGATAATGCAATTTTGGATTATTTTACTATTACAAGTCATTATTTTAGTATTTACTATTTAGTTTCTTTTGTTAGTGCAAATTATATAAATGTGTGCATGTGGATTAAATGTTTAAGATCAAGAGACTTATCTATTTGCCAAAATATGTGCATGCTTCAAGTTATGAATGCTAAGTCAATTTATAACAAAGCCATGAATTTTCTGTTGCATTTTGGCCGAATCTGAAAAAGAAATTTTGGAGATTTTACAGGCAAAATGTCTTTTTAAATAGATTATTTCAACTGAGGAACACAAATGTTTGTATGGCCCAAGGAATACGAGTAGACAGGTCATGTGCTATACGTTTTAGATGGGATGAAGGCAAAATATATTTAGCTGCCCTCAATTAAGAACAACTATAGCATTATGGTTTTATTGTATAAGCCGAGCAAATTAAATGAGGAGTTCGAATATGGAAGTCTTGATAAAAATATGTATAAGCATATTCTCCTTCAGTTTAAACTAAATTAAGATATTTGTGTTTATTCCTGTGGTTGTCATGGGATTCTGAAAGAATTCAGGGTTTTCTGCATACTTTAAACACGAAACAGAAGTAAAGAGGAAGAAAGTATGTCTTTGGTTTTGATTATTCTATGTTACTGAGAATGGACCTGCAAAAAAGAAAATGAATAAATAATAACAAACATGTGTATAGTAGGTAATTAATATAATATACAGTATTTATTATGTTACATCTCCCAGAGGCCCACGTGATGTCCCACACCTTCATGCTTTTACATGGCTTTAGCACGATCTACCCCCAACTTGGAAACCTTTAATGTGAGGCAATGCTGTGTTTTCCTATAAAAGCAAAAAATATACAACATCAATGAAAAGTGTATACAATTCATGGCCATAATATTTGGTGGCATTTTCCTTCATTATCACTATGTGATAAAACTCCACAATAGGGTGTTAATATAGATATAGATAGATAGAGTGCACTGGAAGGTCTTATTGATAAAAGTCCGGACGGACTGAAATGTCGACACGATCTGTAATTTTTGAGATTGTTCAATAAAACACATTGATTTATTAATAAGACCTTTTGAGTGCACTCTATCTGGGAAATATATGATTTGGCTGGAGGCAGCACCACGGCACAAGACCGAGAGCAGTGAGAGCGGGACACTGGATATTGAATGGATGTATATATATCCTACAATTTTGATTGATTTAATTTGGCAGGCCATTGTACTGTCAAAAATTCAATGTCTAAACCGTCTAAAATCCATGTTTGTTAACCAAAAATGTTTTCTTAATTTGGCTCCAAAAACCTGGCAGAATTATTCATGGTGGTGGGCATTGCTAAACACAGATTAGAATACAGACTAACACAAATGGTGATATTTATTTCCAATGGTTTATTTACAATGTGAACGTAATTGCGTGTTTCTAATGCACAGCTACAGTTTGAGGTTTGAGGTGTCTAATAGGCAAAGGTGCCATTTGGGAAAGACCGAATACAAACCCTTCCGATGTCCATTTTACTCTTCTATGTAATATTGTCAGTCCTTGCATGAAACTCTGTAATACCACTAGAATACGTCCTTTGTTCTGTAATACCTTTCTTCATTTTCACACCAAGGCCTCAATTTAATGAGTTTTTCAAACGATTTAATACTGTTAGAAACGTTTCCAAATCATTCATCTGCAAAAAAAAACCCATAGACTTCAATGGTAACTTTTGAAAATAAGTCACTTGGAAACTATTCTAACAGTATTGAAATATTTTGGAAATCTTAATAAATCAAGGCCTAAATCAGATAAAAGAACTCATTGCAATATTGTAGTTTAATATATATATTAAATAAAAGAGCTATAGAACAGTGAATAGCTCAGGTAGAAAAGACATATTTACTTTCCTTGAAAACACATGTCTATGTGAATATAGTGTATTTCTGTTACCGTTGACTTCACTGGAGACTTGAAAACTAATAGGTGAAATTTCTTTCCTCTGCTGGAGACACAGATTGCCAAACATAAGAAATACAAATTAATTACCACCATTACATTAAATACCAAGTTGTGTCTTTTTTAGAAGTTTCTTACAATGCAATTTCATTATTATATTAATTATATAAAACATTATATCAGAAGTGATAACTACTTATCAGACTTACCAAATTCAAAGATGATGTTATCTTAAATGTGACAGATCAATTCCAAGGTGTGCATAAGGTCAGAGATATTGATATTGAGTGCTGTAGAGAGATATTGATATTGAGTGCTAATGCTGCTAATTCACTACGGTTCTTTTTTATTCATCCTTACAGCATTCCAGCGGCTTCCTCAGAATGAAAGGGTATCACAAGGTCTAAATGGAGACCTTTATTTCTCTAACGTTCAGCCACAGGATACCAGGGAGTTCTATATTTGCTATGCAAGATTTAACCTGACTCAGACCATACATCAAAAGCAACCAATATCTTTAAAAGTTTTATCAAGTAAGTTATGAACTTCTTATATTTATTGGTATGTTGATCTGCTAAGAGTAAGTTGTTGTAGGGGAGCTGCCATTAGCTTAAATGGTTACTCCAAGCATCATAACCACTATGGTCTGGTTTGGTGACTCACATCTAGCTTCTGCAAAGCTGTAAAAGACAGATGCCAATGCTGTCGCCATTCATTGGCTGAGAGAGTTAGCTGACCCCTCTCAGCCAATGTATAACATTCAGTGCAATGACGTTTGCACAGAATTGACATTAGCTAGCCCAAAACTCGAGTTCTATGCTGATTGATGACACTCCACTGATTCTTCTGGAGGTGGAATTACACCTCATGCAGTAAATGGGTTAAACTCATGTATATGGAGAAACATTGCACATACAGACTTCATGCACCATCACTGCTTCAAATCACAGAAGTGGTCATAGTGCATGGATTAACCCTTGGATCTCTACATATAAGGTTATTTTAGCTTGAAAATTAAAAGCTGAGTATTAATGCTTTTTGCAAAGGTCTATTGGCTGCTCTAAACACGGAGTGTGTCCTCATGTAGACCATTGCATTTATGGACACTAAGTATTCCTTATCTAAAGCTTTGTGTTTTAAGCGGCTTCGGGTGGAAACAACACTGCAGAAAGTAAATTGTGTATTGTTCTATAAATTGTTAGCTGATCGAGAAATGACACCATGTTTCCAGAATGGTATAATATGACCTTTATCTGACCTTTGTATGTTCTAGAACAGAATATAACATACTGGAAGTAGGGCAAATGTACTAAAAATGGAAACTCTGTATATAAGTTGATATATTAGGCACCATCCTAAAAATATGAATTCAAACCAGTCTTGATCTTCGGCCTATTTCATGTTCAGAATGATCTTAGCAGGTGATAAATAGATTTCATACATTTGGCATTTTTGCTCTTTTGCATATGTTCACTAAGCTAGAATTTGCAATATTTATGGTTCACCACTAAACCTCTCGTGTTTAGTTGTCGTAATTAAGGTGGCAACTTAACACAGGAGGTTAAGTGATGAAAATACTGAAACTCATGTCACATTTTACACTGACATTTGAGGGGAGTGCAGCAATTTCCACTGACTGATACCGGAACCATGCTAGTCTCCTTAGCAGTTGTGGTTGTATTGGAAATATAAGTTATAATAATATTACAACTACTTGCTATTAGAATCTTGAAGAACCAGGACAACTTTCCAGTCACTTTCTGATTGTAGAGGATGTTGGAATCCAGGCTGATATGGATGACACATCCCTTAATGTCTGTCCAGACTAGTAATTGTTAACTGTAGCAGACATTTTAGCAGCTTCAATTGATATACTTTACTAAATATTATTTCAAATGCAATCTGCTTTAAAGAGAACGGGAGCACTATTACAGCGTTATTAACCCCCGAGTGAGAATTGTCAGGAATTCAAATTGAATTTAAAATTTTTGAATAAATTAGCTGAACTGGATGCATAGCTGACTTGGAAACTTTTTCCAATACAACTACTTTGAATTGCCAACAATTCTCACTTTAGTGAATAACTGTTACCTTGCAGTCTAGTCGGGGGTAATCTAATCCAGTGCATCTATAACCATTTGTTAAGCAGGACCAATGGTCCAGTATTTATGGATTACCTTGATGTCTCCCAATGAGGATATTGTTAAAAGCTGTTTGACTGGTGATCTTTCATGACCGTCTTGCTTTATGGAAATATGTTACCTCCACAACTACTCGGCGACACTTGATTACCATAAAAACCAGCTCTTGGCAAATTATTTGATTGTTGTTCATCATCGATGAGGCTTCGACTGCTGAGACTTTCTCTCTGTTAAGCAACCAGGCAGTGGCGTACTAAGGGGGGGGCGGGGGGGGGCGGTCCGCCCCGGGTGCCAGCCGGGTGGGGGGTGCCATGATCAGCCCCCCCCCCCCCCCATATGCTGCAGCCGCCCGAGCGCTCTGTATTGAGCCTCAGGCGGCTGCAGCATTGCCCGGGCGGTGCGTCCATGAGGGCGGACCGCACCGCCCGGGCGCAGCCTGAGGAGAGGCTGACAGGAGGGAGCTCCCACCTGTCAGCTCCCTCCCTGTAGCGTGGCCGAGCCCTGTATGGCCGGCGGGTACAGAGAGCAGCTGTCTCCTGTACCCGGCCGGACTAACAGGAAGTGCACACTCAGTGTTCACTTCCTGTTAGTCCGGCCGGGTACAGGAGACAGCTGCTCTCTGTACCCGCGGACTATACTGTGCTCGGCCACGCTACAGGGAGGTAGGGGGGAGGGGGGGTG
>OW240914.1:332002906-332114814 GCA_933207985.1 Pelobates cultripes | reverse complement strand
GGGGGAAAGAAATTAGGAGGGGGGTGAGAAAGAGAAATTGGGAGGAGGAGAAGGAAATTGGAGCGGGAGGAGAGATTGACATTCATCACATACACAAAATGCACCCCTTGCACACAGAAAAACACACAATGCATTACACACACAGACACACATACACAAGCAATGCAACCGTTACACACAATGCATCCCTTACACACACAGAAACACACAATGCATTCCTTACACACACATTCAATGCATCCCATACATACAAAGAAACACACCTTGCAGCCCTTACACATACAAACACAATTTCACACAATGCATTCCTTACACACATATCAGGACATCCCCTACACACTCCAACCCCTGTGAACAAACTCATTGGTGGAACATGAAGGTGGACCCTGGAACCCAGACCTTGAGCTGTGTAAAGGACCCCAAAAAAATGGAGCTGCTTCCCGTTCTCCCAGAACATTGATTTTTGTGACCACAGTTACAAACCGCCTGCAGAGAGACTGTTCTGCACCAGACCAGTGAAGCCAGACTGCAGCTAGAGCCCATCATCATCCTCATCTGGTTGTAAGTAGGCAATCTAGTATATTATTCGTGGCACTAAGCTCTAATTTACCTCACATTAAAGAAACACTATAGTCCCCAGAACCACTGCAGCTTAATGTAGTGGTTCTGGTGTCTATAGCCTGTCCCTGCAGGCCTTTTAATGTAAACACGGCGGCACTGCAGCACTGGCGTTAGTTAACATGGCAAATCATATGGGTGGGGCATTGTGATGTCACATGGGGGGCGGCAAACTTTACTTTTGCCTAGGGCGGCAAAAATCCTTGCACCGGCCCTGGCTGGAGGGGGCTGTGGCAGTACAGCTCACACAAGCAAACAGCTGATAAACTGGCCGCACGGAGGAAATGTGTATGTGTGACTGTCTGCCTGTGACTGTATGTGACTGTCTGCCTGTAACAAATTGTAAAAAAAAAAAAAGAGAACCTTTACATTTTTTTTACAGGTTTTGGGGAGGGGGTGCCAAGCACAGGATCCGCCCCGGGTGCCAAATGCTCTAGGTACGCCCCTGCAACCAGGGAAAACTTTCAGTGCATTTCAAAGTTACAAGAACAAAGATTGCAAGAACCTCCGGCAATATAATGTATTTTTTGTATTTGTCTCCAGTTCCTCTTGACTTTTTTCATTTCCTCAGTAGTATTAAGAATTGTTGTTATGTTGGATCTGCTCGAGTAATTGCTTAAACAATTTTTTCAAATGGTTTAATATCCAGTGTTCTCTTTGATTTGACATGTACAATTACAAATTAATTTTAAAAATATCACTTTGTCCATTTTAGGTCCCTAAAGAGCACTGGTTATCAATAATTGTCTGCATAATTTTAAAATAATGACATTGCTTTGTTTATTTCAGTGGATTCATTGAATGATACTATAGCTGCTAATTTAAGTGACACTGACTTTTATAGTGGTGAGTTTTTGGTAAAAATAAATAAATAGTATTTAATACTAGTATTAGTGAACTAACTTCACCTTCTTGTCTACTTACCACTTGGTCACCCTACTGCTTCTTTTTATCAACCCTCAATCTATTTTATACTAATTTTAATAATTTAAGTTGTTTCTCCATCAATATATCTACTTTTAGGACATTACATACTTTGCATGTTTCTATTTCATTAACCTTTTCAGTTACAAAGTGTAGTCCAGAAATTAAATTTCTCCAATCTCTAAAATTCATAAGCTGAAAATGTTACGAGAACCTTTTGTGGATGATTCATGACAGTCCTGACATCTTGTTTCTCCAGAAGGGATTATGATATATTTTCATTTATTTGGCACTTTAGAATGATATTTATCTGTAGCTTCCTAATTAGTCTGTAATATTTCTATTTGATGATATGATCACTACATGACAGATGTTGTACCAAAAAAGTAGGGCTTGTCTAACAGTTTAGTTATACGAAATATGATAAATACCGACCTTCATGGATTTTCCACCACTGTTCATTCATAATTGCATAAATTCTTTATTTTATTTATTAAGTGACATACTGGGGGAAGCTCATCAGAGCCACAGCATGTCTAACGACTTGTCATGAACGGATTAAGGGAAAAATATGGGGAGATTTGTTCTAAAAAGTGGTACAAAAATGTAAACAGGGAGGGATCATGAATAGAATGTGCTCACTTATTCCATTGGCTAGCATGATGATTGTCCCACTTTTACTATTTTAAACCACTTTTTTGAACTTTGATAAATCTCCCCCACTGTTTCTAGCATTTCAGATGTGGCTTCAGCCTTCTCCTATTTTCGATCTATAAACACTCTAAGCACCATTATTAACCTTGCTGCAGTGGTTAGGGTGCCAGGATTGCCCTAAGCAGGACGTTCCATTCTCTCCTGCCTGAGCTAAGCCATACAGGGCTAGCTCATTGGCTGAGATCATCAACTGATCACCAATGGTTAAGGTGCTCCTTTAAATATTCACAATATATTTCAGCCATGCTTTGTACTTTAAAATGAGAAAGGTGATCCATTTTTCTGATGATGTGATAAAAATAAAGGCATTTTCACTGAAAAGCTAAAAATTAAGCCAAGACATATAATCCCAAACCTATAGCCATGACCATGTCAAGGACATTACTATGTAAATGTTCAATATATGTATTCTTTATAGATACAATTAAAATGACATATTCCAAGGGAAAAAAATAAATACATCTTAACTGTTAATGTATCTGTTGCAGACTTAAGACCAACTTTAGAACTAATTTATTAGAAGAAAGGGTTAACTCCATATACACCCCAATAATTAAAGCTGATTTATTTGGGTTAAAAATATATTTAATATAATATTAATTTATTCATATTATTTATTACATTCATAATACTTTATTAATTTAATTATTGTTTTAACAATTTGCGCAATGGCTAATTAAGAGGAAAATGTATATTTTAAATAGGATTTGCATTTGAGAATTACTGATTACTCCGGGTGGTACTGAGTTAGATGACTCATTCAGTTGAAATAATTGAATTTTCACTGGATTTTAGTAAACATAAGAATTGTAAATTTTGTTAAAATGTAGTCATTGAGTCGGTTACTATTCCAAATGGTAATTCAATGCATTTTTGAACATATAGAAGCTGGGGTATATATAATTTGTCTGATGTAGCCAAGTGCAACTTCCATCATCTCCCAATTACTGTCTTGTTTGCAGTGGTCAAGTGATGACTATAGGGTTTATGTTGCTTACATCATAGCAGTTTTCACAGACTTGAATGGAGGAACTGCTTTTAAGTAAGTGGTGTAATCTTTTACTCTGTTAAGAGAGTGAGACCATAATGCATAGTCCGAACAGTCCCCAAAAAAGACCAGGTAGAAAGAATAGAAACAGTGCTCTCTTCGTCGTCTGCCCTCAGTGGGCTGGAGTGGATGATTGACAGGCAGCCTGGCATGACTTGCCAGTTCTTTTGGGTGGACCCATTCCAATTTGAGGTAGGTTCACCCCTTTGGATGGGACCAGTGACGCAATTTGTGTCACTATTCTGCCCACTTTTGTCTTCGCATCGTGTTCCTGTTTCACAAGGCACAGATGTTGGTTGTATCACTTAATGTGATGCCTAGGGATTAATACTCGAAAGTGTGAATTCTCAGGAATTCCTAATTAATACAAAGTGAAATTCAAATGTTAGACTAAAATAGCCAAAGCAGAAAAAATCTCCAGTTAGCAATGCTTTCAGCATGATTACTCTGGCCTGAAATTTCAAAATAACTTTGAATACAATTTGCAATCCTGACATTTCAGACTTTAGTAAACAGCCCTGTCACTAGCTTATTAAATAACCCCAATCCCTAAAATGTTTGTGTAACGGACCGTTTTGCAAAAAAGGGGAAAAAAACGCTTAGACGATAATCCCCTTTTTAGAGACAGGCACAGCTACTGTAGAATCACCCAAAACTCACGAATTGAATACAAGTGAATGCACCAAACTCCCGAACTGCATACAAGGAAATGCTCCAAACACTCGAACTGCATACAATAAGTGAATGCTTCAAACTCCCGAACGGCATCCAATACAGCACTCCAAATACACGAACAGGAACCATACGAATTGCTGCTACCAGACGAACAGGAAAAGCTCCCAAGCGGCTTACACTCCTGGCAATCAGTCCTTAGCAGCATACAGTAAATCCCCCCAAAGACGAGACAAGGCTCCGTGTTGAGGGTCAAGCAGTGGTCTGTTTAATGAGGGCTACCTGCCCAGTATTTATGCAGGTCTCCCACCTGGTGGACACTCCCCTAGGGGACCAAATGGGAGACTGTGACAAAAGACAGACAAGTAGACAAATAGGACACACAGTCACAATATATTCCCACAATGCATCCTGGCTTCCTCCCCTCTGCCCTGGGAGATAATTGGGAAGTAATTAAATTATCTCCCAAGACAAAGGCAAAAACTCCATTACACATGTGGGGATACAAAACCAGTATTATACTTTAAAATACATAAAGTAACATTTATTACATAAAACATAGACATGTAACATATCCCCAGATAGCTCAGGTCTGAGTGCACATTATTAAGCGAATGGCACTCAGACCACACGAATACAGTTTAATCGCCATGGAGCCAAAGTCTTTACAGTCAGTTTCATACGAATGGGCTCCATGGGATACCTATCTGGGGTATAACACGTTCAACCAAAACTACCGAACACCGGGCCGTTCGTGCACTTCCACCGAACAAGAAGGGAGGTCGGCGGCTTCAGCGGTGTTCGCGCAAAACTGTGTCCGATTTTAGTTCCATGAAAATAGGGGCGAACACCGCTGTGCATTCGTATGTTTAAAATGGCCGCGACCTCGTGTTCGGGATACGAATGGCGGCCACCCAGCATTCGTCAATTAAGCTGCGGTTAACCGCAGCTTCAGGGAGGTTAATTGCTGGCACACTCCAGCTCCCAGGTGGTCTATTCATTCGTGCGGTTGTTCGGTAGATTGAATCTACCGAACAACTGGCAGAAAAGCACGAATACAGCTTTTCTCCAGGCGAAATAAAGTCTTTTAAAAGGGGGCCATAGTCCAGAGGCAGCAGGCGAGCAACCAGGCTTCTCCAATGCAATGTGGCGAGATTGGTCTCGTCACAGTTTGTATGTATTCGATTTGGTTAAATATTCTATCTCAGTGCTATTGTATCATAGAATGTACAACGCGGCCCATCTAATCTGGCCTGTTATCCAGTTTCTTTGTATCCAGCTGCTTTAGCATTTAGTATATTACACAGTGTAATGATTTCAGACTTAAACCTTTGCTGTACTGTAAAGCTATGATGACAATTTCATATTCACATCCAAATTAAAATACATTTGAATAATGTATATTTTATTCAGTTTTCAGGTTTACAATATAATTTGTGTTCTGTGTTACTTTTTTATCAAATAATGTTACACAATGTCCACATGCTGAGAAAAACGTCTTTATACATAAAATGTTATATTTTAAAACTGCTAAACTGAATTCCATTAGGATCCTATTTATTTCAGACTTGATTATGACACCTTCAGTATTTGCATAATATGAAAATATTTTGTGATAGACAGACAGACAGACAGACAGACAGATAGATAGATAGATAGATAGAGAGACAGATAGAGAGATAGACAGATAGACAGATAGATATATTAATAGAGAGAGACAGACAGACAGACAGACAGATAGATAGAGAGATAGATAGAGAGACAGAGAGATAGAGAGATAGACAGATAGATATATTAATAGAGAGAGAGAGACAGACAGACAGATAGACAGAGAGACAGAGAGACAGACAGATATACAGTGAGACAGACAAACAGACCGATCAATAGATAGATTAGATACTATTTGCAAACATTTTTCATAAATAAAGCATAGGAATCTGCAGGGTGTGTGATTAATATCCATTTATATTCATTATGTATTACAGAATTTTATTTATTTTTTTCAACAAAGAGATGTTGTGGAATAAAAGGTTTCCTAATACATGTCACTTAGCATGCCTCCAACATTACTTGTTTATCTGCATTGCTTTCTAAAATCCATTACATTCTAAACTAGCAATATTTACTTGTCCCTTTGTCATTTAACTACACATTAACAGAAAAAGATGGAATACTAAAAAAAAAAAAACAAATACAAAAAATAGTCTAATGCTTTTTTC
Organism: Pelobates cultripes; assembly: GCA_933207985.1. Lineage (NCBI taxonomy): Eukaryota > Metazoa > Chordata > Amphibia > Anura > Pelobatidae > Pelobates > Pelobates cultripes. Next base: position 332,108,619 of record OW240914.1, on the reverse strand, counting down.
TTCCCATCCAGACAGTCCAGCCGGAGATAGGCGCCCAAGTCTTTTGGTTCCTAAAGGTCCAACAAGTAATAAGACAGTGCTCCGAGGAGAGGTGCTTCTCTTGGAATGTATAGCGGAAGGATTGTAAGTAATAAAAATAATATGAAAACATTAAACCAAGAAAAAGACATTTAGCTGCAGCTGATTGATAAACACTTCCTGGGGACACTGTAGATATCATTATCGTCTGTCTAAATGGGGATCATTTTATCGATTTTGGACGATTGAAATGGTGTTACCCATTTATTTGTTTTTTTTTATGCAAATCTGTAGCTACAGAGCTATAATGTTCATTTTGCCATCTGACTCCTATAATGCATTGTCCAAAATGTGAGTCTTTGCACTCATAAAAGGATTTTGATCCTAACCCCAACCCAATTCATGACCTGTGCCAAGTGTTTTCTTTTCTTTAACCTGATTGGTAAATATGGACAATATAAATATCACTTTTTACCTGAAGCAGCAAATATGCATTAAAACTGACGTGGTGTATTAAGAATTGTGTTTAGAGCTTGTCAATACAAACAAATATTCTCCTAGAGGAATGTTCCATATTTCATATATGTTTTTGACTGAGAAATTATTTTTATTTTTTTTAAATTAAATATTCCACCCCCTATCCACTTTGTGTGTTTATTGTACAAGGTACTGTCTGGAAAGTTTAGGGTATTTTTAAGCAGTTTTTTTCAACCTTACATCAGTGAGTGACGTAGATAAAAAAAGTTAATGGTGCTATATTGCACCAGGTCAGATAACTCCCATTGTTTATTTATAGTCAACTATAGAGCAAAACAGCTTTATTCCACGAAGATTTCCAACCAGCACCCCTAAAAACCATAGATCTCATGACGGGGCATAATGTTAACGTGTATTAGTTGATGTCTACCTGATCTCTCCTAAATGTGTAAATCAATGCTCCTTACAGGACTATTCAATGTCTATGTGATTATCAGTTCTTTATTTTTCATTAATTCTCAAATATAACCTTACATTAGCTGATTCATATTAACACTTAAATAACCTGCAGGCCCTTAGTTCATTTAATTAAAGCATTTTAATTAAAGCAAATTGATTCTTGACTCACATGTGGTAAAGACACACAAATAATATAACTCCCGTGGCACGACTAATGGATCATTTTTATTAATAGTTAGGGTTACTTTTTGGAATGTTTCATTGCTTGACTTTTGTTTATGCCATTTATAATACCTCACATAAATCTCAGTTTTGGACAAATGAGAATATGTGCTACATAAAAATGAGCAATCAATACAATCCTATGGATTTCTATGGAGGTTATTTAAAATGAAAATACATATTCACTTTGCAGTAACATTGCAGACAGCTCTTTAGAATGTAGGTGGTGTTGATTTATTACGCCTCAGTGAATGTCATTTCATGCCAGTTTCATGCTATTATTCAGAAAATTCCATTGAAGGTTGACAAGATTACTTTTGGAGCCATAAATTATTAAAAAAACTATTTGGAAGGATGTCCGGATTTTATTTTACCATATATTGTTTAGCAAATTGAATATATTCTTCTGTTGATCAGATAATTGATCATTTTTACTTGCTGTACAAAACAAAGATTATTTATTATATTAGTTTTTTTTATTGATAAGTAATATAGAAGTGCTTTGGGAGGAGGAGGGGTTTTACAATTGTCCTCTTTATTTTTCAACCTAACACATGGGAGGTGAAAGGTGGATAGCTATTAATCAGAGATGACCCAGCAATTACCTCTTACTACAGCCCACAGACTATGGCAGCTGCTACCATACCAATTAAAAGGCCATAATAAATATAGAAATTCTTTATGGTATATGTGATCACTTCCCAATACACAACCTTGCTTTGTGTCTTGGTAACTTTTAATTTTAATATTTTTAGAGTGTTTCCCAGAAAGTAAAAGGTGGCCTATACCCAGCATCTTTAACAGCTCTTTATTAAAATTTGCAAATATAGTATTTTTATGACTTTTATGTCTTTTAAAAGCTTCTCCGCAAAGCAAAACAGAACCATTACGGTACCAAACTGGTCCCTCTGGTCACTTATTGGCATAAAGGAAAATTAGATTTCTTCAGCAATTAATTACTTATTCATGTGATATTTTAATCTACATTTAGGGCCTACTCCATTTGTCTAGAAGTGCTCATTCCTGAGGCCAGGAGCATTGGTCAAGAAATGCCTTTTCTCATATTTTTAAGGTGTCAGATGTGTTGGCTGCCTTGTAGGATAATATTTTGAATTGCACTATTTCTTTGTGGGGTTTTTTTTTTTACTCTTTTTTTTATTTTTATATTTCTTATAATTCCAAATAATTTACAGGCCCACACCAGAAATTCGCTGGAGTAAAGAAGGAGCAGAGTTGCCTAGCAACAGAGTTTTTCATGAAAATTTCAATAAAACATTAAAAATCGTCGACGTCTCGGAGGCAGACTCTGGAAAATACAAATGCACAGCCAAAAATGTGTTAGGGTCCACTCACCACATCATCACAGTCATTGTCAAAGGTAGGTAAATGGCGTAGTGGGAATCTCGTATATGTCTCAACTGTAGAACAATCTCTGCAATATCTCATGCTCAAAAATGGCATTCTGTATTCGCCACGCCAGTTATCCTTGGCATGCCCGGAAATATCTGTATCATGTTAATAGATATGCAACATAACGTAAAATCATTATGATCATCAAAGAAACCTAAACAATAAAAAATAATTAAAAAGAAAAATAGGTGAAATACAAGTAATATATTCTATTTATCTCTGCAATAAATTATTGAATTTTTATATTTTCTAATTATTAATATTTGTGATGGATATGTAATACATATGATCATATTTACATACATACAGAATATAAACATATGCATATCCTTTGTATTGATAATTGAAGGATTATTTTAAAGACTGGATATATTCATATTATACCGTAGCCTTTATCCTATAAAAATGTTCTCTTTTTATTCTTATTAACTTTTCCAGCTTCGGCCAGATATATTAAGCTCTATAAATGAAGCGAGGCTTAGCAAGTCATAATTTTCCCGAGTATATTATCCTTTTTGAGACTAGTGTTGGAGATGAGGCTGGTTGCCATGGCAATCGGCAGTAAATTTTTGCTATTCTTGCCCAGATGATTTACTCTGTATTACAAAAAAAAATAAAAAATCCCAGCTATATACAATATTCGCATGGTTTCTTCGCGTGTAAACAGAATGGATTTGCAAAACATGCAATGCTGCAATGGCTGAAACATGAAAACCCATTTTTTTCTTTTTGTTGCTGTCAAATATATATTCAGTAACTGAATATCACCGAGGACAGCTTGACACTGCTCGTAATGTGAACCAAAAGGAAATGCAACATACCCAACATTATGGGCTTATTCTTAAAAAAAATAAAAAATAACACTATAGCATTAGGAATACAAATCTTTATTCTTAATTTTAAAATGTCCCTGTCCCTAGTGGTATTAGGTCCCCTCCCCCCTGTTTCACATATACAGGTTTAAAAAAGTTTCTTATTTACCTTGTTCCCGCAAAAAGTCTCCCTCGGTGCTGCTTCTCCAGCGCCTCCTCCGCATTAAAGGAGCACTGGTGACCTAACTGGAATACGTGGCGAGTTCTGTACTAGCACTCAAACTTTTTCAATAAGAAAACATTGAACCAATACTTTCCTTTAGTCATGTGAAAGAGTTTTACTAAATCAGTGCAGAGGAAGCACCTCTACAGGCTGTTATACAGACAGCCACTGAAAGTGGAATTAACCCTACAGTGTAAACAACAAGTAAAATGCAGGAAACAATAGCTTTTTTTTGAAAAATAATTACCATAATTAATTTTCATTCCTCTCCAATTCTGTGTTTACTGAATAAACTCCTGTGGGAATTATTTCAATAAAGAATGAATGGTGGTTAACAGAAAACTGAAATTTAGGTGAAATCTCTAAATTGGAAACATTTTGCATATCAGTTTCTTTGACCCAAGTTTTGTATATGGGTTTTCAGTTCCTCACAATTCATTAGGTACAAAAGAATAATTTTTTCTGCATTGAGATATTATCTGATAATTGTAAAAATTATTTTTTTTAAATTAATTGTTTTAGTTATGTAATACATATTTAAAGTAATATTTAGACAAGCACTACATATGCATTGTGCACATTAAAACTCTCAGACACATCACCCTAAATTAACATTATCTGCCATATGTAATAATAATATTTTACTATTTTGACATTTATCTCTTGGTACAAAAGTCAAGGGAGGGGTTCATTTACAGATCATTAATGAAAATAGTCTTTGTTTTGTGCAATAGCTGTCTGATAACCCATTAATACATAGTATATAAAACTAGACCAGATCAGATCTGATGATAAGTGAGGGGTAAATATCAAAATAAATCCAAACAATTGTTCAGAAACTTCCCTCATCCAGACACTGACACAGCACACTTTTGTTCTATTTTTGACCACTCTTTCTCCACTGATAATCTTAACTGTGACTAATCATTTATTAATGACACAAATGAACTGAAGTTGGCAAATCCTTCTCAAGTAACCATACATTGTTAACTTCATCATTTTATACATTTTATTTTTATTTTAGCTGCTCCGTACTGGATAACTGAGCCTAGAAATTTGGTATTGTCACCAGGAGAGGATGGGACACTAATCTGCAGAGCAAATGGAAATCCTAGCCCAACTGTTACGTGGTTAATCAATGGAGTTTCTATTGAACGTAGGAACATCTAATACATTTCTGCATTTTTAGTAAATTATTCAGGCTCGACTTGTTTCCTATAGCATGTATTAAGAGTTTTACGTCACTAATCGGCCTTTTCCATTTTACGCCAATTTGAAGCAAATGTAAAGTGAAGAAGTGTCTGCCTCTGATCTGTTGGTAATTTGTACCATCTAGAATGGAAACCTAGTGTTAGTTACTGTCTATCGTCTAATTAATCTCTGCAGGAGATGTTAGAAAATACAGCAGCTGCTAATTATCAGTCACTAACAGTGACATTATGTTGTGTGTCACCAATCTTACTGATAGTATTTTTAAACATTACTGATTGTTGGAAACTGATTGTAACAAGCATAGAAACATGTCCAAAATGTATACTTGGTAAGTTTAAAAAATGTTTTTCAAAATCATAAACAGTCTGTATTCTATAAATACAAAAACTCAAAAAGAGTGAGTGTGTTTTAGTGCGTTTTGTCCATATTCTATATTTAATTCATGTTAAGTGAAAGGAATATAAGCACCCTGCTACTGGTTGGTAGAACAACCATGAAAAAAATAATAATATTTTTTGTATAATTTTTTTATGCATTTTGTTTTCCCACAGTGGCTCCTACTGATCCAAGTCGAAGGGTCGATGGTGACACGGTGATATTCACTAATGTGCAAGAACGAGCCAGTGCTGTGTTTCAGTGCAATGCCTCTAATCAGTATGGGTATCTGCTTGCAAATGCTTTTGTGAATGTACTTGGTGAGACATGATATTTGTATAATTGATTTTTAAAGAAATGGCAACTCATAGGTATGAAATCTGAAATGTGATTAACCATTTTATTTTTGTTACATTTATGTGGACAGTCTACTTAGGAATCGTCTGTGCATTAAAACCATCTGCTTAATATCATGTATGGCCCCCTTGTGCTGCCAAAACAGCTCCAATGCTTCTAGGCATGGACTCCACAAGATCTCTAAACATGTCCTGTTGTATCTGGCACCATTATACAAGACATTAGCCAACTTTAAGTCCTACAAATTGCAAGGTGGGGTCTCCATGGATCAGATTTGTTGTTCCAGCATATCCCACAGATGCTCAACTGGATTGATATCTGGTGAATTTGGAGGTCAAGGCAATACCTTGAACTGTTTGTCATGTTCCTCAAACAAGTCATGAACAATTTTTGTAGTATGGTATGGTGCATCATGCTGTTAAAAGAGGCCTTTGCCATCAGGGAACACCATTGCCATGAAGTGGTGTGAAACAATCTCTAGATAGGTGGTACTTGTCAAAGTAACATCCACATGAATGCCAGAACCCAAGGTTTCCCAGCAGTACATTGCCTAGTGCAAAACACTTCCTCTGCTGGCCTACCTTCTTCCCATAGTGCATCCTGCTGCCATCTCTTCCTTAGGTAACCAATGCATATGCATCAAGCCAGAGAGTCAGTTCTGAATTTCAGATCCCCTTTTAAGGCACTCTCAGTGGTGGACAGGGGTCATCACGGACACTCTGACCAGATATGCAGCTCCATATGTAGCAAACTGCAAGGCACTCTGTGTTCTGACACCTTTCTATTATGGCCAGCAATGCATTTTCTGCTGTTTGAGCTACAGTAGCACTTCTGTGTGATGGGCTAGCCTTAACTACTTACATGCATCACTGAGCATTTGGCACTAACGACTCTGACACTGGTTTACCAGTTGTCCTTTATTGCACCACTTTTTCTAACTACTGCATATCATGGACACCCCACACAATTTGCAGTTTTGGAGATGCCCTGACCCAGTCAATTAACCATCACTATTTGGTCCTAGTCAAAGTCACTCAGATCATTTTGCATGCTCATTTTTCCTTCTTCCAATACATGAAATTCAAGAACTGACTGTTCCTTTGCAATATTTCTATTGTTTTCCTTCAATCCTATATTCCCTTCAATAGTTGTTCTCTGATTCTTATTATTCTTATTTTTTTTTTAATATCTTTTGACCTTGTTGTTAACCAGACTGCCATACTACCTTGTTATCTTTCAGCGGAGCGCCCACGAATTCTTTCTTCACAAAAGGTCTATCAAGTTATCGCTAATCGAGCAGCCTTCCTACACTGTCCTTATTTTGGTTCACCTATTCCTGAAATTGAATGGTACGGCAGCACTATTTACCGATTGTCTGTGCTTCATCATTTTATTTGAGCTTTCTGATCAATGATATATTAACATCATGAAGGAAGGATTTTTCATGCCCCTTGAATATGCATGTTTTAATGTTGCTTATCTATGTGATAGTTTTAAAAAAGGAGGCACGCACCTATACCTTATGGATACTCCTAAACTCCTGGGGAAGCACTAGTTATAGGTGATTAACCTGTAGTCCTGTTTCATGTTTTGGAACAGAATACCCATTCACATGAAACTGCTTGTTGGTCCAACTGGGTCTGGACTACTTGCATCTGGGGTAGGCACATATATACCCACCGCAGGCTTATAGCAAATTGGACTTGCAGACAATCCAGAGCCTACCTACTATTGCAGGAATTAACTCTGTTTATAAAATGTTTTATAGAATATTCAAGTATTTTGTACATTTCCTAAACCATTTCTGCATGTACACTTAAAAAAAACAAAAAACAACTAAACTGCACAGTATCTTAAGAAATCAAACGGAACATGTTTAATAGGAAACCGGATTATGCAAATGAGCAGTTCACTTTATTTTTCAGGTTTAAGGGCATGCAAGCCAGTGTTTTGCATGGAAATGGCTATGTTTTCCATCAAAATGGAACATTGGAGGTGCCAGTGGCCCAAAAAGACAGCAGTGGAACATATACTTGTGTGGCAAGAAATAAGCTGGGGACAGATCAAAAAACAATTGAACTTGCAGTCAAAGGTAATTAAAAAATACACATTAAGATGTATATCTGTAATAATGTCTACATGGTGTTTTTTTTTTTAAATGATTATTATTTTTCAGATCCAACTATGATTATTGCACAGCCAGAATACAGGGTTATTCAGAGATACGGTGCTGCATTTTTCGAATGCAAAGTAAAACACGACCCATCTTTACTTCCGGTGATAATATGGTTGAAGGACAGTGGTGATTTGCCTATCGATGAAAGGTACAGTATGTGATGTGAGCAAACTCTGATCTTGAAATTGTGTTGTACAAATGAATATATAATAAGTAATATGGATAGAGAAGTACCAGCTTTCTACTGTCTATGGAGTGTAATTTATGTCAAACTTTGGACATAATTTATTGATTTTATTGAAGTGTTAGCGGACTCTCTCAGCTAATGAATGATGTCCAAAGTTCGAAAAAATTTATACTGATAAAACAGAGTGGGAACCTCCCCTTTAGCAATATCACAGACGACTGAAAGAAACAAGGGCACCCAAAGTTCCAAGATAAGTGTCAAGCATCTAAAAAACAATTTAACTCATTACTGTGGGATGCCACCAACTACAGCCTTTTAAAGTGGTTATAGTGCTTAAACTGCCCTTTTAAAAGCAAAAAGTCACACTAACAGACTATGTTTTTTGCAGATACATGGTTGACAAGGAGCGACTAACCATCAAGAATGTAACAGATGTTGATGAAGGAACCTATACCTGTGTAGCAAACACTACCCTGGACAGCGTCTCAGCTAGTGCAGTGCTTACAGTTGTTGGTAAGAAATATTTCAACCACTCAGATTACCAACCTTGTGTATGATACTTTACCCTGAATTGCATTGCTCTCTCTTCAGGAGTTCAGTTTGATACTACTCCCTTAGAACAGGGGCTTGCAACCTCTGTCAATCTAGATGTTGTGGACTACATTTTCCATAATTCTCTTACAGCCATAAGGGTGGGAAAGCATCAGGGGAGATGCACTACACAACATCTGCCGTGTCAAAAGTTGGCTACCATTGCCTTAGAATCTAAGCAAGATAAACTAACTAAGTATCATGGGAACTGTTGTTCAAAAATGCCTGGCATGCAAAGGTTAACCATCATTACTCTAAGCAAAGATAATACCATCAGTTGATGTACTTTCCAGCATATGACTTGACCGTCTCAAGTGTTCCCCACAGTCTAGTTCTTCTGCACACCCTCTGCCACAGACTTGGACTCTTCCAGTGTTAGATTTCCAAGTTCATCAATTCCCATTTTATTGTTAAAGTCCTATAACATTTAATACCGATTGAACTACTCATAGCTGTAGAGTATGCTCTATGAATTGTCAGGAATTCAGAGCGAAATTCACATTTTAGCCCAAAGTATTCAATATACGTTATCAGTTTTCGCCCTGAAATGTGAATTTCACCTCCGACAATGTTGCATAATAAAAAGACTGAACTCTGTGTACACAGTGTTGATTTTATTTCTCTTTGTAGTAAACTAATATTTCTATGTTAATATCCCTTGCAGCAGCAACTCCTACTCCAACTGTGTACCACGGTAACGAACTAAGCCATTAAGATGTCCCGCATAAAGCATATCTCACTTTTACCATTTCTGTTCATTTGTAGATGAGAAAAATGCATGACTGTATTTACAATATAATATATGCATTTTTAATATTACTTTTTACATTGTGCATGGTGTCTCAGCTTGTTAGTGTTTTTTTATATTATTTATATTTAAATGCTCTATCTATCTATCTGTCTCACAAACATGTTCATTTAATAAATGTGATAAATAATGCTGTGTTTATGCAATTATTTTTCACAACACTTAACACTTGTTTGGTTATTGGAAAGAGGGATATTTAAACACAATTTTTCATAGTCATATTTAAATCACATAAAACCATATGACATGTACCGTAGATCAAAACGATGTTCCGTGTAAATGTAAGCACTTTTAGAACATCTCTGTGTATAATGTGTACCTCCGTAGCTTTAGTCCTCCATGACAATGATATATTTATCCTTCGAGGATGCTATCATTGAACAAGTTGTGTTTTTAAACTGTAGTATACATTTGTTTTTGGGATACAATGCTGTTTGGTATATTTAGACTAATAGTTATGTGTTCATGGATTTTCTTTCTAAATCTGTCAATTCATTCATCTTCTTGAGCATCATAAATTACATATAGACCACAATATGTGTTGATGTTCGTCTTTAGTGAGACAAAGACGCTGATTTTTCCTGTGCCATGCAATAGTATGTTGTTTGCATTGTTTATCGCTTTCTGGTAAAACTTGTTCAGGAATATTATTTGTTGTGTTGTATTGTGTTTCTCTGAGTTCACAGTGTTGGTATTTGCCATTTCATTTCTATAGCATGTGAATGTATCCATTTTCTTCTGCACATTTATTTGCAGAGATGCTTGACAGATTTTTTTTTTGCAATTCATGTTAATCTTTCTCGTTATGCTAAGTGGAACTGATTAATTATGCTGTGTAATGAAACTTTTTAATTGCAGATCGTCCAAATCCACCTTCTGACTTGGAATTGACTGATCATCTTGACAAAAGCGTACAGCTAACTTGGGTGCCTGGAGATGACAATAACAGCCCTATTACGAGTAAGTTCCAGCACCCTTGGGTACTAAGTGACCTCCAATTATATAGATATTGCTATAAAAAAAAATGGAAGAAAAATTTTAATAAAAAAATATAATCAACTTAAAGCAGTCAGCAGCTATGGTTGAACCCCTCTCAGAACAGGAAGAAGTTCCACTATTCAAGAGACACAAAATCAGGTTTGAAACCCGCCATTAAACCCCTTTCCAGCAGTGATTTATTGGATAAGTAAGTTATCACCCAGCTGCAGTTCCTATGTTCCGATATAATGAATGGAGCTGCAAAATAAAATGACAACACCTGCTATCAGTCTAAACACAATTCATAGTGACATAGTGAGCTACAAAACCTGCAAGGGGGAAGGAAAACATTAGTTATGAAGAAAGACTAGAACTGGATTTGTCTTCTTTAAAAGCATCCTGAGAGGGGTTATGGTAGCATTATATAAATATATACAGGGTCATTACCCTGTTCACTAGCAGGAATATAAGACAAACAAGAGGTCAGTCATTGAGAATGGAAGAAAGTTGTTTTCGCTTACAAGAGAGAAAATAATTCCTTACAGGATGAACAACAAAGCTGTGGAATTATCTACCTGTGATAGCAGATGCTATAGATACATTTAAAAAAAAAGAATGATTGATATGTCATGAAGGAAAGTTTTTTTAAAATTAGGTAGTTTTAGACAAAGCACTCTTGTGATTGAAGAAATGAGGCTAGGAATTGGTGGAGAATTTTGCAGATGATGAAAAGCTAAAAAACTCATATTTAAAAAATAAGTATTTGCTGGTTAATTATATTTATTATTAAACATGAGTGTACTTTTTATTCATCCTTAGCTTTTATAATCGAATTCGAAGATGCAAAGCATGAACCAGGAATATGGCACCTGCAACATAAAGTCAGCGGCACCCAAACAACAGCCACTTTGAATTTATCTCCATACGTCAATTATTCGTTCCGTGTTATTGCTGTTAATGAAATTGGCAGAAGCAATCCTAGTGAACCCTCAGAACACTACATGACAAAACCAGCAGGTTTGCAAACAGCATTGTATAGATTTTATGAACAAATGGATCTTTGCTTTTCTAATCATTTGTCACTTAAAGGGTTAAAGGACTCTAAAAGAAGTTGGTCTTCACAAGTGTAAATTAAATAACTTCAAGACGGAAACATTGAAATTAAATTACTGGGCTTTTTCTTAAATCACCACCATATTCTTAAGAGTGCTCAAACAGAGAATATTGTAAAATTAGATACACATGTCATAAGCACTGCTTTCTGGGTTCAGGAAGGGAGTGTGACTCATATCTTGCAACCTACCAGGACTCAAAGGAGTTCAGCCAAGACTGTCTACCTTGAGATCCAGTTAAACTTTATCTACTGAAATGTGAGTGAAATAAGTGAATTGGAAAACCTGGAGTCCAAGGTGGCTATCCGCTACAGGCAGAATGGCTGCAATGTCTCCTGTTGCTATTATCTTACAAAGTCCAGGTTGGTCCAAGTAATGTGTAGTTTGAAAAGTAACTCACACAATTCTATGTATAACAAGTAAGCTATTTAATAAACACCAACTCTTAGCTCACAACTGAGCCGCATGTTCAAGTTGTGGATTTTACGTTGGCAGTGCCTGATTTTAAACTTAAACAATTGTACAGTAAACGAAAGAAAAAAAAAAATAAGCTGCTGCTAGAACTGTGCTATCGGTATTCAAACAATAAAAAGTAAATGAAATGTTGAAAATATAAATAAATAAATCAATCAATCATTATTCATACACAGCAAAAGGAAAATAAAAAGAGTGACGCGAGTGTGTGGAATAGCCCAGCCAATCACATTGCTCTTTAGAATTTAAGCTAAAATGTGAGATTTGTCTAGACCTAGTTTATGTATTTGAATTTTTCATGAATTTTTATTTATTTCTTTTTAAATACTATAGACATGCCATACATGTTTAGGGGTAAAGAATGGAGTTATGTTTACTTTTTGCTAGATGAAATGTGCTGTATGTTGGGATGGGACGTGGGCCCAATAGGAAAGGGAAGTATTGACATAATTATAGACCACTGACACATTGAACATTATGTTTCCATATTACAGCAGCTAATATTTAAGCAGGGTTTAGATAAGTGTGATCGTGATTGGTGACTATATGGCTTTTTAAAACAAGGTGGATAATCTATCAACTATATGACTTTGGTCTTGTGGTCTATGATAACTCCAGGACCCCTTGATTGCATTATTTTCATGTTTTATACACGTAGACCTTATTTTATATTTTATGTATGGAACTCTCTATCAACTATATGTGTGCATGCAATATATGTTCAAAATGTGATCATTGCATTTAAGCAACACATTTTACAAATGTGTTCTATTTAAATTCTTGTTTCAGAGCCAGATAGGAATCCATCCGGGGTAAAAGCAATAGGCACCGAACCAGACAACCTAGTGATCACCTGGGATGTAAGTCTGCAAATTCTGTTTTCCATACTGTATACCATGATTACTTCTCAGTAGACTGCAACACAATGTATCTATTAAATAATAAGCATACTTGTTAGTTTACCCAATAAAGATTTGTATGCCATTTGGCTAGAAATGTTTTAGGATTATTTAATAAACCTTGACCTGAATCTCTTTTCATATTTCTTCGTCCCTCTTTTTCCTCCATCATCATCCTGTTTTCTGCTTGTTTTGATAACCAATATCTTCTCTCTATATTTTTTTCCATTTTCTTATTTGTAGTACTGGAATATAGTTTGAATGAACATTACCTGTATTGTCTGTAAAAAGTATATATCATATTCAAACAATATTTGCCTCATATGCTTTTCCTTTATTTTACCTTTCACACAAACGTGTGTGTGTGTGTGTGTGTGTTTGTACAGAAAACTGAGCTACACCTTAAAAAAATACACCCATGTTAACATTATCCTCAGGTAATTTATATGTTTAATTTGTTTTGGGGTCTCGTGCAATATTTATGTAGCTAATATTTTAAGAGATTGACCATGCCTTCATGGCCCTCTTATGTACTTGTGGAAGAATCATGCTGGAACAGGAAATGATCTTCCCCAAACTGTTGCCACAAAGTTGGAAGCATCCTATTTTCTATAATGTCTGTATATCCTGTTACCTTTCACTGGAATGGCCTAGCCAAAGAAGATCAGCCCCAGGCCATTAGCCATCCTCCACCAAACTCTACACTACATTCTATGCAATCTGGTATCTCTTTTCTTGCATCCACCATACTCACATTCTAACATCAGATTGCTATTTAGTGAACAGCAATTCATTACTCTAGAGAACACATCCCCGCTTGAAGGATATATGGATGCTTGTCCTCCGTAGGGGAATGGTGTCCAACTCTCAGGGAAAAAGGAACATAAAAACAACTAATGGACAAGCATACATATATCCTACAAGCGGAGATTGTTCCGCTGTATGACTGTTATACCTGAGCTGGCCATAGCTCATCCAAAATTTTCCAGTACATTTTAAATTTAGATAAAGTAGATAAATAAAAAATATTTTCCTTGTTCAAATATGTTATTTGTGCATAAAAATGTAAATTACTTCTGTTCCCTAAAGTCTAGTCAGTTATTCAATTCCCAATTTAGTAAATACCCCTGCTTCTTTCATGATTTTTTTCCTTGTGGAAGTAAATTTTGCTTGTCTTGTCTTTTTCAGTCCTTGAAAGGATTCTACTCCAATGGCCCAGGACTCGAGTACAAAGTTAGTTGGAGACAAAAAGACATTGGAGATGATTTTGTGTCAGTAATAGTTGCTAATGTCACCAAGCATATAGTATCTGGGACCCCAACTTTTGTTCCTTATGAAATAAAGGTTCAATCATTGAATAGTATTGGATACGCCCCAGAACCACCTATAGTTATTGGACACTCAGGGGAAGACTGTAAGTATGCTAACAATTCTATTGCCTCCATGAAGATGCTTACTAGAGAAATTTCAAATACAAAAAATGTATATATTTTTTCTTGTCTTTAGTTCCCATGACTGCACCAACAAATGTTGAGGTCGAAGTTATTAATACCACTTTGGCAAAGGTTCATTGGGATCCTGTTCCTGTAAGAACTGTACGAGGCCATCTTCAAGGATACAAAGTGAGTTATTCACATACTGTTCAAAATATCATGAGCATCTGATGACAGTAAAATTGCAAAAGTATGTAAGCCAAAAACATTGTTTAATAAAACACTGTTTCTGTTTGGAATAACCTTTTCTGGCGTGCCACCCCCTCTCCCTCATAGAAATAAGAAACAAATGCAAAACTTACCTGTAATCCAATGCCGAGGCCAAATTCTCTCAGCATCCTGAATCTCCTTCTGAGTTATTACTCTCTGTCGCTACATGGGGAGAGATATCTCAGAGGCCTGACAGAGGGATAACTTGTGGCATGGGGAGGGGGCCCATGCCACCATTGGTTCTCTGTTGCTAGATAATATGGATATGAATGGCACAATGTGGGTGTCAGTGTACAATGGCCTAACATGACTTTTTCCATTTTTCATATGCACTTATAAAATTTACTTTTATTGCTTATTCTCGGAATTTCACTAATTTCTTTAGGTATACTATGGGAAGTCACAAAATCGAACAATCAAAAACCACCATCATGGGGACAGCAAAGCTTTAACATTTTCTGGGAACCGAACCCATGGCATGATTCCAGGTCTACAACCCAATACTCACTACAGTCTTTATATTAGGGCTGTCAATGGCAAAGGAGAAGGACCACCCAGCATCAGTAAATATTTTGAGACACCAGAAGGAAGTAAGATTTTTGTCCAATATAACTTAATGTTCACATGAACTAGATATGTGTGTACTTGTAGCAAATTTATTTTGTGTATTGTCTATTTTTTTTCAAAGTTACAATAGAGACAATCTTTCATCCCGCCCTAATTCCCCTTCTTGTGTCCTTATTTTCCTTGGTACTCCTCTTATCTATCGGAGCTCAAATTCTTTGCTGTGTATAAGTTTTTAACTTGGCTATACAGCTATCATATGTGCATAATTTATGTTAAAGCTGCAATAAATATGTTTATTGAAATATATTTGTAAATAAAATACTTTTTGTTTTGTTGTAAACAACTCACACAAACAGACATCAGTAAATTATGAAGTCTCCTTAAAAAAAATCCCTGTAATAGTTCCACTTGCTGGCCATGCGTTCAGTCACACCCAGAGAACTATAGTGTACCTTTCTTACCATGAAAAAAGGTGGACAAATATTTTATATAATGATGTATTATATTTTATCTAATTTTAAATGAGACATTGTGTTTTTTTGCATGCACTGCAATGTGGAGGTTGAATGTACATGACTATCTAAAGATCATATTTATTGAGCAATTCATAGTGGTCATGTAGGGTATTTGATACAAATTATCTCCTTACATTTCAATCCATATGATATATGCTGGTACGTTTGGTTCTTGTAAACTTTCCTCCAGGGATAGAATTTGTAATGCCAAATCTTTTGGATATAACCTTAAAATGATCAACACAATGCTAAATTGTGAGTCAGTTAATTAGATGAGTAGTGGTATAATCGCTTGGAAATTGTGTTAAAATTTTTTGCATATATCATGTTTAACATAACATTCCTGTTTTTTTATGATTTGTAAAGTTCCCAGTGCCCCATCAATGTTGGATATTATTGACCCAACCACTGATTCGCTAAGCTTGGTATGGCACCCACCATCTCATCCAAACGGGATCCTGACTCACTACACCCTGAGGTTTCAATCAAGTAAGAATATAGAATAAGGTTGTGTGTATACCGATGTATTTCTCCATGTATGCCAGATGATTATTGTATTCTCCAACATATACTTCTCACAGTCTTTGCAATAGCCCTTTTTATACAGCCTGTGCACACATATCTATGATACACTCATGGGCGTCCGCAGGAATTTTGCCAGGGGGGCATAATTGTAATGACATCCATGCTTGGTCCCTTTTTAACAGTGTCATGAAAGGGAAGGATCATTATCACATAAATCCAGGGTAAATAGCGATTTCACAACTATGGTGTCAGGAATACATGTTTGTATTCCTGACACTATAGTGTTCCTTTAAGCAAATTAAAGGAACATGGTCACCATAACAACTTTATCTGAATGAAAATGCTATGATGCCAGGAAGCCCCTGGATTCTCTTTCCTTTAAGGGGTAAAACTGCTCTCAAATGGTTTAATCCCAAAGGCTTCATTCAGCTCCAAGTTGCTCAGTGGTATTCGGCTTCTGAAACGGAGTGTCAGGAAGTGCAGATTGACGTCAGGCATGGGTGCTGCAGATTGGCTAGAGTGGTCAGTTGACGCTCTAAGCCAATCGCTAGTTCCCGGTTCATAAATTTTTAAAACTTTTTTATGAATGGGGAGCTACTGATTGGCTTAGAGTGCCAGCTGACCACTCTAGCCAATCAGCGACACCCCTACCCAGCGCCACTCTGTGCTTCCTGACACTCAGTAAATAAAAGTGAACACATTAATACTGATATTTTGTTTTACCTGGGGAGATGAGAAGGTCCAAAGTTTCCTGCCAGGCCCAGGTACCAAAGCCTTATGATGTGGTGTCCAGAATAAAGTGGAGGGTTCACTTCACTTGTCCTTCCTGATCCAATCTCCTTTTCTTCTCCTTCATTTGACACAGTCTTCTTTTTCTTCTGACACGGTCTTCTCTCCTCCTTGGCTTCTTCTGCCCCTTTACCTTTCTGCTTATTTTGCGTCCTTCTGCTCCTTTCTCTTTCTGCTCCTTTTCTACACCTTGCAGACCCTTTCTGCTCCTTCTCCTACCTTACCTTCGTGCTCCTTGCTGTCCCTTTCTGTTCCTTGCTACCCTTTTCTGCTCCTTCTCCTACTTTACCTTTGTGCTCCTTCTGATTATTTCTGCTCATTTACCTTTGTGCTCCTTCTGTCCCTTTAATTGAGACACTCCTTTTTTCTTTTTAATTAACTTTTAATTGTTAGGAATGTTTAGATTGAATCCTCTCAATGGTAACAGACAGTAAAAAAGCAATAACATTTTGGTAGAAGTATACCCTATTAGTTTGACACCCACTGAGATATTGTCTTTAAGAGTTGGACTGCACCCAGCAAGTTTGACAATATGCTCTTCCTCTTTGCTCATTTTATTTAATTCTGTTCTTGACACTTTCTAATGAAACAACTGAAGTTGGGTCAGTGTAGTCTATTATCTATTGTGGTAGCCTGTGACAATTCTATGTCTGCATCCTGAAGTGTAGTATTGGTCTGTTGGTGATTGCGGAGTAGTTGACACATGGGACCAGAAAATTAAGCATCACATTTTCATCTTCACCTTGTGAAGCATTTTAGCATAGGTTAGTTCATATTCATGTTGAGGATATATAACTGTGACATAACTTACATTCTGGCTTTGCATTTAATCTTTTAGGAAGCTCCAGCCTTATGGTGGTCTTCTTTCAAATATCTCCAACTTATAGTCCAATTTCTTTTCATTTCCTAAAATGGCGGAGCTTTAATTAAAATATCATCAACTGAAAGCTGAATTGTTCGGAAGTACAAAGCCAAAAAGAGAAAATCCTGTATCACTGTCCAAATACATCTACTCTACATTTTTCTTGTGAAGAATTTGAAGATGGTGCTCTGCACCTGAACATCTTTGCATAAATGTAATTAGTGTAATGGAAAACAAGTTACTATGGTTTTCATCAAACCAATCTAGAGTATATTAGACTATAATTACCAGAGATTGGTGGATATAAGATTTTTTTTTAGGAGGAGCAAAAACTATTATTGTTAGGCAATTTTGAATTGCTACATTTAAGATGTTTATAGATATTGGTAAGGTAACCGCTTGAACACGTCTTTATACTGTAACCTTTGATTACCATTTCATAGACACATTTCCTTTTTCCTCCTTTTTAGTAAACAGCACTCATGAACTAGGTCCTCCGATTCAAATTACAATTCCTGCAAACGAATCAAGTTTCATTTTAAAAAATCTGGTCCAAGGCACGCGCTACAAGTTCTATTTTTTTGCCCACACTGCTGTGGGACCTGGAAGTGTAATTACACAAGAAGCAATAACAGCAATGGATGAAGGTAAGATGGGTATGTACCAACCTAGACTTCTACCCTTTATTGTTTGTAGATCAGATCACTTCTGAGGTCCGTAATATATTTCTTCAGCAACTGTATTTTATAATATTGTATAGCTTACCAATGTCCATTAGCATTCTTTGCCGAACGCTACCTCGAATGAACTATGTGCTAATGTAATGAACCTTAATATGTTTTCAGTGTTTTCATATACATATGTCTGTCCTCATATTATTAAATAGAGAGACATGCTCCCTAGTAAGATCATTTGAAAATTTTTAGGGGAGATAAAATGCTTGATGTACATTTCTAGCATATAAGTATGGTACAGTGTAACATCACAGTATTTACAAAGTATCAAGTCATTGTATTCATGTTATTACAAGTTATGCCCTTTAGATAATGGATTTTGTCTTTTGTGTGCCAGAAACCCTAATTTTGCCTTTAAACGGTTAAGCTGGGTTTCACTGGTACTTTGGGAAGACTGGAAAGTTGAACTCTACTAACGTAGATAAATGCATATACCTGATTTTAGCCACCAGTCATGACAACGAAGATTTGCTGCAACTACATTTCAGCTACACATTGTGCTGGCCAAAAGTTACCTGCATGTATAGAGTACTTATTAATGGTTTATATTTTTAGTCTTCACTGCTGAGTTATTGATTTAGTAGTGAAGTCTACCAATCTGATTTATACAGTAGACATGTGCAATTCGTTTCGGGCCGAATATGAATTCGGACCAATTTCATGCAATTCTGACATTCGGGTACTTCCGAATGTCCGAATAACCGAAGTGCCGAATTGCTGAAGTGCCAAATTACCGAGGTCCCGAAGTTCCAAAATTACCAAATTTCCGAAGTGTCGAAGTGTCAGAGTTCCGAAGTTGCTGAAGTTCCGAAGCACAGTATTGCCTAAGTACTAATATACTTACCCAGTGGAAAAAGAAGAATGTTACACTGTATACTAGTTTAAATAAAAAGTATACAAACATAGCCGGGATTCATCTTTAATTGTTGCAAAAGCTTACAACAATCAAGTAACACCCATTCATATAAAATGTAAGTTACTTGGCCAGTCAATGTAATGACAGGAATGAATAAGTAGATAACTACCTAATTCCCACAGTATTAGGGAGCTATCTACTAAAAGGCTGAAATACCTAAATCGGTCTTTCAGACAAATTTACTAATACTAAGTAAAGATTACGGGGGCCCTAAATCAGAATAAGGGGGGGACCTAATGTCCTCCCCCATGGCCACCACCCCTGAGCGGTGGGTGGGGGCCCTAAATACCAATTGGGGGGGACCTAATGTCCTCCCCCCTGGCCCCCACCCATGAGCGGTGGGTGGGGGCCCTAAATACTAATTAAGGGGGGACCTAATGTCCTCCCCCTGGACGCCACCCCTGAGCGGTGGGTGGGGGCCCTAAATTAGAATGAGGGGGTAGGACCTAATGTCCTCCCCCCTGAGCGGTGGGTGGGGGCCCTAAAATACCAATTGGGGGGGACCTAATGTCCTCCTCGGCCATCATCCCTGAGCGGTGGGTGGGGGCCCTAAAATACTAATTGGGTCGGGACCTAATGTCCCCCCCCCCCGGCCCCCAACCCTGAGCGGCGGGTGGGGGCCCTAAATAAAAAAATTTAACCCCCACTCCCCCGGGTGACTAGGGGTCACCAAACCCCTATTCTCCCCCCTCCCCCAAAAAATTATCCCCTACCTACCTACTCCCTCACCGGGTGAAGATAGATTATTATTATTTTTGCGCTCGTTTATTTTTTTCTTTTTTTAAGTGCGTCGGTTATTATGGCTTTTTATTTGGCCATTTTTGGGGCTGAAAAAATAAGATTTTAGAAGTAAGAAAACATCAAATGGCAAGGTTTTTTTCCCCAGGTACTTAGTTAAATAGCCCCCCCTCATTATTTTTAGGGTGAGGGTGGTAGGTAGGGAATAATTTTTTTGGGGAGGGGGGTGACCGGTGAGGAGAATTCATTTTTTAAATTAGGGCCCCCACCCTCTGCTCAGGGGTGGGGGCCAGGTGGGAGGAGATTAGGTACCCCTCTAATTGGTATTTTAGGGCCCCCACCCACTGCTCAGGGTGGGGGCAACAGGCCCCCCCCGCTTATTCTAATTAAGGGTTCCGAAGTGTCAAAATGCCGAAGTGCCGAAGTTACCGAAATTCCAAAGTGGCGAAGTTCCGAAGTGCCGAAGTTCTGAAGTGTCGAAGTGCCGAAGTTGCCGAAGATCCGAAGTGTCGAATTGCCGAAGTCCCGAATTTCGGAATGCCGAACCAAACCGAAATTTTTTTCTCATGCACATGCCTAGTATACAGGCCACTCTGCCCCTCAGTGGTGCCTCAGCATACTGCACCTTCTTCCACACAGTCACACACTGGGAATTTTTAAATCATGTACATGACTTTTGGGGCAGACAGACTCTGTGTGCAGCTACCCTGTCTATGACTAATTAGTGTCATCATGCTTGTGCAAATAAAGGAATCTTCAAATAGGTATATCTGTTAAGATAGGCATTTGGGGCAATTTCAAAAGCACAATGTATACATTACATGCTTAATCTACCAGAAGGTATCTTTATCTAGCTAAAAAAAAGCTCAATGAATGTGTGTTTTATAGACTGCTAAACTATAGTTTGAAATACACATAATGTTCAGTCAAATATTCACTATTTACTATCACATTTGTGCAATATATATATATTGTCCCTTGAATTCTTTACACCTATATTGGATGGAATTTGAAATGTTCTTTCTATCGATGCTTTTTGTGTTATGTGATATCTAATGTATATGGTTTTCGTTTTGTTTTCATTTGAAGCCGATTTTCTCCCACCTGCTGTGGGTGCAGGCAAAGGTAAAATGTGTCTTTGCATGGCTTTCTAAATGTGTAAAAATATGCATTCTCAAAGTTGAAGGTGCAGCTCACGCAGTCTTATTTTGCAAATAAATTGCTTTTTAAGATGAGTCGCCAGTGAAAGGATGTGTTTAAGCAGTTGGCAGGTGGACACTCAGGTAATAAAGCAGATATAACATAGTCAGTAGGATATAGTTATACAGATTGTATAGAAAGAGGCAGCAGTGGAAATGTTACATACTTGTACCATATTTATTGCCTGATATCAGTGCTAACAAAGCCACCAGGACCATTTAGTAATCATTCATGATTGGATACTGTGGCAGTAGAGAGTCTCCACCAGTAAAGCTGTAGGGCTTAAAGGATTTCTCCAACGCTTTTTCAATGTTATCAGAATAATGCACTATTGACATTATTCTTTAGGTGCGCCCCATGCTAAATGCTCAAATAGCATTAGAAAATAAGCTTTTAGAACCCCAATCCAGCACCAGGTGAAGCTCTCAGCGCTCTGTCTGACATCACAGGAGCTGCGCCAAGATCCAATTCATAGAGAAGCCTTTAATTGGAGAATTTAATTGGCGCAGAGTGCATGCGCATGCTGTGACCCTGCAAAGGGGAGGGGGAAAGGAGGAGGGAGGGCAATATAAGAAACTATATCAGCAGAGGGGTTAAGGAGTCGGAAGAGCTACAATTAGTGTGGGAGGGAAGGGAGACAAGAGCTTCCCCTTGCAGGCTCCACAATAGCTTCCACTTGCAAGGGAGAATCTGTTATGTCTGTCGGTAGTGTGCAGTGTGCACTGACGACAGACATAAAATATGCACAGCATTGACATTAAGCTTTAAGCAGAAACACTACACATTCAGGCTTCTACCACCATTACTACTGAAAAAAGGTACAAGTGGTCATGGTGGTTGAAGTAACCCTTTAGTGAGCAAGCCTCTTCTCCCTTCGCCTCATCCATAAGAAATAAATTGTTCATACACTGGTTAGGTGCTGGCAAAATCCTTCCAACCGTTCTTATCAACCTGTGTATGGTATGATTGTAATTGGATGGCTCTTGCATTAAGAGTCAGGGGAGACCCAGTTCCCTCATCCTAAGTTTCCACTGGCACCAACAGGTTCTCAATGCTGGCATTAAAACTGTGTCCCTCAATATTCTAATAAAGGACGATGGGATGACAAAACATTTGGTCATATGTGCCTATACTCCCCCAACTCCTGTAGTCATGGATTGCAAGTTCTGGCTCTATATATCAGTCTTTACCTTTTTTTCTATAGCCATGTGTTTTGTAAAGACCTTTAACCCCTTAAGGACACATGACATGTGTGACATGTCATGATTCCCTTTTATTCCAGAAGTTTGGTCCTTAAGGGGTTAAATCTAATCTTCTGCCCTCACAAATAGGCTCCAATATAATGAACCATGATCATAGTGCACCATTAAATATATATATATTCCTTGCTTCCTGTCCAGGAAGAGAAAGTAGAATGAGGAAAGTAGCATGCAATATTTTAGCCCGACACAGTGCAGTGACGTTCCACAGTAAAACAAACTACCCTGGAAAACAGCTTTCCCTCCCCGCACCCTGATTCATCTCCTGAAACTGTCATCAAAACAAATCACTAAGACCTCAATGAATACTATCCTACTTTTCTACCGTACCCTTACCTTTTGTGTCACATTACCCCACTCCCTCTAGCATGTAAGCTCATTGAGCAGGGCCCTCAACCCCTCTGTTCCTGTGTGTCCAACTTGTCTGGTTACAACTACATGTCTGTTAGCCCACCCATTGTGCAGCGCTATAGAACTTGTTGGCGCTTTATAAATAATAATAATAATAATTAGGGTTGAAGAAGATTACGTATTACAAATAAAGTAAATGAAACTTGCATATGGAAAATATATTAAAGGAACACTATTAACCATTCATGAGCAAATAGTGCTTGAACCATGAAATGTATCCTAGTAGAGGTTTGCTTAACCTTGCTTTGTTTTGTATCTTTATTTTTATTTTATCTGATATTCTAAATATTTAGCTACCACATTGTACAGATATTTTTAGTTAAAACAAAATGTAGCTCCAATCTTGATTTACACTGTAGAACACTTAATCCCATGAATGCATTGGGTCTCCCTAATAATGATGAGACATGTATGGGACCATGCTTGGCATAGTTAGCCCTCATGCCACTGCACAATCAGAGGGAGCCCTTACTGGTGTTTCCCCTGGTTATTTGGAGATTCAAGTGATCCAATGCTATCTTTTGCCCACCTTCCCAGTTGATGAAGAGAAATGGGGCAGGCTTTGTATCTATACTTGTTTTAGTTATTGCAACAGTTTTTATTTTAGGAAATTGTGTTCCATCATGCCAAAAAAATCAATTTTTCCACTTTAAAAATAAAAATGATTTCAGGAGATGCTATTGGTGTAACATATCTGCAGTTTGAAAAAAAGCTTTTACAAGTTCCTTACCATCATTAATTTTAGGTTAAGTAGTACAGCAAGGCAGATTGCTGTACTGTGCCTGTTACGTATTTGATTTTATAAAGGACGCCGGTAATGAGTGCCGGTGTGAAAGGGGCAGAAAAAAATAACCTGTATTTGAATTTAAAACTGCATTCTAATTGGCTACAATGCAGGAGATTTCTCAAAGTGTGTGTGCTGGTTTTACTGGTTTCCATTGTGATTGCCCCACTTTGAGTAGTTTAGACCACTTTGTAGGACAGAACACTTTGGACTCGATTTAATAAGCTTTCCAAATGATTCAATACTGTTAGAAACATGATTTATTTACAAAATTTCTGACTTCTGCAGATAATTCATTTGTAAACGTTTCTAACAAGATTGAATCATTTGGAATGCTTATTAAATCAAGGTTTGTAGTGTGTTAGTCACAGCCATAAAAAAGTCATGGTATGAGGCCATAAATGCGGAGAAGAAAATGTACAAAAATCTTCTAAATATCTGTAAAACGAAGCTTGCACACAATGATTTATCAAAACATAAATAAGTTGACCCGTTCATTATGTTAGGATGTGTCATTACATCCTAGCTATAATGGACTTGAATGCACTTAGAATGTAATAACATATCTTGCAGATTTGATGTGAGCATCGTCAATGAATAACTGGGGCTCCACTATGTCCCCTGTGGCCAATTTTAGTGGCCAGAGACTATTAGATGAGCTGTTTAAGGTGCTGGAAGCCAACCCTGCAAACAGCTCTTTAAATAGGTATTTAAATGCTTATTAAAATGATTGTGGTGGAAGCAGGGTCTCAATGGACTTTACTGAGTTTGCTGGGGCCAATTTTAGTAGCCCCAGACTTTTTGATGAGCTGCTTGCCACACTGGAAGCCAATGGTGCATGTTGCTCTTTACATAGTCAGTTAAAGGCATTCAAAGAGATTGTGGTGTGAGAAGGGTTAAATCCACAATACTAGCCCCAGGTTTCAATGACTACCTGAGGCTCAGTAAGTCAGATGGGGAAATTTTTAGTGAACTCTGTGCTGGCTTTAAGTTATTCATAAAACTGGACTGAGCTCAGTTGGACTTAGCTGTGGTTTTTCTGGGCTGCAGGCAGCTTTGTGGAGAACCTCCAGGGTCTAAAAAGACCCTTGCAGAGTCACTCAGCCTGTCCCAGCCAATCTTGACTGTGCTAGGCTTTTCCAGGTTCCTACCACTGATCACTGAAAAGTGTTATTCCGAAAACAGCCAGTAGATGGTGGTAACATACCACCATCTGCTGTGTTAAATACAGTAAAATACATATCAAAATAGATATTAGCAGTGGGCTGCCTTTGGGATAGGGTTAGTTTAAGTGGTGGGGCTAGGGATAGGGTTTGGATAAGGGGTAGAGATTCACCTAGTAGTAATGTAGTATCAGGGTTAGCTTTAAATTTTGTGTAGGGTTAGAGTAAGGTTAATGCTGGGATAAAGATAGTTAAAGATAGTGTACGGTTGAAGTTAATGTAAGGTTAGGGTAGGCATATGGTTATAGTTAGTGTAAGCATTGGGAAAGAGGTATAGTTGATATAGCGTTAGTTGGCGGTTGATATAGGGTTAGCGTTCACGATCAAAAATTTATATAAATCCTAAACATATTAAGGGTTTAACAATCAGGACTGATATATGAATCTATTTTGGGTTCCTTTTGATTAGTTGCACTAAATGTGTAAAAATTATTAGAAGCAAAACATTTTAAAATTTTCATTATTTTTTTAAATTTTCTTTCCATTTCTAACATTTTAGTCTCACATAATATT
The DNA here is from genome assembly GCA_933207985.1 of Pelobates cultripes. Taxonomy (NCBI): domain Eukaryota; kingdom Metazoa; phylum Chordata; class Amphibia; order Anura; family Pelobatidae; genus Pelobates; species Pelobates cultripes. Next base: position 332,083,090 of record OW240914.1, on the reverse strand, counting down.
TTATTAGGTACAGTATATATGTTAAATTAACTCCACTGTGGTCCTTTAAAAAATGATATATAAAATCTACGGGGACACTTGAAAAGAAACCCTTAAATTGCTCTGTAACAAACCTATAGCTGAAATTCTAGGTTTTGTGTTAGTTCAGAACTAGACAATTACCTCTGTCCTTAAGAGGATAATATATATATTTTTCTTGTATAATAATTTTAAAAAAACTGATAAAACCAATTTGGAGTAAGAAGTGTTTAAATACCATCTACTAACACAGAGAGAGAGATCTTGATAAATCAAGAGAGAGAGATCTTGATAAAACACAGAGAGAGAGATCTTGATAAATCAAGCGATAGGTATGCACACACACTTCTCTTGGTTTGCTCTTCTATACAAATGAAACTGAACTTGATCGTTACTACCTTTTTAAAACATCTTGAGCTTTAGATGTAAGATTTACCCTTTTCTGTCAGTTATCGCTATGCCAACAAGTCTGTGGGATAATAAATTGCAAGCAGACGGTTCTCTCCATTTGCTGGCATGTTTACAAAACTAGGGTTCAGGATTTCAGTGGAAGAGCCAATACTTTTCACTCTCCAAAGTTACTTTCTTACAAAACAATAAACAAGTGTTTGTTTTGTGACCAATAAGGGCTAGATAGACTCCTTAAGAACATGCTAGTCTTGTTTGTCTATTCATTATTTCCATTAAATATTTTTCGCGCACGTCACATTTTCTTCTATTTTATAAATTTATTCAAACATTTCTGATCACTTAAAGAGAAGTGTTTGTTGTTTAATTCCGTTCACATCTTTCAGTTCTTCTGACGGCACACGCTCCCTGCATAGCAAATAATCCACATTTGTAATCCAGAGGCAGCATGCATTTACTTAACGTTAATCGAATCTTTTCAGGATCCTAATGAAGGAAAGTCTTGATTTATTGCTGAAACTTACACTTTGACAAAGGAATACTTTTTTTTCTTTTTTAGCTGTGTTGAGATTCTATATTGCCATCAGTGTCTCACCTCACTCTCAGCGATATTTTAAGCAGATCATTATATATTGTCATTTACTTGCGCTGCACGGCCAAAGCTTTTTGTTCCTTCAAATAAAGAACTAACACAGCAAAAAGATGTTTTGATGTTGCTATCCATTACTAGTGACATTTAAGAAATGGATATTCAAATTAGTTTTCTTTGACTATAAGCCAACAATACCAGATAGTAAATTTACTGCAGTTATTGGCAGAAAAAAAAACTTTTGGTTTGCTCTGTTCAACGTGCTTGCTGCTTAATAATAACCATTAGATGTTGACGTTGCCACCAACAGCAAACTGCAGGAAAAGATGAAGGACAATTAACAGTCTAGGGATCAGTAAAAAAAAAAAAAAATCTTAAGAAATTTAAATATTGTGCAAAATATTGAGAGTATGTGCCAACTTGCTTTAATCTTCTAATCAGCTGCCTAAAAATCACATTAAAATAAAAGTCCTAAACCCCACTAAACATGGAAATAATGTCTAGTTACCATTAGATTAGCAATTTTGATGCTGCAGCAGAGAGTGGAAAAATGAAGATCTCGACAGTATGATTAAAACAATAAAATATAAAGAAGTCATATAAAAATGGTGTATTGGAGGGAACTCGTGATAGTCCTCTAAATATATATATATATATTTTAAGTGGGGGGCTCAGGAAACATGGTGACCATTAAAGTACCACTATAGTGCCAGGAAAACAAACTCGTTTTCCTGGCACAATAATGCCCCCACCCTCAGGGTCCCACTCCCGCCGGGCTGAAGGGGGAGGAAAGGGGTTAATCCCTTACCTTTTTTCCAGCGCCAGGCTCCCTCGGCGCTGGAACTCTCCTCCCTCTTCTGATGTCATCGGCTGAATGCGCATGCGCGGCAAGAGCCGTGCGCACATTCAGCCAGTCCATAGGAAAGCATTCTCAATGCTTTCCTATGGATGCTGGCATCTTCTCACCGTGAAAATTACAGTGAGAAGCGCGGAAGCGTCTCTAGCGGCTGTCAATGAGACAGCCACTAGAGGCTGGATTAACCCATTTGTAAACATAGCAGTTTCTTTGAAACTGCTATGTTTACAGCAGAAAGGGTTAATCGTAGATGGATCTGGCACCCAGACCACTTCATTAAGCTGAAGTGGTCTGGGTGCCTATAGTGGTCCTTTAAGAAATGCATTTGAACCAGTTGTAAATGGAAGGACATCACCAAGTTCCTCCTACTATTGTCCTATGTCCTAAATGTTGCATTCTAACCAATGCCCCATGCACACTCATATACATATGATTCTAGGTCACCACTACTCCTGTTTCCCAGGTAGAATCCCCAAGCTTCTGGCTACCTATCTGTAGAATACCACTTCTCTAACCCGATTCTAAAAATAAAATATCCCCTCCAAGGCAAGATGGTCTAGAAAACCTTGTGAATTATTGCATCTTAAGGAGTTTGTGAAAAGATGAGAGAGAGGAGACTGATTGCATGTAAGGAGGAAAATGTTTTCCAGTAGCATTGGATTAAGAGTGAAAATGAACAAAATAATAAAGCAACACATATATATATAAAAGTGAAGTGATATATTTTGAGTGAAAATGGGGGTACACAGAAGTGTAGTGTGAGATGAGTAAGGAATTATGAGGAGGTTGTACAGGGATTTGTGCACCAGGGAAATGTATGTGAAGATACAGAACTAGTGGATAAAAAGGCAATTGGATTTATGTAGAATGAGTTGGGCACAAATAGCTCACGACATGTTGAAGAGTATACGGACTGACGCATTTTAAATTTCAATAATGGAGTTTTACTGGGGCCTTACTGTAGGAGAAGGGGGGTACGGAAGTCAAGGATGATGAAGATGAGAGGGTGGATATGGCAAGACATGGGCAGGTAGGTTTTCTTGATTTTGAAGAGGTAAAAGTGAAAAAATAAAGCAATATCAAGGCGCTACGAAGAGCTGCCAATGACCACTGGGTTATGAACTATGAGTGATGGGGAAATGGCAAAAGGTTGAAAGGTTATGGCTGACAGTGTAAGATAAATGTTTTTGCATTATCAATATAATACATTCTTAAAAGAATGAGTAAAAAATACAGACCACATAAAAATGTTTCAACTCAGCTCAGTTATTCTTCCACAAGATGGCACCATCAACAAGTAAAGAAAATAAATCTTGGAAATACAAAAATGTATCACAGCGGTGTAATTTCATTAATTTAATACTAGACAGGGAGCACACCACCATAGTGTTAACTAATATGCCGGTGATGCTCTGGTTGGTTATTAAGCTTTATTGTCTGAACACATATAGGCAGTGCTTGCTCTGTTTATGCAATGTAGCTACGAAGATACTTTAGTGACTAGTGGTATCTAGGTTTGTAATCCCACATGCAGTATGTGAATGAGATCAGGGGCAGGCATGACAATAATAAACTTGATATGTCTGCTGTATAACATACTAATTAATATACTGATCGTAAATGGACACTATAGTCACCAAAACAACTTTGGCCTAATATAGCAATTTTGGTGTATAGATCATGCCCCTGGACTCTCACTGCTTAATTTTCTGCCATTTTGGAGTTAAATTACTTTGTTTATACAGATGTAGATACACCTCCCTGCATGTGATGTACATAGCCTTTTAAAACACTTCCTGTGAAGGGTCATCTAATGTTTATACTTCCTTGGTCTCAATTTTGTTTCATTTAGAATGTCTTCTCCCCTGTTCTGTTAGTAGCTTGCTTAACTCTGCAGGAGCCTCCTGTGTGTAATTAAGGTTCAATTTACAGAGTAGGAGATAAAATTAAGTTACATCTGACTGAAAGTGAAACCATTTTGTTTTTATGCAGACCATGTGAGTCACAGCCAGGAGAAGTGTGGCTAGGGTGGCATAAACAGAAGCTAAGTTGATTTAACTAAATTTAAATGGCAGTGAATTGAGTAGTGAAACTTCAAAAACTGCCTCATTAAGCTAAAGTTGTTTTGGTGACTATAGTGTTAATTTATGTTAATTTACAATGTTGATGTTAATTTACAGAGTAAATGGAAATTATATTATTTTTAATATTAAAGTCCCTTTAACAATTTTTTTCTGCATAAACATACATTTAAAAGAATAAACATAAATTACAAATAAACTAATGTGACTATCAAACTAGTTCTCAAGGCCGATTACAGGACAAATTGTGTCTGAAGGGCTTATTATCAAAAACCTAATTGTACAGAACTGAAAAACAAATTGCAAAATTTAGGCAAAAAATAGCTCGTTTTGAAAATTCTCTAAATCTGCTATAGTCACCAGCTAGCTGTTTTCAGCTAAATTTAGCAAATCAGAGTTCAATTTACTGCAATACGGCATTTTTTGAATAAACTACTAATTCTGCAATCCTAATTCATCTCGGACCCTTGAGAACTGGATTTACATTGTAATTGTCAGACTTGAAATCATTTTTACTTGGCAAGCTTGCATGTTCTGCATGATCACATCTAGCAGGTAAGCCTGATGTGTATGTTGTGTTCAATAACTCTTTGTAAAACTGAATTTCTCTTTTTACTTTTTTTAAAAACTTGCCTTGGTGACATGGATATAACAAAAGAAAGTATTATTGCCACATCCCCTCGCACGCACTCTGTCTATACGCCAGCTTACAAGGGTATTGTTCTTTTCTCTTTTTTCCCTAGTCTGTGACTAGCTACTAATTATATGTTTAATTTAAAACAATAATCAAGGTAACGTTGCATGAACTAAATATTTGACCTTTCCAAATAAGTGGTCTACCCACTAAATAGTAATTTGCACAGATTTGGCAAATAACTAAAAATGTTAGTGAAAAGTTGAATTGGGAAAGAATTATCCACTGAGTTGAGATAAATATTTTTTACCAGCTGTGTTGATATGAATTTCGCAAATCGGTTGTCAGTTCAGCACAACTATTGCTGAATAGACCCCAATAAACTGTACACATTACAATAAATATAAGAAATATTATTTAGATTAATCTTGTAAAGTAATTGCCGCATCTGGTAGATAGATGGTGCACTGTGTATAAATATGTATTTGTGTGTTTTTAAAAATTAGAATTGTTTTGCCATAAAGTGAGTAGTACTTTTGAAAAGGGGTGTATATTTTTTAAAGAGAAATTGTCACTTCTCAGGTTTTAGCATATTATATTTACTTATCTCTATATTCAACAAATATGCATTTGTGAGGTGTGAAAAATAAAATTAAATGTAGGCATCAACACTTTATAACACAAATGCCTAAACTATGCACCTCATGAGATATTCCTGGAGTGACTAGGAGGTCATTCGAAAACCATTCAAAAATTAATGGAATTTAAATGGAAACAATACTATTGTAGTCTACTTGTTCATTGAAGGGTTAGTGATCCAAGCTAGTGATCCTAAGCTTACGGATTGCTACATGTTATAAAAAGATTGATAAAAATGCATTATACTACTATTGAAATATACTAAATATTGATAGGTAGACATCAAAAAGTATTTGTGACTGAATTCGTAAGTGTGCAAATTTCAATTCTAAAGGCATGCTTAAAGATACAACATCCCCTAATACGAAAACACATATTGTGTAAAATTATAGAAAGATGACCTGATACATCATGTCGTTTCAGAGATGACCCTGTCAGCCAATGAACTTGTTTAGCATGAACTAAGCCCCTCCCACTACCAACCTCTTTGTAGTTACTGGAGCAATGTGTTACCTTTTGCCAGCTAAGCATTTTAAGCACATCACCCATAGCTATCACCTAGCTGAATGACTACAGACCAAAAGATATCATAGCAAACATAACTTTAAGAGCTGTTTAAGGCTTTACATAGCCTTCAGCACAACCTACTACCATGCAACCTTTATACAATTTTCAATGTTTCCTGGTCCCTTCAGTACTTTTCAGACACTTTGGGAGCCAACATTGGTTTTCAGTCCTTATCCACTAAACCAGGAATTTTGCAGAGAAGAATATAATGACCAAGCCAGAATTGGAGAATCTTTCCAATTATATAATTCTTACTTAGATATGTTTATTCCCCAAAGTTTGCGTCATTGAAAATTTAAATAGATTTTCAAATTCTAGGACAAATAATCCACTTAGAAACAGCTGACTTGACCCATTTTTTGCCTTTTAAAATGCACAAAATTTCCAACAGTTTACACTTTAGTGAACAACTCTTTGTGTATAGCAGTTTACATCGGAGGTTCAAGAAACTAAAAACTGCAAATATACGAATTTCTCCAATTTCTCATCTCTACCATTTGTAGAGGAATAGAGTTACATTGTTACAAATCCATGGAAATTATACAGGTCAGATTATTAATAAAAATGGCTTGTGTGTTAGATACAAATTTAAAGAAAGCCTTTGTTTATTGCTTTCATGTGTTTCTTTTACATATTACTCAGTTCGACCAGTGCTTCCAGGTATCAAGAACATAACCTCATCCGATACCCACGCTACTATCATTTGGGATTATGAGGGCCCAGATGTGAAGTTCTGTATTGAATATGTAGATTTAAGTAAGATGTTGATTCTCTTTAATAATAGCATGCTATGTTTATACATATATACATGTTCCCGAGGTAACACATCACAAAACACATATATTTTTGTGTGTGATGTTTTGCCTTAGAAGAGGAAAGTACTTGTATATATTAAAACTATTTGATAACATATCATTTTTTCTTTAAAGGGAACTTACCATAAAGCATACTGCACAAATGCTAATTGTTACCTAAATGGACCATGGTGTTACAATGCAATACTCCATTTTAAAGTGTGCACCCTGGCTGATTCTTAAGTTCATACTCGCCTCTGAATTTGTACTTTCGATTTGTGGCTTTGAGTTCCAATGCTCAAATGCACAATCCTGTATAAACGGTGTATATGGAAATGCGTTGTTGCAAGAAAAAAAAGCCTATGGATGCATTTTATGAAAATTATATAGATTGACTATTTATGCAAACAGCATTGAGATCTCAAGACCCGTTGTCATATTCTATTTACAGAACATTGTTAGATGGTATTTTCCCTTTAAAACACTAAATGTAGTAGTTAAATTAAGAAATAGCTTAGTTACTTTGTTGTTCACATAGCCTTCCCATGTATCAGTGTTTTAAACAGAAGTTATTTAATCTTCACATACATTATTTGCATGTTGGCATGTCGTGTTTTATTTAAGAATTATAATATTCTCACAGTGTAGTTGGTAGAATAGCATGTACTATAGAACAGCATGTATTTATTCAGTGGAACATACCAATGTCATAGATTTGCAGAGCCCTATCATAAAAAGTTCTTATAAATGATTTAAATAGTAAATGATAGCAGATGAAATATAATTTTATTCTCAATATTCTAGGGAACAAGACCAGTTAAGTGTTTATTTTGTATACTATTGATAATTTATAAAATTGTAATGGGCACACTTAACACTTTACATATTGCATTATAGTTGGGGAGATATAGTAACATAATCCGAGCTTGGGATCATAATTTTTCAATCCACTTTACATCAGTTAGAGATGCTGTTCAGCAATTTAACTCCATCAAATTTCTCTTAATTGAGATTCTGAGCTTAGATTCTAACTGGAAGATGTTGTAGTAGATCGGAGTCCTTCCATCAGCAGTGACTGTCTACTAAAATTAATTATTAGTATCTCAAGTTGCTCAAAACTGTTCAGAGTTTTACCCTAACTAGACTAAGTTAGTGATAAATCAAATCTTTATGCTAGCTATTAAAACGAATGATCTAATGCTATTCTTAGCTTCCACATTTAATTTTTTTTCTTGTGATTCTGGACTTCAGTGATATGGACTTCAGTGATCTGAGATTCTGGACTTTAGTGATATGTCTAGAAAATGTGCCACTAAAATGACCATCTCCAAGGTCCCAGCTATAATCCATAGATCAGGGTTCCACAAAATCTTGGGATTTACTTTTTGGTCACTCCCTGCTTTATATGGTATATGAAGTGGTGATGTAACCAGAAATTAATAATCTGTTGGTCTAGGAAGGACTGAATAAACTTTACCGATATGTCTTCTACAAACTGATATAGAATTAGTAAATTGGATGTGCATAAGCAAAACATATTAAATTATGCCCTGCAAACTTAGTAAAGTGACATAGGGCCAATAGAAAATCACTTTTTAAATTAAAATAGTCTATCATGTCTAAAAATTTGGAAAGAGTCGCAGACAAAATAACCATGATTGATACAGTCCATAGGTGTATATTATGTTTCACTGAATAGATTATGATATAGATATATATAAACCCTACTTTCCCACTCAATAGTATTCTTTATTTTACTCATTAGCTTCAAAATTAGGCAAACAAGAACATTGAAGGAGGTTTTCCAAAGTTTCATGTTCTAAAAATTGGGGCAGAAATGTAAATTGGGTGGAGTCATCAATGGAATATGTCTGTTGGTTCTACTGAAAACCCCACTTTTAGAACTCCAGACCACTTTTTAGAACAGAACACTTTGATAAATCTCCCCAATACTTTTTAAGGTGTTTCAGTCTCGAACATCTTAGTAGGTTTACCCTATACAATAATTGATAGTTAGATATGTGTTCTAGAGTAGAGCAACCCCCAAAAGCTGCTGATTGTTATGTGTCTACATGACTGTTCCACCAGAAGGTGAGCAGTTCATAACATCCATTATTCCAATGTTTTTTCCAGAAATTGTTGTAGTCAAAGAAGAATGGAAAAAGGAATGTATAAATGATACTCGGAACCATTTTGTGTTAAAGGGTTTAACTCCTGGAGCATCATATAGAGTTCGAGTTGTTGATGATCATAATGGTATTGTGAGTTCAGAAGATTTTCAGACAGGTCCAGGTGAGGCAATTAAGCTGCAACATGTCTGCCTCACGCAAGCAATAGCATGCTTTGTGTTATGTTCCACCTAGAAATCCAGAATATCACTGGCAAAATTCCCATATTTGGTCTATCCTTAGAAAACGATGATGGAAAGTGCTGACCGAATGCCAAAAAGTCCTGCTGTTTCATTTATGAATTTTCAATTGAACAGGATCTTCGAGTGTTTATTTTGTGTTATATTATCTTTTTGTTGTGTTCCATCTTGCATTTATAGCACAATTTACATATCATCATATGTAATTCAACAGCTTGTTTATAAGGATCCAATGCTTTACATAAAGAAAGTAAGTTACATGTTAGACTCTGTAATTTAAACTTCAAACATTGTAACAGTTTACTCTTTTCTACTCTATTTTTGAAAGTGTGACAGTGAAGCTCTGTATTTGGGTTGAAAGGACCAGTCCAGGCACCATGCCAACTTCATCACAATGAAGTTGTTATTGCAACTCTTATTTAAGGGGTAAAACCATTAACCAATTAACAAATTATTTAACCACAAAGTCCGGAAAACAGCACCCAATCGCTATTCCCCCGCATTTCCTCTGAATGAGAAAGCCTCAGACCACGCACTGCTGATAGTCTGAAAGCTTCAGCTGAAGCTCCTAGCCTATCACTAGCTCTCCATTCATAGAGTGCGTATCATTTTTACTCATTGGGAAGCTAGTGATAAGCAGGGAGCATCTACTGACGTTCTCAGTCTATCAGCATTGCCTGGGTTTAATCAGAAGCCTTGGACAGGTTTGAAGCCTCAGTTTAAACTTTGGGCTTAAACCAATCATTAACAGTTTAACCCATTATAGTAAGGCATAATCTTGGACCTCCTCACATCATAACAACTTCATTGTGATGAAGTTGTTATGGTGCACAGAATATCATTTGAATTTTTATATATGAATATATTTGTGACATGATTTATAAATTCACATAGTGCGCACAATGTATATTATGGCATGCTAAGGATTTGTGATTTATGTCTGCATGCAGTATGGTGTGATATGAGTTGAGTTTAAATAGATTTGCGATTATTAATTTGATCTAAATGAAATGTATGCAGTATTGTGTGAACTTCTTGCAGAAGGGACATGATTTATGCCATAAGATAGTTGCATGCCTTCTCACTGGCCTATGGCAAAGCCATGGTGATATAGAAGCATGATTTGCATTTAATGCATGTCAAGGGCAATGTTTGCATGCAAAGGCATGAGGAATAGCCAAAGGGTTATAAGATGAATTGTATTAATTCAATTATGTGCAGATCTGTATTTACAATTCCGGTGTGCCTAAGTTATAGTACAAGTCATATATTCTTAGCATACAGTGAATTACTATTTTTTTTAGACCTTTATAAAAGTTGTTTGCTTTTTGAATACATTGCGAGGAACAGATTGAAGGGTATATACAGAATGGGATAAAATAGGTGCCCCTTGTGAAATAATTACAAAACAATATTCCCTACTCAAGAGCTAGACTGGTAATGGCAATCCAACGCGTATTGGAGTATAGTGACTCATTCAACAATACATATTCTGTGCAGAATTTATCTATAGTGCAGCAAAAAACAAGATTTAAGTATTATTGCCCTCAGTAAGGCTGCACTTTGTATGTAATTAGATACAGCAGGATTTTGATTTGTTTCTGTAACATGAACTGGATTGCATAGAGACAGATGATGAAATAGACTGATTTCGACCATCTCATTTGCCATCAGTTATATTACTTCGTTAGCCGCAAAACCCAAAACATACATTAAACTAATGGATAATTTCTCATGAGAGAAATCAAGCAGTCTCAGCTATAGTTTTCCACAAAAGGCATCACTTCTATTCCCAGCAACAGTATGACTATGTCTTCATTAATCTAAATCACACATCAAAACGTCAGGTGGCTGGATAAACAGCCCATTGTATCAATAAAAATGCTTTATGGATTTGTTTTCTTTCCATCTCAGAAAAACAAATTGACATAGACATACTATTGGGAAAAGAGATCTGGCCAATTGGCTATAAATTAGCCCGATTTTTTTAAAATAAAAATGATAAATAGTTATCATTTTAGCAAAAAGCATGTATTACTATTTAAATATAATAATTAATGTTTACTCATTTTAAGATAGGGTTAATAACAGATTTCAATCCATATACCATTATGACAGTGGTATAGATGATGCACCTATAGTGATCCACAAACCTTGCTTAAAAGCTTTAATTTCGACCCAATCCCAGACCAGTTGCTAAATTATATTAACCGCTTTATACTATAAAACCAGTGAGAGGCCAGGGACTGGCAGTGCAAAACTGCAAAGGAAATGCAAAGATCTGGGCAGTTTAAATACGTATTAAAAACAAACTATTTGTAAATACTTGAAACTAGCATGAAAAGGTGTTGCTGTTTGCAAAATGTTTGCTAATTGTTCAATTTATTCAGCATTATGCTATTTGATGTGTGTGCTTGCCCATGCATTACCATAACTTATTCCATTGAAAAGAATTTGTCTGATATCAGCATAATTGTGGATTGTGTTTGTGTTTTTTGTCCACAGATTTTGCTGCATGCTAAGTATTATGTATTGTTTAGTATTAATTATTGGTGCATACATTGTATTATCACAGAACAGTATATTCATGATTCACGGGGCTGCCCCTCGACTACTAAACAGAGCCCAGCAAGTGTAGGTCAAGGCTAGAAACAAATACAGATTTTTTAAAATTTTTGAGGCTTAAGCATCATACTTGTTATGGTGAAGGGGGGTCATATTACATTAAAAACCATGTTGATAAAACCATTAAAATGCTGTTTAAACTGCAATGGAATAGGACTATTTTATTTCACAACCTTTGTTAATGGATGTGTGGGTAGCTGTGTACCATTTCAAAGTGCAATGGAATAGGGCTATTTAGCAAGCTCTGTGACAAGGCGCCTAATGAATACACTCTATCTCTCCCAACCTTTGGATTTGTTGGCACTAACTAAAAAACTGTAAAACTACTAGTCCCTTTCTTTACCCATCATTGAGTAGGACACATGGTCAATGCCTACCCAAGCTAGAGTTGTAAGACCAATCCATGTAATTGGTGTTTGTAAGAAAGATGTCCTATTATTAGTGACTAGTGCAGTATGTTACAAATTTAAGTAAATTAATAACATGACTTTGCATTTAATATAAGCATTAGTATAATACCTGCATTTTGCATGTCAGATTAATGATTGCAAAGCATGGCAGTGCTGAGTATTTATATTATGCGAAATATGTATTTGTGTTGATGTGAACAATTCTGTATCCTAATGCTTATCAGATCATATAATAATATAAAATATGCAAACAACTATTCTATCGGATTTTTTTTGTGTTTCTGACTAAATAATGGAATGCCGAAAAATTTAAAATTTTCTTTTACATAATTATAAAAATATTTTAGTTATAAAATGTCTTGTTCCTTCTATATTGATGTATACACACTACTGATATTCAAAATGTAAGTGGTTTTGAATACATTAGGATATAATACAAAGTTTATTTTTAGTTCAGATGTTAATTTTTGCTACGCTGGTATTTTTGGGAAGATGGTGCATTTTTCACCATTTATTTAGAAATTAAATAATATATATACAAAGTTACTCTGCAATATTCCTATAGCATATACTTCGAGATATATTCACTAAACCAAGAATTGATAAAAAAAAATAAAAGTAAAGAATAATTGACAAGGACATAGCAATACATTTGGCCAAAAGAGCTCAAATAGAGTAAATGGACAACTGGAAAATTGTTGGCCAAAATATCAACTCTCAACAATTCTGGTATAAATAATAAACTGCAAAGTCAATGTATGTGACACACAATTCTTTTCATATTCATGTACACAATAATTTATCATTGAAACTGACCGTTTTCACAAGTATTGCAGACACAGCAACAGTTCCTTTCAAACAATTACTGTGCCATCAGTTATTGTTTGTTTCCCCTAAATGTAATCATGTCAAAATTTGAATTAATTTTACTTGGTTGTTTTACAATCCGTAACATGCCTCTTTTCCGTAACATGAATTTGCTGTTACAATGTGTAATATTCCCCAGGAATCCCATTGACAATGATAGCTGAATACAGTAATTTAAATGCTGAATTCTAACATTGCCGACTCACTTCATTATTTAAAAGATAATCGTACAGCAACCTTCCTAAGTGTGGAAGGATGGTATGAACTTGACACTGTCTGCAAAGTCTTAACTAACAATTCGTTCACTGATAGAAAAGATTTATTTATTTATTTATTTATAGCATACTCTTCCTTTTTAAATATTTTCACTTTAAAATTTTCTGTTTTTGTGAAACATTCCTGAAATCCAGTCTAAGTTGAGTTTTTCTCATTTTTTTTAAGTTGAGTTTTGGTTTGGTTATATTCAGTATGATTGCATGCAATAAAGTATTGTATATTTCTTCAAAAAACGACTTCCTATCTTTGAATGAACACCATGGTTCTCTTGTTGTTCTCATTAGACCCATTTTACGGGGTGGTGACTTACCTCTCTGGTATTCTGGTACTGCATTCTAATGGAATTCTTCTTTTTCCTTTCATTTCCTAGCTATGGCGAGCCAGCAGGTTGACATTGCTACTCAAGGATGGTTTATTGGCCTGATGTGTGCGGTGGCTCTGCTTATTTTAGTTTTACTAATTGTTTGTTTTATAAGACGGAATAAAGGTGGTAAATACCCAGGTAAGATAATGTTTTAGTTATATCCAATAACATTTTGAGTTCCAGAGCAATTTGCAAACTGGTATTTATGTAAGGTTATATTATAAGGCAATTACAATTATTACCCTTTGTGAATTTCATCTGCGGTATTTAGAGGATCATGTCGTATGTATACATTAATGTCTTCTCTGTTTCTTCTGTAGTAGTACCCCATCATCCCTTTCAAGGATTGGTCCTCCTATTCTTCATATGAAAGTCTTCTCTGAGAAGCCTAATTGTTACTTTTACCACCTCTATATGGCTGCCCATCACTAACTGAAAGCCATTCTAGCTAAATTAGAACTAATAATCCCCCAGTCCATTTATTTCTACATTAATATCCAGAATATCAAAACTAATAATCTCTCTGCCAACAAAAACATTGACTTTACTAAACTCACGTGATCAACAATATTGGGAATGGATAGATTGTACTGTCTTCCTTTGTCTTTTAAAATATGCTCCTATAGGTGCAGCTTATGAGCTACATTTATGTATGTTTTAAAAATTAAAGTCAGGGAAAGCCCAAAAGAAGTCCAAGTTGGGTCCATGGGATGCAAACGTACATTTTAGGGGGCCAACAAGCTAAAGATTGAGATGATTGAGCTACAAAAAAACAAGACATGAGGGAATTTGTCTATGTACGTACACCTGTATGAATGAGAGAGTGGCTGTGTGTGTGCTCGTGCATGTATGCGTATGTTTGCAAAGTAGGTGCACTGGGGTAGGGGCTGCATTTTGTTCTTGGACCCAGGCAGCAAAATGTATTGGTTAGACCTGGCAACATTTAATCTTCAGCTTAATTTTCTTTCCTTTACCATTTAAGCAAATGTGTAAAATGTGATTTATTTATTTTACTGTGATTATAATGTAACACACACTACAATTGCATTTAGTAGTAACAAGTTGTATTTTTTTACACTTCAAGTCAAAGAAAAGGAAGATGCCCATGCAGATCCTGAGGTTCAACCCATGAAAGAGGACGATGGAACATTTGGTGAATACAGGTGAGCAGGTTCACTTTTTGTTAATGGATTGTGTCGACCTTTACCATGGTATCTCCAAATTGTAAAAACAAACAAATGTGCGGTCATAAAACTTTGTATCAGTTGAAACATTTCTAATTTGCTTTAAAATGATCAGTTTAGCAGCAATTTTTCATTGTTGAAGTATGAAATAAATCTTCATCTTTGAAAGTAATATATACATGTTACATCCTTCAATGGTATAGTTCAGGGCTGCTCAAAAGTTAGATCCCCAGATGTTGTAGAACTACAGCTTCCATAAACTTTGTCATTCTAAAGGCATGCAAAGCATCATGGAAGTTTTAGTTCTACAACATCCGGGGATCTACCTTTTGGGCACCACTGATGTAGTTGAAGGAAACAATCTGAATTTTGGCAAGGCACTTTGGCTTGTTTACAACTGCCCAATATAAATATACCTACCTCATGGCATTGCATAATAAAAATACTAAACAATACAATTCCACCATGCAGAATTAGTGACAATTGTCTTACAACGAGAAATGCATCATAGTAGCATTCCGTTAGATGGGCACAGTATTTATGGAATTTTATTTCATTCGGGTGATATTTATTTATTTCTTCTGCTTACGTTTTCATGGTATTTTATAGGTTGATTAAAAGGTAAGAGCGTAAACTTGCAAAACTTCACCTGCATTACCATTTCCCTCCTTATGATCCTTCTCGTAAATATCGTGCTCAAGAAGTCACATATCATTAATTAAACTGAAATTCTTCTTATCTATGACAATATTCAGATTCCTTAGCCTGTCCCACTTAGCCCTACACGTGGGTAGATGCGTATGGCTAATTAATGGATAGATCCTAGACCCTGCATGTTTGAAAATATTAAAATGCTCATGAATAGATTTATTGTCCCTTTGCTAAATTAATAATAATTTTATTTTACAGTGATGCAGAGGATCACAAGCCACTTAAAAAAGGCAGTAGGACTCCCTCAGATCGAACTGTGAAAAAAGATGACAGCGATGATAGTCTGGTTGACTATGGCGAGGGGGTAAATGGTCAGTTTAATGAAGATGGTTCCTTCATTGGACAATATAGCGGTAAAAAAGAAAAAGAGCCAGTGGAAGGTAATGAAAGTTCTGAGGCTCCATCCCCTGTCAATGCCATGAATTCTTTTGTTTGAGTCTCAAGATAATTTGATTTCACATAAAATGCCACGCTGCACAACCGAGCTATCGTAAAAATGGTGATATGGAGAAATGCGAAGACAAGTTCATAAATTGAGCGATATTTCGAAACACACACTTTTTTATGTATGTGGTACTGGATGTTAGCGTGAAAAAGGAATCTTTGTTGTAAATTTTTCTGTTCTGGACATCATTGTTTTTAATACGTGTAGAAGCCGGCACAGATCTACAGTGTAGCAAATGACATCATAGAATGCGTCTTCAAAAAAAAGTTAATTCCAATGCATGAAATGGTACACACTTCACAACAAAGCCCGTGTATGTAAACCATAGTTGAATTCTTCGATATGCAGTCCTCTGTCTGACACATGAGTATGAAGTACGTTTTTTCTGTCAGTGTTAATAGTAGTATTATGATGTATAAATCTTCAATGTCTTTGTGGACATTGTTGTACAGTTGGTGAGTTTATTGTATATCTATAAAAGGTCTTATTAAGAGACCAGAAACATATATATATATATAGTAAACATATATATATATATATATTTATAATGGCTAAATAATTTAAATATGACACTTGCATTTGCTGATGCTTAATGAGACCATATATTCTCTTTGCTCCCGATATTTTATAGCCTTCGTAAGCCTATAAAGTATTACACTTTGAGTGTTGTATTTTGTACACCATGTATAAACCTGGTATTTTAGGAACTTTAGGTGATATGCTTTGCAATGCATATTGGGATTTGTATTTTCACAGTCACTGAATATCAGGAGGAGAAGGGAGTTTGAATTGTTAGGGTCTAGTTCATTCATTTACAAAACACACTGTTCAGTGCCTTTCTTTGATATGCATTCCATAATGCACTGCTCTGCTGAATGTGTTAGTGCAGTAAAAACAGAATGGTGAATTACCGCATCATCATTGCCAAAAATGTAAATTGTGTAAATGACAAAAAGAAGTTATGAAAAACATTATGTTCAAATGGAATAATTAAAAAAAAAGAAAAGAAAATCTATTTACTGTAAATGAAGATTGCCTATTTGCTGCAGGTACACTGTTAATTATCTTTCTTAAAGCAGCACTATAGAGTTATTAGCACAAACACATATAATATACAGATATTTTAAAGAACAGGGTGCATAGAGAATTGTACACTCTTTATCTATACATAAGAATAAATCAAAAAAGGCCACATTCAAACTTTTACGTAAACGTGTTTCTGTGAAAATCCAAGCCAGTATCTTCTCACAAATTATTAGCAATTAATTTGCAAAATAAGCATGTGTGTGTATAAATATATTTATATATATATATATAAACATACATACATGCGCACACACATACATGCGCAAAAAGAAATTGTTGCTAGCAACAATTGGTAGAGATGGGTGGCTATTTACTTAGTGTACCTAAACGATTCCACAATACTGTGGTTTAGCTTCATATGAAATGATCTAAAAGCCTATGGTTGAAGCAATGCTCAGTTTCATTTGCCAATAAATTGCTTTTTCATAACTTGCATCAAGTTTAATTTTAAGTAAGCTTTTCTATGTAGATATTATGTTCAATTTGTAAATATACTGAAAGTTTAGATGCTCTACGCTTCTAGATGTTACAGAGAATTAATAATAATAAAGTGGTAAAATAAAATAAAATTAAAAAAGGTTACGTTGTACTGTGTTAAAAGAACTATAGCCAACGGAGTGCATTGTATTTTTAAGGCCTCTACATTAAACACGTATATTTTGCTGTGAAAAAAAGGAAAGAGTGAATTATTGTACTCAATGCAGGATATCTGTACTGGAGCTAGTTCATTAGAATTTGCAATTCCTTTCCCTTAAATTGAATTCGTAAATAAAGCACAAGTTTGGTAGCAGCCTCCATCTATTGATTTCTTACACTTTCTCATTCTGATCTTCTGTACAACCAGGGATTTAGCAAAGATTTGTAAAGAGAAGAATATGTGGCGGGGATCCCTGAAGAGTTTATTTATTAGTCCAAGAGCTGTGGATAACTGACACATGAATTATAAATTTCAGGCTAAGTTAGACAACCTGGAAATATAGCTGAATATGAGATTTTTTTTGTTCTACATTTTGGCTACCTTGTCCTAAAACATGCAATTGTTATTTTTTTCATATCTTAATAATTCACAGTGAACAAGCCCATTATGTCATCATCACAGGCTGCTACGTGGCTCGTGTCACTATTAGCTTGATGCTAAATAAGAGGAATCTGGAAAATGAACGGTGGGAGTATAATTGACAAGTACCAATGATACTTACACAGGATTATTCACTAAAGTAAGAATTCATTGTGAATACAAGGAGAAATTCAAATTTAAGGACAAAATAGTTAAATTGGAAAAATTCTCTTTCTTTTTCGCCACTCTGGCCTTAACTTTAAAAATTAATTTCGAATACTTGCTTTAGTAAGTAACCTTGTCAAAATCAGATTTCAAAGCACAATGAGAATGTATCTTGGTGAAGAAAAAAAATTAAAACCAGGTGACTTTAGCGGTCCTACGTCAAGCGGAAAAAAACTGTGACATAATTCAGGGATGTGTCAATTTATGTAGCAACATTGTATCTCTGTCTAGTTATGTCTTCTATTTACATTCATACTGGATGAATTCTTGAAATTGTGACTGTATTTTTTTTAATTGACACAAAAGAGCACAGGAATTGTGCCACACTGAGTCCACATTCCTTGATCAATGACCTCCAGGAACATAGTACATGCTAACACAACTTGTGCATGGAATAATTCACTTGCAGACTCTCTTGTGTAAAAACAACATTTTATATATTAATAAATGTGTTCAAATTTGAAATGTGTCTTTTGATGATCTTTTTGTGAAATATTGTTATACTATAATTCCCATAATTAATTTCTTTGGTATGTCTGACACTGAATCATCTGATGTTTAGACCAACAAATGAGGGGGATGAGGAATACCTATTCACAACTTGTACACCCATAGGGAATATTGGCAATTTAATATGGAACATATACAATTTAGATATATATAATTTGAGTACCTATTGTGTACTATGTTTGGGCAATTTGACAGGTAGGCATGTGCTCAGCTGATTAGTGGACTACAAAATATATACATAATATTTATAGCTATTTTATGTATACATGGACAATTCCTATTTCATGAAGCTAACTCAAGTTTTGTCAATTAAATTCTGACAATACTATGACCAAATAGAATGGTATTTTTACCTTATAAATTCACTTTCAGTCAACATTTGCTCATATGAGCATTTTGTTACTTTTAAGCACTCATTTGTGAATTTTAGTTTGACTGATTCCTGTTTTATTTATAATTTTATTTATTGATTGATTTGATTTAGTGGCTGTAGCCTAACCATCAATCATCACTTTTCTTTGGCACTACAAATGGAACTCTAAATCACAAATCAACTGTATTGGCTCAGTTATTTTGTAAATCAATCACATGGCGCTTCAGAGTTATGGAAATTGTAATTCTGCAGAAAGTGAATGCACACAATACCATCAGTGGAGGTGTTTATGGTGTCATTTATGTGATAATTTTAAAAAACAAATAGTGAGAATTGATAAAAGTTCAAAGTGAAAAAAACAACAACACAGTATTTTGGATTCTAGATTGCTTATTTTGGCATATATTTTGAAATTAATTCACTTTGAATTCCCTACAATTATCAATTTACTGAGTAATCCTGTAAGTGTTTGATGGTCCCATATAAGTGAATCTTCAAAATGTCTGGGCACACCCGTGGTTTTCTCATAAGGCAGTCTGTATTGAAGGAGCTAAGAAAACAGACAACGTTTTGGCACTCTTATGTGCCTTTGTCACCGGTCATTAGTGTTGTTCTCGAAAACAATCATGATCTAGAACCCAAGATCAACAGGTAAGCAGCACTTTACAGACTAGACTGGAACCTAATTCAATTGCATGTGATCTCATCAGGAAAAAATGGACATGTGCACGGAACCCGAATTAACACAAAAATCTCCAACAACACAATGTGCAGTGCTGGCTATTTTGCTTTCTGTGAACATACAGCATGCATAAAGCAACCCCCATCCAGATAATGATATCATATAATCATTATTTTATTTATACATTTGCTAGGGATTGTTTTGCTGAATTGGCAGAGGTCGTGTTATCTGCATATCTTTGCAGATCTCTTCGATCTCTTGTCTACTTTCAAGGATAAATAGTTATAAGAAGAAATGACGCAGAAGAGGAAAAAAAACAAAAAAAAAACATAATCTTTTTGTTCTGTCAACTGATGGTTCAACGAGAGGGAATACATATCTAGTATGCTTTAATATGTAGATCCTGCAGAACAGAACACAGAATAAAGACATTTAGTTTCTACTATGAGTGCAATGATTTCCAAAAAACATGCCTTAGCTTATTTACATAAGCAATAAAAACACAAGGACTCAGTTGATCAGCTCACAATTTTTCTTTTTGTTTATTTCATCAACAATGCAAATATTATTCATACTTTCAGACGTTACAAATAGACATCTATTCAAAATATTTAAATTGTCTTTAATTTCACTTGGAGACATATTATTTGCGTATTATGCTATTGAATATGAAGCATTCTTGTCATCTGCAGTTGGGATAAGTCACAGGCTGACGGGCAAAAGCATTTTAAGACTGACAGAAATAATAGATGGCATCGAGCGAGCAAGACCAATTTTCTCTTTTCTTGTCACAACATCACTTTTTTGTCTTTTAATACAACTGTTGCTGCATCTCAATGACAAAAATGACAAAACTGGATTTAAAAAGTCACTTCAGACTTGAGTGGAATACTCCTTCCTTCTCTAAATGCATTGTGTATTGATAATAAATAGAGATTTTTAAATAACTAAAGATTAAAACTTCTAGAGTGAGCTCTCACTAAGCAAGAAGTGACTCATATAGTCCTGTTTTCCTATTCATTGGACTTTTGAACATTTCTCAAACACTCCTTCACAAAACGGGTTATGGACACAACAGGGGAATTTGGTTAATCTGACAGCTTTCTGTCAAAAGTAAATCATTAAATCATTTTAAAAGAATATCCAACAATTTTAAATTGAGGCCCAAGTGTTTCTTCCATTAATTCTATTAAAAACTCATGTTTTAATTTGTTTACATTACCTCTGTTCAATCACGTTTTCAGTGGGTGTTACACTTCCAGTAAAATACACCTGTCTCTGCTTCCCATAACATTTTAAAAGTCACCAACACTTGATGTTGGCGTCATGGAAAGTAATTAAAACTGATTTATTTTCTCGATCTCCACTCTCATATTTCTAGTCCAAAACTGCTGCTATGAATCATTCTGGCTGTTTCTTTCCGCACTAGTCCTGTAGCCCTCTCTCAGAGCCTGCCCCTCCTCCCTCCTTCCCCTTGCAGGCACTGCTTTCCCTTAGGATAAGGGAAAGGAGGATTTCCCTGAAAACAGACATGAAAAGCACAACCTTCTTATCTCTGTGCCGATTGGCACAAACTGAATTAACTGTGGATGGTACAGCTTTTAGTAAAAAGTTTACCAAAGAAAAAAAATTGCAAACATCCGCTGTGCAACATCTGAAAAGCAAAAAGGCAAATGATGCAGATCTGGATGGTAAGGGTGAAGTGCAATAAAAGGAGTCCAATTAAAAATAAAATAGTTACTATGATTATTCCTCTAAAAAGCACAAGGCATGCTATTGCAACTCTGTGACATCTGTCACACCATACAGATTCTGATACATTGGCAAATAAGCCAATGTATTGATATCATGGAGAAAGAATACACTGTTTGAGGAAATGTTCCCTAGCTTGGCCAGTCAAGTAGGAGCCGGGTGAGAAAACAGAGATATTAGGATTTCGCTGCCATGACAGAGGAAGTCAGTATTAATAAATCGGCTTCTAAAAGAAATAAATGTATTTTTTCATCATATTATAACTCAGTTCTCCTCAACTCTCTCCTCAAGGCACACCTAACAGTCCAGGATTAAGGGATTGCCCAGGTGTGTCTAAGGTGTTAAACCCTCCCCCCCCCCAAAAAAAGAAACCTTAGACTCTAAGCTTAGAGCAGGGGTCCTCGAACTCCGGCCCCCCAGATGTTGCTGAACTACAACTCCCATGATTCTTTGAATTACATAGATAACCAGAGTTTGAGGACCCCTGCCTTAGAGTCTAAGAGTTTTTTTTTTCTTTTTGTAAACACCTTGACACACCACACCCGGGTAATACCTAAATCATGGACTGTTAGGAGTGCCTTGAAGAGAAGGTTGAGGAGCACTGTAATAAATAATATATTACTTGCTACATGATTTCTCTATTGTGGTTAAAGGGACTTTCCAGTGCCAGGAAAACAATCCGTTTTATTGGCACTGCAGATCCCCTCTCCCTCCCACCCAACAATCCCCGGTTGCTGAAGGGGTGAAAACCCCTTCAGTGACTTAACAGAGGCAAGTTGCTGCTTCTTCCTCCTCTTCATTACTTTGGCCGGTGGGCGAGACTGATCCCGCCCGCCGGCCAGGGAGACCTAATGCGCATGCGCATTAGAGCTCTCCATATGAAAGCATTGAAAATGCTTTTCAATGCTTTCCTATGGGGAATTGAGCGCTGCTGGAGGTCCTCACACAGCGTGAGGACGTCCAGCGACGCTCTAACACAGGTTTTCTGTGCTATAATCCAGGAAGTGCCCTCTAGTGGCTGTCTAGTAGACAGCCACTAGAGGTGGAGTAAACCCTGAAAGGTAATTATTGCAGTTTATAAATCAATAATTACACTTGCAGGGTTAAGGGTAGTGGGAGTTGGCACCCAGACCACTCCAATGGGCAGAAGTGGTCTGGGTGCCTGGAGTGTCCCTTTAACCTGTCTTGACAGGTTCCTTTTAATAGCAAATAGGTAAATGATGCATTGTCAGCTAATCCGTGCTCTACTATGTAATAATCACATTATGATTGTAATACCACATTTTGAGAAGCCATTGAGGCTTGCACAGTTGCAACAAATGGGCTGCATATTGCTACTGCCTCAAACAGTTAATCTCCTGATGGATATAGGAACCGAAGATGACAATAAATTCTGCAAGGTGGGGGCCGGTAACTTAAACAGCCAGAAGGACACTATAGCATTAGGCATACACATTCCTAAAGGTATAGTGTTCCTTTAAGTGTTAACATGAAGCCTATCCATGTGCTTGAACTGCCCCTTTAAATTTAATATGCTTTCCAAAATTTTGTTGATACAAAACAGAAATTCTGAAAATAGCCCCTTGTTCCCTGGAAAGACTTAATCATTTCTTTGTTTCCTCCAGGCGTTGCAGTGTGTCTGCATTAACCACCTTACAATTGATTCTCCATATGAAACAGCTAATCATTGTTACAGTGACAAGACAAACATGTTGAAATCGAAGTACGTAGATAGATCGCCAGATTCAGTATCAAATTTAAACTCATTAATTTGGTCTTTGACTATCAATAACCAGCAGGCTGTTGCTAAGGAAACCCAGAGAATGTAGTCTGGCATCTGAAAGCAACACACTGCCTGCTCATCTGCATAGTGCCACACGGTATTCTGGGACTGAGCTAAAAATATCACTATCTTCCGTAACGCCTGCTTTAAATTAATATTTTACCAGATTTTCAACATGTAATTGAAGCATTTGAATATCTCAGAGGTTATAAATGAATTTCAAAGGTTTGGACTGTTTGAGGCATTGGACTCTCCCACTACCACTAGATGGCAGCCTGTCAGTGCTTTTGTCTTCAAGATGCTACGTGGTTTAGTATGGTAGGCACAGAGAAAATCCTTCAAATTAGTAATTATTGTCTAATAAAAATGCAGGATTGTTATCATAAGTGTGAAATGTCATAAATTTAAATTTATTTTCATCATTTAGGTCCATATTGCCTAGCTTGGAAAGTTTGCTATATTATCAGTTTCTATAATTTCACCTAAAATGTGACTATTCCTGAATGTGATATCATTTTCTTTAATGATAAGGGATTAAGGCCTCAGTGGGGGATGACCCAGCTGTCATGGTCCATATTGGTACCAATGAAAAGGTAAGTGGAAAATGAAAGGTCCTAAAGAACGAGTTCAGGGAATTAGGAAGTAAACTGAAAAAAAGAACCTTCAAGGTAGTATTTTCATAAATATTACCTGTGTCGCGTGATATAGTAGAAAGGCAGTGGGAGATTAGGGAGGATAATGCGTGGCTAAAGTCATGATGTATGAAGGAGGGTTTGGACTTTTTAGAGCAGTGGGCTGATTTTACGCTTAGGTGCAATCTTTATAGCCATGATGGATTGCACCCAGATTGAAGAGGGACTGATGTGCTAGGGGACAGGGTGGCTAGATGGTCGTGGTTGGAGGAGATTTTAAACAAGTGATGGGGGGATATAGAAATCTACAAAATGGAGATAGGACAGAAAGGAGATGGGCTTTAACTCAGCACATATGGGAAGGGCAAGGTTAGAACAGAGGGGGTATGTAATATTAATAAAAAGTCACATAAATGTGACTCATGATCAGTGGCGGAACTACCACAGTTGCAGGGGGCCTGGCCACCCTGTCGACCCCTGCGACTGTAAGCAGCCCAAAGGTGTTGTGCTCCAGTGTGTGTGTGTCTGTCAGTAAATGTGTGTGTTTATCTGTCAGTGAGTGTGTGTGTCTGTCAGTGTGTGTGTGTGACAGTAAGTGTGTGTGTTAGGGCTTACCTTAGTTGGGAGTACAGAATGCAAAGATATACGCTCACCCTTGCAGATAAACACAGGCCAAGGTAACCAGATAACGAACCACCTGGCCTGTGAGGCTGTGCACGGGGCTGTGCAGGATATTGCTCCAAGTTGTAGTACAGGCAAGGACACAAGCAGAAAAATCGTAGAGGATAAGCCAAAAGTCAGAGAATGCCAGTGGTCAGGGTAAACAAGAAGGAAATCCAAGGTCAGGAGCCAGGGTCAATCTGGGGAACAAGTTTTCAGGAGACAAAACAAGAACCATACATGATCACCAGAATCAAAGAACTGATGGAGATGCATGTTTAAATAATTTGCTAATAAGCTATCTGCCTCGGGTGGACATAGAGAGACAGGAGCAGCCACAGGTAAACTTCAGCCCCCTAGTGCTGCAGACAAGGCAGGTTAGGACACCCGGCAGAAACATTAAATTGTGTTCCCTCCTCCCCGCTAGTCCCTCCACATGTCTCATTTGCCCCCTGAGCCCCTCTATGTGTTTCATTCTCCCCCCAGTCCCTCCACATGTATCATTACCCCCCACACGTGTCTCTCCCACCTACCAGACTCTCCATTTCTACCCACTCCTTCATGTGTCTCGTGAGACACATGAAGGAGCGGGTAGAAACAGGGGGTCTGGTAGGTGGGAGGGACACATGGGGATCTGGGGGGGGGGGTGGAGTGACTGGGGGGAGAATGAAACACGTAGAGGGGTTCAGGGGGCAAATGAGACATGTGGAGGGGCTAGCGGGGAGGAGGGGAATGGGACACTTTGGGGGTGGATGAGACACATGGAGGGGGCCAGAGTAATTTTCACACTAGAACCCGGTTGTTTCTAGTTATGCCTCTGCTCATAATAATATTAAATGTATGCTTACTAGTGCAAGGAGCCTAAATAACAAAATGGAGGAATTAGAGGCAATAGCATACACTTAGCAATATGACATAATAGGCATAACAGAAACATGGTAAGTTGAGACACATGACTGGACAGCAAACTTAATGGGTGCACATTATTTAGGAAGGATAAAAAAAAAAAAAACACAGGAAAGGTGATGGGCTATGTTTGTTTGTCAACCAAGCCAAAGTGGAATGTGTCAAGAAAAATATGGAAGCTCTATGGGTAGATATCTGTTTGGTAGAAGGGAAATCAATTATTGGTTGGGATATGTTATAAATCACCTAATTTTAATATATTAATTCATGTATTAATACTGATGAGGAAAAACAGCTGTTAGAGCAAATAGGGAAAGCTGCACATATAGGTAACACGTTAATTATTGGAGATTTTAATTACCCGGGCATTCATTGGGATAGATGGACTAGTAGCACAGCAAGGAAAATCACATATTTGAACTTGTCAAATGACACCTTCATGTCACAACTGATACAAGCACCACCTAAAAAGGATGCTTGTCTGGATGTGGTTTTAAAATAAAACAATGCTGGTCTTTTGACCAACATTTACGTAAATTCTAAAAAAGAAAGTGTATGTACCCTGAAAACAGAGATAGGTGTGTTAGTTAATGAAGACCAGAAAAAGGCAGACATTTAAAAAAAAAACAAAACAGTTTTTCCTCAGTATATATTATGGAGGATCCTTTGGCAAGATATGCAAATGATTGCTGGAAAAATTGTGACTCAATACAAGGTGCTGCAGCAACTTAAGAAAGTTAATGTAAGCAAAGTCCGAGGCTGATGGTATTCACCCACTAGTACTTAAGCGGCTAAGTGTGGAAATAAGTAAATCTCTGTTTTAAATATTCTTTTCCTTCAGGAATTGTACTGGAGAATTGGAGGAATGCAGGTGTGGTTCCTATGTTCAAATAAGGGTTTATCATATTTACCTGGAAATTATAGACTTGTGAGCTTAACTTCTGTGACTGGGAAAATATTTGAAGGGCTGTTAAGAGATAATATTCAGGAATTTTGGGGAAGAACATTGTTATTAGCAATAATCAGCATGGTTTTATGAAACATAGGTCATGTCAAGCTAACATTAAAAAGTATATCAATATATTACGTTTTTAAAATATTACAAAATTGAAATATATTTTTTATAATGTTAATATTAAATAATTTAACCAAAACTATCATATCATTTGGAATGCGTATCAAACAATCTTTCAATCAGGGTCATACTGCTTCTGGCGATTTTGTAAGCCTATGACTTCAAAATGGGACAAGCAGACACTCTACTGCTTGATACAGTTTTGTTACAGCTTGTTCATCTCACAAGAAGGAGAACCTCTTCCTCAAACTCCTATATTTTTAATTATTAATTTTCCATTCCAGAGCCCAAGTAATAGGATAGATGTGGCAGATGCCCACTAGATCTTACCCACACCTGTTAAGTTTCAGAGGAGTGTACAAACTGCACCAGTTATGGACATAAGGGTTTATTCATTTATTCACTTTTTTTAAAACTGAATCTCTCCATGAACTGAACCAAGTTTAAAAAAAAAAGATATGGACAAACATCATGGATGAACCAAATTTTTCTTTCTTTCCAGATATAATAGTTTATATTGCGATAGCACCTAGTGACAGGTTTATAGGAAGGCAGTTCATTTCTAATACAAATATAACAATTCCACATGTGATATCAGTGAATTGTTAAAACATTTATAAAACAACTTAACTTATAAATACACAGACTCACAAGGTTACCTCCCAGATGGTAACCAACCAAAATAGATATATACAACATAGAAAATGTAGGGATCCCGCTGGTGTACCTAAAAACAAGGATATGACATAACGCAATATTGCCTGAAACAAAAAGAGAAACAGGTTTTGCAATTGCACTCACAAATTTAAGATGAGAGAAACGCCTTAGGGGTGCCACCCTGAATGTCTATAGGGGGCTAAAACTCCTTCTTCGTGCTTGCCACAGAATGGACTGTCAGGTATTCCAACAGATCAAACCAGAGGTATTTTCCAAAAGGATAGTTATTGGCATATAAATGTAAAAGTTGATAGCTCTATTACTGCAGCCTTCTCCGATTGCCACTGATTGCAACTTTCGACTTTGTTCCGAAAAGTACTTCTGTGTTAAGGTACCCACTTTCATGCGTTCTATTCTCGATCTTGGCCGATATGGCCATGCTTTCCACAGCGATGAGAATGTGAGCAAAGTCACAGTCTCCCCCTGGTGTTCTCCAGAGGAGACATAACCCACATTAGCCTAAATGAAAACTAATGTTAATCTAAGCATTATGATGTTAGGGATACCTAAATTTTCTGTGTTGTATATACCCAGTTCATTTCTAACTATGCTTTGTTTTAATAAAATTACTCAATGAGAACTAAATCACACTCAAGCTGGCAATGCATAAGATTTGTAGTTCTACATCAGCTGGTGATTTAACTTTTAAACATCTATGCAATAAAGTATAAAATAGACCACAGTTTACAAGGAAAGAGAAAGCATCATCTGACCGCTGAGTGATAATGCGGCTCCAACTGAGAACAATCAATAGAAATGATCCCAGACAGGTCTAAACCAAATATACAAAGTTTTCACAAACATCAACTCTCACTCCAACAAAAAAGTTTCATTCAAGTCACTGTCTTCATAACAACATGAATATTTTAATTAACTATTAGCATTTCTGAAGTAGTTAAATTGGGGGAAGGAGGAATGGCATAAATAACATTTTAGGATTGAACATTTTTGTCTAGAACTTTCTATTACAATTAGGATATAAAATAAAATAGCCTTGCATACAAACTATAGATGATGTCCACATGTACACCAGATCATTGATGTTTTTTTTTTGTTTTTTATCACTGAGTATTTTTGCATTTAGGAGTACCTCTGGCAATTGGAATCCACTGACTCACTAATTAATTTCTGTTTGTCAATGAGCATGTTTTATTCATCCCATTATTTTAAATTTTTGCAGATTTCATAGTCACGGATTTATTTGTTGTGTTTTAATTTATTTTATTTGTTATCTGTACATCTATTTAAGAATTCTAAATAGAAAGGAAAGTATAAAAAGGCAAATGCTTAAAGGTTGTAATTGAGATACAGTGAGGGAAAAAAGTATTTGATCCCCTGTTGATTTTGAACGTTTGCCCACTGACAAAGAAATGATCAGTCTATAATTTTAATGGTGGGTCTATTTTAACAGTGAGAGACAGAAAAAAAAAATCCAGAAAAACGCATGTCAAAAAAGTTATAAATTGATTTGCATGTTAATGAGTGAAATAAGTATTTGACCCCTTCAACTTAGTACTTGGTGGCAAAACCCTTGTTGGCAATAACAAGGTCAGATGTTTCTTGTAGTTGGCCATCAGGTTTGCACACATCTCAGGAGGGATTTTGTCCCACTCCTCTTTGCAGATCCTCTCCAAGTCTTTAAGGTTTCGAGGCTGACATTTGGCAAATCGAACTTTCAGCTCCCTCCACGGATTTGTTTATGGGATTAAGGTCTGGAAACTGGTTAGGTCACTCCAGGACCTTAACGTGCTTCTTCTTGAGCTTCTCCTTTGTTGCCTTGGCAGTGTGTTTTGGTTCATTTTCATGCTGAAATACCCATCCACAACCCATTGTCAATGCCCTAGCTAAGGGAAGGAGGTTCTCACCCAAAATTTGATGGTACCAGGGACGTATTAGCAAACAAGGAATCTGCCTTGGGTGGCATTTTCCAGGGAGCGGCAAAAAAAGCGGGTGGGCGGCGCTGGCGAGGGAGCACTTTCCCCTGAGCTCTCTGCTCAGCTCCCTCGCGCACCGCAGAGTGATACCAGGAGCCGGAATATGACATCATCACATCACTCTGCGGTGCGTGAGGAAGCTGAGCAAAGAGCTCACTAATCAGTGCTCCCTTGCCAGCGCCGCCCGCCCGCCCAGCAGCCACTGTACCCAGGGAAAGGGAGAACCCCCCCAGCATTCCCAAAGGTAAGGAGGCTGGGGGAATTGAATTTTTAAAAGAAAAAGTGAGTGTGTTAATGTGTGTGTGTGTTTCTATTAGTGAGTGTGTGTGTGTGTCAGTGTGTGTGTCTGATAGTGAGTGTGTGTGTGTCCATTAGTGAGTGTGTGTGTGTGTCTGTTAGTGAGTGTGTGTGTGTGTGTGTCAGTGTGTGTGTCTGTTAGTGAGTGCGTGTGTCTGTTAGTGAGTGTGTGTCTGTTAGTGAGTGTGTGTCTGTTAGTGTGTGTGTTTGTTAGTGTGTGTGTCTGTTAGTGAGTGTGTGTGTGTGTCTGTTAGTGTGTGTGTGTCTGTTAGTGTGATTGTGTGTCTGTTAGTGAGTGTATGTCAGGGAGTGTGTCTGTTAGGGAGTGTGTTATTATGTGTGTGTCTGTTAGTTTGTGTGTGTCTGTTAGTGAGAGTGTATGCATATCTGCTACTGACTGTATGTGTCTGTTAGTGAGTGTGTATGTCTGTTAGCAAGTGTATGCATGTCTGTCAGTGATTATTTGTGTTTGTGTGTATTTAGAAGGCAGGTAAGGGGGGGGTGTTGTGGGGGGGGGAGGGGCACCTGAGTTTTGGCATGCCTAGGGCAGCACAAAACATGGATACACCACTGGATGGTACGTGGCCCCGTCCATTGTCCTTTAGATGCAGTGCAGTTGTCCTGTCCCCTTAGCAGAAAAACACCCCTAAAACATAATGTTACCACCTCCATGTCTGATGGTGGGGATGGTGTTCTTAGAGTCATAGGCAGCATTCCTCCTCCAAACACGATGAGTTGAGTTGATGCCAAAGAGCTCAATTCTGGCCTCATCTGACCACAACAATTTTCCCTAGTTCTCCTCTGAATCACTTAGATGTTCATTGGCAAACTTCAGACGGCCTGTACATGTGCTTTCTCGAGCAGGAAGACCTTGTGGGCACTGCAGGATTTCAGTCCTTCACGGCGTAGTGTGTTACCAGTTGTTTTTTGGTGACTATGGTCTCAGCTGCCTTGAGATCATTGTGTAGTTCTGGGCTGATTCCTCACTGTTCTCATGATCATTGAAACTCCACGAGGTGAGATCTTGCATGGAGCACCAGACTAAGGGAGACTGACAGTTATTTTGTGTTTCTTCCATTTGCGAATAATCGCACCAACTGTTGTTACCTTCTCACCAAGCTGCTTGGCGATGGTCTTGTAGCCCAATCCAGCCTTGTGTAGGTCTACAATCTTGTCCCTGACATCCTTGGACAGCTCTTTGGTCTTGGCCATGGTGGAGAGTTTGGAGTGCTCTTAATCTCAGCTCATTACCTGTATAAAAGACACTTGGGAGACAGAAATCTTGCTAAATGATAGGGGATCGAATACTTATTTCACTCATTCACATGCAAATCAATGTATAACTTTTTTGACATGCATTTTTCCAGATTTTTTTGTTTTTGTTATTCTGTCTCTCACTCTTAAAATACACCTACCATTAAAATTATAGACTGATCATTTCTAGGTCAGTGGACAAACATTCAAAATCAGCAGGGGATCAAATACTGACTCCCTTCCTCCCCCCTCACGGTAAATCTAATAACATTTCTTTTTCAATTGAAATGTTTACTGGAAATGTAAGAAAAATTATAATGGTTGTCCTTCAGTAAATATTAGTTTATAATACAATAGTTTCTAAGTTAAGATTCTGGACAATTAGAATGTTGGAGTCTGCTGGAATATTGGGTCTTTATTAAAACCTTTTCAATGTAATTATTGGAACATTCCAATATTAAAATGGTTTTAATAATTGCACTGTTCATTTAACCCTATCACTGGCAATTATATCCCCTAGATCTAAAAAGAAATATTACTTATAATTTTCCCTTGTAGTGTGTCCTCTCTTGCCACTGCTCGGTTTCTACTTGGGGAGTCTGTCAGTGATGAAAATCTTCTTTTTCTGTTCAGGCAAAAATGGTGCACGAGTGGTGATTGCCACGAATGAGCCAGTCATTTGTAGCGAGGACCAACAGAATGCTTCTCATAGGGAAGCATTCAAATCTAAGCAAGCTGAAATGCTATAAGGATCTGGAGTGTTAGATTTGTATTTCTGACTACGAAAAATAAAGAATGAATTGTAATAGGGAAAACAAGTAGTTGATCCTGAGACCCTTTTATTGTTGGATGTGAAACGAGCAATCAATTCTGGCACAACTGTCAGAGAGATGACATTTAAACATAATAATAAAGACTTAATGTGTATGTAACAGTCTAAACTTTTATTGTTAGTGGTGATAATAAATAATAGAATACTGGAGAACCCGTAATAGGTTACCCAGAGTCCTGTCCTTTTTTATCAGTCTATCCCTGTGTGCATAGTTTATAAATTAACTTAAAGAATATCCAGGCTGGAGATGGACACAAATCCTCCTTTGTTGATTAATTGCCCAGACAGAAAATGTTTTATTCTGCAAACTGATGAAGAGCTCACTGAAGATAGAGGCTGGATATTGAGTAAGCTAATGCGCATTAATGCACCTTTTTATTATCTGACAAGTAACAGAATACTCTACGAAGTGAAAAGGTCAATAGAGATCTAATATAACGAATTTTAATTTTCAAAAGTAGAAAGATTTGGAATCAATCATTTATTTAAAATATCAAGAATCTCCTGTAAACAGTTTAATTTGAGTATCCAATGAAATGAAACACATATCCTGAAGTATTCAACTTCAATTTAAAAAAGTCTGAAAAATGGAAGAGACGTGCTATAAAAGCCTTTATAACTACTTGAGAATGAACATTAAGACTAGAGATTTTGATGAACAAGTTGATTAGACGAGATGACAATCTCTGGAGAAAATGGTCTATATACATTCACTGTTCCATAAATTATTATAATTCATATTTCAATTTTCAATCTCATCGCCAGACTGCAGAATTTACTTTTTTTTGCCATTTTATCTATAGTTCCCTAATCTAACCCTAAGTTCTCCCATCTCATCTCCATTTCCTCATCTCTCTCTTCACTGCTTATCATATTTAACATGGACTATATTATTAATATTTTATTATTTATATAGCGCCATCATATTTTTTTCTCCTTTATCATGCATTAAACAGATACCAGTATTTACCACCTATTCACTGTCATTAATGCTGTTGCTATATTTCATCATACAGTATTCCATCGCACAGTATCAAGTATTCCACCTATTTCAATGTCTACTTGAAGAATTGTTCTTTAATTGTAAAAAAAAAAAACATCAAATTTGAAATTCTCTAAATTTTCCACCTTTCCCATCATTAGACCAAATTACCTGAGCTGGAAGAATAGGTAGGAGGAATAGACTTGGAGAATTTGCCCAGTTTGGCTATTGTGGCCTTAAATTTTAAATTCCGTTTGAATTCCTGACAATCTCTCTTCAGTGAATAACTATGAGTACAGGACTGAGGTCATCATTTTGAAACTCGACCACCAGAAGGAATTTCAAATGCCAACGCCAAATTATCCAAACTGAGAACTTGGAGACTATTTTTGTAAATTGGCTATTTTAATCTGTGATTTGGAATTTACTTTGCACACTTTAGTAAACAATACTATTATAATAAGTCAATGAAAAAAAACCTTGACATTTTGGTAAGATACCTGAACATGTAGATTGTAGATTTAGAATGAATGTGCATGATGCAATTATTTGTTATTCTGGAATAGGGAAATATGTTTCTAAGTATTTACAAATATTAGTATTATAATAGGAGCTTCCTATGACGATGAATGTAAAATCAGAGATGATGTTATCATATTTGTGTGTCAGCCTTGTGTAATCAGGATTCATTTCACAACATGACAGGGGATTACTGTACAAGGACCCATGCCACCATACACAAGCATATCCTAAATAATTAACCATCTTCCACACCATGAGCATCTGAGCACAATCTTGCGCAGTCATGTACAGATCTTATATGGAGAATATGTCAGTGATACATTGCTTCATGTTAAAAATACACAGTAATTTGTTCTTTTAACTAGCGTTATAATAATCTGTATTCACCAGCTTTCAGGGACATTTGTAGGTGTTTAAGAAGCAAATAATAAATATAATACAATATAAGAAAAAAAAGTGCATTTATTTTTCTATTTATTTTTTTTATTTAAAAATATTTTTTTCCTTTGTGAGTGTTTAGTACAAACTTTCACTTTTCTGCAGAATTACGCACAAGGTTATATATTCACTGGCGTGTTTAAAATGTCAACTTTTAAAAGTGTATTTAAAATTTTAGACCCCAAAAAATCTAAACTAGAAAAATTCTCCAACTTAGCTGTTTCAGTTCAAGTAGTTTTACCATATATATATATATATATATATATATATATATATATATATTTTTTTTTTTTATATATATTCACTGTCAAAGTTATTCACGAAGACTGAATTCTAAGTTAACTTGGGGAATTTCTCTAAATCTAATGTTTTGGACTAAATGTTGAAATATTAACTTTCATTCTCTTTGAATTCTGGACAGTTCACATATTAATAATTAAATATTTGGGCTGCATATGCACCCACGGAATGACACCGTAGTTGGCTATGTCTACATTATAGTCTATTCCAGAGGTGTATAGTCTTAGCCCCCAGATTTCTTGAAACTCCATTGCTCTTAATTCTGAGTTAACCTTCAGATATTCATTTTCATCTAACCTACATCCTGCCAAACCCAGGGCATTCTAACAACACAATTTGTTCTCAGCAGTAGTATGGCCGGTAGTATGTTCCTTACAGTTTGATTTGATCAACTTGCCAAGCGTTTTGTTGATTTTCTTTAAGGTTGAAAAACAATCTACATCAATCCAGATAGTACCAAACATTTTTTTTCTAAATGTCGTGGCTATTACCATTGTTCCAGGGCTGAAGTTGTAGCTGAAATGTCTCTAAACACAATCCATGATACGCCAGCCACCCTCAAAATCGTGTATAAAATCTTTAGTTGTATAAACAACACAGAAATAAAGTAGGGACATAGCAATGCTAAACATGATGAAGCATATCCCAGGAAGACAGCCTAACAGGTTTTGTGCAGTAAGGCAACTTAATCTTAGGCACTTAACTGACAAATAGAATGAATAGAAAATTGGGATAAAACATTTTAAATTGTTGTAAACAACTTGGACATCTAAAGGGAGGTTCTACTGTTTCCATTCACTTCCATTGTGATTGTTGCATTATGACAATCGTGTCAAATCCATGGAATTTACTTGAATGGAAGGGATGGCGACTATCTTTTGATACACATATTACAAATGAGAATGTTCAAACAACTTTCAAATAAGTAAAACATTATTTAAATTACATAGCCAGAAATTCATTAAAACAGTCAATATAATAAACGTGAAGAAAGTGCTGCTAAAATCACCAGGTATTGCGCTACTTCACACAACATAAAACATTAGGTACACACAATATTACCACCAATATGGCTTGATTTAAAACGTGCAATAAATGCAGGAACAGGTTATGGTGTATTACGTCCCACCTTGAAACTTAAAGTGGACATTTCCATTACGGAATAAAAATGGCGTTAGGAACAGAGACTGGAAGAGACATCATACTCCTTTGTGTGATGATGTCAGAATGGGAGGACACGATGATAAAATGAAAAGTGACAGAACAGGAAGTGGGAAAAGCCATTAAAAAAGATAATAATGCTATTTAAAGGGACACGGTAGTCACTATAACCATTTCACCTTATTGAATTGGTTATAGTGTCTGGAGTCCCCATGTACTGTCGCACCATTCAGTGTTAGACCATTTTAGAGTAGTTTAACACTAAATAAGGGTCCCTGGCCACATTACTTTGGTGTCATACCTATTGGTGCTCTGATAGGCTAAACGCAGTCAGCTGACTCTCTCAGCCAATCACAGCTGCCCACTGTTGGCGCTCTGATAGGCTATTGTTGGAGGTCTGATAGCCAATTACTGCTCCTACCAGAGTTGGAGCTCTAATAGGCTAAAAGCAGTCAGCTGACACTTTCAGCCAATCACAGCTGCCTATTGCAGCTAAAGTTAATACTTTCTCATTGGCCAAATCAGCACAGATGGGATGGGCTGCTGGGGACTTTCGGTTAGCAATAAAACATAACAACATTAACAATGTTTAATGCTGACTCAAATGACGGTACCAGCGGACTCCAGACACTATAACAAGTTTAATGAGATAAAGCAGAAACAGTGCCTTCCGTGTTCCTGTAAGGATAAACTTGAGATATTGATAGCATGCACCTTGAAGAAGATTTTACTAAGTCGAAAAGCGTTGTGCTTATTTCTGTTTGATTTAAATCTTCTTTTAATAAATTCACAAAAAAATGGAACCTGCTCAGGCAGAGGAAGAATATGGCCAACATTTAGACAGAATTTATGTGTGTTTATTGTGGGCTTTCCCCTATTGTCATTTATTTGTGTATTCATTAAACAGTCATAGTCTGGACTTTACTGTATTCTGTTTATTATTCTTGTATTCTCTTTTTTATGTTTCATGCATCATTGCTTTAAGCAGGAAGGCGATACAGAACGTCCATCAGGCCTCAGAGAAACAGATATATTAGATCTTATTTATCTAGATGTAATGTCCTGTCATCACCTCTCTTAAACTGTCATAGTTTTTGGCAAACAGAACTTGTAATATACAATAGGAATTGTGCCCTTCACTGCCTGAATCTTACAGCACATTGTGAATTCTAAGCTTAGTCTATAAATATGCCTCACACTGCCATCATACATACATGACATCTGTCATTTAAAAAAGGCAAAAAAAGATCTTGTGCCAGTGACTTGCCTTAAGGGAATATTTCATCAACATATATAATATTTTTTATATAAAGCACATCCGCATGTGGTACATTTAATATCTTTGCTTTCCTACAATTTAAGTGTAACACATATTACATTATTTAGCTATTGATGTATGAAAAAAAAACACAGTTGACTTATAATTATTTGTAATTATTTGTTTATGCAATTTTCATGCATTTCATGTGAACTATTGCTCTAAACTATGTGGCCCAATCTGAGTGTTCATTAAACTGTATAGTCAGTGAACAACACATTCCAACTCACACTAAAATGTTATATCCTCATTGACTTTAATGAGGAATTGTAATGTCTGTGAAAATTAAACCAATGAATAAACGTAAAGCCACAGGAAAATATTCACAACTTTTATTTTGGCAAAAAAGTAATATTTTAGTTAAATACTATAAACAGTAATTTGAAAACATATATTGACTGACAATATATTACTTTTTCTTATTGACAACATAATTTACACTGATCACCCACAATATTAAATCCACTGATGTGTGTGTGTGTGTCACGGCTGCTAGTGTGGTCCAACATGCAGAAACTATGTAAACATATACATAAAAAAGGAAAGGAAATAAAAGGACAGAGCGTAAACTGGACCTAGAATGGCTGGACTAATACGCTAGAGACAGAGAAAGGTCAAAGGGAAAGCCGAGGTCAAGGAAGCCAGAAATACTCAGATACCATTTAAACAAGCCAAGTCAGGGGAACCAGAATTCGGAATAAACAGGGCAAAGCCAAGATCAGGATACCAGGAAGTAATATAAGATAAGATAAACGCACTCTAGGGAACCAGGAACAGGAAACCACGACAGGGCAAGGTACTGGGGCGAATTAGGGATTTAAAATATCCCTCTCTAGGCTCTGATTGGTCAGAGGGTGACCTCTGACCCCAGAACGTGCACATGCATTTATGTTGTGATGTCACGCGCACGTTCGTATAAATATTGGGGGTGGAGCCATGGATGGACGCAACCTCATGGTCGGCACCATCTTGGATTTCCCCAAGCGGCGTGGAGGAGCTGTTCCCGGTTCGCCGCTGAGCAGGTAAGCTCAGTGAGTTGGTGCGGTCATGCCGGTCGGGCACGGACGCACATGGTGGCGAGCCAGGGGCCGTGACAGTGTGTGTGTGAGGGGTGGCATTGGCAACGACAAGCCAAACCAGACATGCTTTTGAAGAGCTCCTACACAGCTCCGCGATTAATCAAATCCTCTTAAGATCGCCACCAGTTATATATTTATCTTTCTTTACCCACCACGCACCAGACACAACACATGGAATGCAGGCACAAGAGGTCCAGCCACCCAGAAGACTCAGGTATGTCAGATATCCAGCTCTCTTTTGAGAGGCCTGCAGAGCAGCCACCATTCAAGATAGCAATGAGGCTAAGGCCTCAAAAGAGTCACAGGGTGATGCTAGTTTGATGGACTCGGTCGGCTCAGGAGGAATATACAGGGAGTCTGAGTTGGATGATGACTCTTCCCCATCTACTAAATGGGACATTAAGAGGCTGCTGCTAGAGCTGAGGCAAGTGTGGAAAGCAGATCTGCAAGAGACACAAAATAAAATCACAAAAATCAAGGATGTTGAAACAAGAGAGAAGGTTAGAGACAGTGAGACAGAGGAGACCAAGAGTCAGGTAGAAGAGTTTCTTGAATTTCATGTTTTGTAAGCAAATTGGGCATGCAAAAAAGAGTGACTGTGACAAGGGTCATATAGTGATGGCTAGACGACTGGGTCAGAGCATCTCCAAAACGACAATTCTTGTAGAGTGTTTTCGGTATGTGTATACTCCCCCTTGCTACTTGCCTTTATTTATACTAATTACTTTTTATTTATTGTGTCTACTCTCAATACCTTAGTACCTCATTTTTGTTTTCTCCTGTCTGTGATGCTTGTGGCCTGGCTATTTGTGGGATCTTTTCACTGATGAATTGTGCTTAAATTAGCTTAGCAACTGAAATGGAACTTTGTTTAATCTCATGCTTTGCCCATTGCAGAAATTCATCAATTATCACACTTCCCATAAGAAAAAGTATTCCCTACATTTTTATTATGTATAACCAAAAAAACCCAAGGTGAATTGCAAACAAATATAAAGAAATGTATAGAATGTAGGGGAAATAATTATGTATTTAAAAGCAAAACCTGATCATTGACACAGTGACTTTAATATTATTTTTTAGCCCTGATAAACACAAGTTTGTTAAATATAGGAGATACGCTTCATGGTATACTGTCTTTCGTTCACTGGTCTTTTGCTAATCTGAATAACTATAAAAAATTCATAAACGTTTAAACATGAAAAAAAATACACGAAATACGTAAGCATCATATTTAAAATCCCATGAAGTGGCTGTTACCATTTAAACAAAAGCCGAACGTTTGTGAACTTGCCGTCTCAGTAGTGACGGAGAGTTTGTTTCTAGTTTGCAACTTGTTTGAACAGCTCACAAGACAATTAAATTAAACAGTCTGGATTTGATGTGGTCCAACAGACATACTGAATCGTGTCAGGTAGGACATCTAACTTCTATAATCTTCTTGGTCATATTTATTTCCATTTAAAAGCTGAATGTATAATTTAATAAGACTTTCATTTAATGGTTTACTTAATACTAACTCACTGGAACATTAGGGGTGTGGTACATGAGACAGTGAAACGCGTGGGTGTATCTAAGGGGGTCAATTACAAAGTCCATCACTTTGAAGAAGTCAGTATTTGCATGCCGTATGGTACAGGAAATGAGTCCAAATTACGTGAAAACCATTTCAGCCTTTCAAAGCAAGTGACTTGCTTTGAACTATGTAACCATGTTACAGAAATAGTGGATTATATTACAGTCCTCATGGCTCTTTGACAACAATATCATGAACCTCTGGTCCCTGAAGACTTGCAGATGGAATTGGCCACCCAGCCCACCATGACTGGACAAATTGTCAACATAATAGTAAACAGTTGCCCATTCATCATGAATCATACAGGAAGAATACATACGTGATGCAAGGACTTTAAAGACCCTGGGGTTCTATAGATTTAACCTAGAATGGAAAATCTAAAAGGGCAATTTGTTTAGACAACATATTGGTTAAATGATTTGCTTTTGTATTATCAGTGATAAGGTTACAGTATTTCCAAAAATCAATATGCTAGTGTTTCTGCCAGTTGGTAATTGTATTTATATTTTGCTTGCTCAGAAATGCAAGGCATTTCTAAGTTGATTTCGGCATGAGAGCTTATTAAAAAATAATGCTCAGGAAATGATTTGAGCTGACACAGCACATTACCGCAATCAGTACAGCAGAGAAGATCCCATCAACCTCTTGCTCCGGGGGCGAAGTAGAGTGAAGGCGACTTGGATGGTGCTGTCATTATTAATCAGCAATATAAGCTGAATTCCAGCATGAAAAGCATTGTTGGATCAGTTTGGCTTTTCATTCATATACATTTCATAAGTTTGTAAACACCAATATGATAGTTTCAGCTGAAGTGCTCGGTATTGAGTGCTCCTGTGGCTTTTATTCAACCCTTTAGAAGGACACTATAAACACCAAATCAACTTTAGCTTAATGAAGCAGTTTTTGGTGTATAATAATGCCCCTGCATAGATATTGCCTGCTGAGCCCTACATGCACTGATGCAGTCAGCTTAGCTATAATTCATTCATCTTCCGGTGCAACCCATCTTGGGCAATTACTGGAAATAATAATTGCTGCATGTACTTAAACCGACACTATCACAGTGCTTGGTTACTTTCAGGAACCTCCATATGGTTATTTCTATAATGCCTCATTAAATAAACTAGTTGTAACAAATGTAATACTCTTTCCATATAGGGTACGTTTGCCTTTACAAAGTGCATAAGCAGAGGCAATTGTACCTTGCAGCAGCCATGATGAAGAGGTTAATTATCTGTCTATAGACTTATTTATCTATTATATACAAATACTTATAATGCTTTTTCAAATGATTTCAAATAAAAGATTTTTAATAAGATTATTAATAATAATTAATACATAACGCAGTATGGTTTTTTTTTTCTGTTTTTATGGAAGCATACCACAGATCTTTGTAGTTTTAACTACTTTTTAGAAGAACGAAACAAAAGTTAATTTTCCATTAACATTTGATTGCACTAGACAAAGACTATGGGAAAATTAAAGCTGTGCCGATTAAATGTGTTCTTTTTGAGATTACCTCTGAGATCTGTGCATTTTACTATATTTGATATGGTGACTTTCAACCTCTTTATTGATGTTTGCAACAGTTGTGAACTCATATAACTCTTTAATGATACCTTCATACCAGATCAGCAGCAAACGCAGTCAACATAGCTTGCTAATCCAATTAAATGATTATTAAAGAATCAGGCTTCCTTCAATGAAATGACTTCCTCAAACCTTTATCCACGATTTAGCAAACATTACCAAGTGCTAAAGCACCTTACTGTCAATTTAGATTACATGTCTATGAGGTATCTTACAGCTTTTTAAGTCTTATGCGGACATTAGAACGCACAAAGCAGAAAATTCTCTGTTACAGATATGTAAACAAATATACAGGAGACACAGTATAATTTGCAACAACAATACATCTAACATAGCATATCAAGATACATGATAGACAGACAGACAAAGAGAGAGAGATGGATGGATAGATGGATTGATGGGTGGACAGACAGGTAGAGGATTGGATGGGTAAATGGATGGATGGATGGGTAGATGGATGTGTGGATAGACAGGTAGAGGAATGGATGGGTAGATGGATGGATGGATGGATGAATGGATGGATGGATGCATGGACAGATGGGTAAATGGATGGATGATGTGTAGGTTGATGATGGATGGATGAATGGACAGGTGGGTAGATGAATGGATGAATGAGTAGATTGTTGTGTGGACAGACAGGTAGAGGAATGGACGGGTAGATGGATAGATAAACAAATAGATGGATGGATGGATGATGGGTAGGTAGATGAATGGATGGATGGACAGGTGGGTAGCTGGATGGATGGACCTAAGAACACTTTTTCATTTTAAACTAACTTTCCCACCAGTGACATGGGTCAGGATTGAACAAAGGTAGACCAAGCACGGTAAAGTTCACAGAAAATGCTCTGATCTACAGTTATTATATAAAAAGCGGTGTATGGGATAAAGTGCATAAACAGTGCAGGTCAGCCACTCCAAATAAGAGATCACTCCCAATTCACAAAAATGTATACAAATATACAAACAGTATAGTTCAAAAACATATACCAGTGGGGGCACAACAATCACAAATTGTGCGTATATTTACCATGTATATTTCATGTTGATCATATAAAGAAAAGAATAAAAAACATACATAGTGAAGTATTTAATGGTTAATGGTTACAGTTATTTCATGGAAAATGGGAGTTATTGGTTTAAGCCATTCACTAAGTGCAATTACATTTTTTTTAAATCTCTTTATTGATTTAAAACAGTATACAAACAAATTCTCTTCGCATCCACCTGAACAAAATTACATTTGAAACAAAACAACACCAAACAAAATAAAATGTAAACATTATGTCTGTATGTGTTAATATGCCACGTGCAGCAAATGCAGTTTCCAAGATAAATCTCTTTCAAAGGGTATTGTTTTTGCAGCCAGGCTACACATTTGAAGTGATGCAAGATCTTTTCTTCTTTTTTCAAATAGTTTTTTATGAAATAATTTTCTAAATTCTTACACAATAATAACAACAAAAAAAGAAAATTATTATAACAAGATATAACAACAGAAAATATATAGTATGGTTTCGTTTGTCCAAATTTTTAAACAATATATTTTTTCACAATATCTTCCTACATAGTCCAATGATATTTATGATAATGATAATAATGGATCACCTCAAAAGAAAGGATAAGGGCACTCCAAAGGTTCAATTTCAGGCAATTTATTGTCACCAGAATGTGCAAAACAACATTTCGACCAGTGCGGTCTTTATCAAGCTGTTATCTAATGATAATAATGGAGGAAGGTTTCCTAAGAGAAATTTTGTATGTTTTATTTTACAATTTTAAATATAAGATCTCTCTGATAGATGGTATATTAGAGGAATTCTTATAACAGGGTATAGAAAATGTGACAGCTATATGAATTTGCCCGTGGATTTCTTCTTCAATTTTTGCGAAACAGATCTCTTACTGCATTGGCTCTGTGCAACATGGTTCAGAAAACATACAGTATTACTAACCACTTGTTATCACCTACAATGATGAATATTTACCAATTTAAAAAAATATATTATTTTCAAATACACTGATGTTACATGAGTCTTGACAAGGACAAACTGAGAAGACAAGCCTTTTTTCCTTCTGTTTCTCCACTGCATTTACTATCTATGAGTCCTTTGATGATGGTGAGGGATAAATACAACCATTCATTTTGCAACAGACAATATCTTACTGTACAATTGCTAAAAACTGAAACACTCGAAGGCATCTCTTTCAGCAAAATAATCACCATTTATAAAGCAAGCTACAAATACATCCACTATTTCTTTGGAGGCCAATAATGTCTGGTAAATTTTGTTAAAGTTCAGCACCATGTTTAACAACGCTGTGCTGTGGATATTTTTAAAATGAACATCAAAGACTAAGAATATTTAAGCCAACCGAATTAAATGAAAAATAGGCAGAAGCAGAAATGTATTTGCTCACTTATTTCCAGTCTAGACAATTTTGTTAAAAGGTATAAAACATTGGTGATTATTACCTTCCAAGAACAGAAATAATAATCTATGAATGCAAATATAAGATTTTTTACACTTAGCTGATATCAAACTAAATGGAATTAGAACAAAATTACATGTCCTTCTCTGGAATATTTCTCAGGAATATACTGTAGGAACATCAAACAGAATTCAAAATTAATTTCAAACTTAAAGCCATAATTGACTTTTATAATTCTGCTATTTTGGCCTTAATTTTAAAATTCACTTGGTATATGAAAAAAAACTGCAAAAATGAGAGCCATGGTGTCTATTTGCAGCAAGCTGCCCAGGGAACTTGCAAGTCCCTGTGCTAGTACATAAAACCAATGTATCAAGGGATATGACAATTCAAAAAATTAATTAGCCTCTGCACCAATCCAAAGATATCTGACCAGGCTATGCCAGTAATCTGAAAGATATAATCCAGATAGTAGCTGTGAAGAAAGAAGACTCTTCATTCAAGATTTTGTAGGGCCATTTGTTGACTTTTATGTTTTATTAGTTCGGTAGATGAAATTACCGAACACCGATCACCCCCCTGGCTCATTATCTACAAAGGAAACTGTCAGTTGAGTGCTCTCTCTGGGTGGCCGCCGTTTGTATAGCCGAACACCATGTGGAAGAGAAAACGTTGGCCATCTTGTTTGCACAAAAGGAGGCAGCGGAACTAGGTCGTCAATAGTGATGTCCCGAACGGTTCGCCAGTGAATAGTTCCTGGCGAACATAGCGTGTTCACGTTCGTCACGGATGGCGAACATATGGGATGTTCGGTCCGCCCCCTATTAATTTACTAATACTAAGTAAAATTACTTAGTATTAGTAAATTGTGCCCCTACTCGCAATACCGCGAGTAGGGGCATGTCTATTAAACAGTGAGCAGCCTGTGGCTGCTCACTGTTAAAAAAAAAAAAGGGTCCCCCCCCCGGTGGGGGCCCTAAATATTAATAGGGGAGGACCTATTGTCCTCCCCCCGGCCCCCACCCCTGAGCGGTGGGGGCCCTAAAAATAACAATAACTGGGGGACCTACTGTCCCCTGGGTGGGGGCCCTAAAATTAACAATAAGGGGGGGACCTATTGTCCCCCCCAGCCCCCACCCCTTAGCGGTGGGTGGGGGCCATAAATACAAAGGGGGGGACCCTAGTCACCCCTCCCCCCAAAAAAAATGATCTCCCTACCTACCCCCCTCACCCTAAAAATAATGAGGGGGGGACCTTTAACTAAAAACCTGTAAAAAAAATTACATAAAAATA
This sequence comes from Pelobates cultripes, assembly GCA_933207985.1. Taxonomy (NCBI): domain Eukaryota; kingdom Metazoa; phylum Chordata; class Amphibia; order Anura; family Pelobatidae; genus Pelobates; species Pelobates cultripes. The sequence continues at coordinate 332,038,787 of OW240914.1, read as the reverse complement.
ACTTACCATTTGATGTTTTCTTTCTTCTACAATCTTCTATTTTAGCCCCAAAAAAGGCCAAATAAAAAGCCATAAGAACTGACGCAATTAAAAAAAACAAAAAACGAGTGCACAAAAAAATAATCCATCTCCACCCATGGAGGGCTCTACGCAGTCTGAGCTCTGCAGGGCGGGGGAAGACTTATAAAGCCTTGCCACGCCCTGCAATTAGGCTAAGAATACTCTGATTGGCTGGTTTAAGCCAATCAGAGTGCTCTTTGTCATTTTACACAGCGTGGGAAAATTAAAAAGAACTTTCCCACGCTGTGTAAAATGACACAGAGCACTGTGATTGGATGGCTTGAAATCCATCCAATCACAGTGCTCTGTGTCATTTTACACAGTGTTGGAAAATTTAACTTTCCCACGCTGTGTAAAATGACACAGAGCACTGTGATTGGATGGATTTCAAGCCATCCAATCACAGTGCTTTGTGTCATTTTACACAGCGTGGGAAAGTTCTTTTGAATTTTCCCACGCTGTGTAAAATGACAAAGAGTACTCTGATTGGCTTAAACCTCCAGCGATGATCTTATAGTAGATCTTCTCATTCACTCCAAGTAAAGAGAAAAATAGATAGTGTAGATGGTACAAAATGTAACAATTTATTATAAATAAGTTGCACTTACAATGTTGCAAGTTAAAACCAGCGTGTCTCCACACCAGGTGGTATCCACATGCAATAGCTGATCCAATAGCAGCACAGGATTTCAGACAGCAGCAAAAAATGAAGAGTACAGATAAACAATTAAAATAAATAAAATAAAAAGTTCCAACGCGTTTCGTCCGTCTTGGGACTTCCTCAGGGATGTGTAGTACTGATGAGAATGAGAATCCTCTTTTATATCCACCATTATATCCGCATGACGTCACTTCCGGTTTCACGGACCCGATGTAAAACAGCGATTCTTGAATGTTAGTAGCAGTTACAGCTGAAAACACTCTCCCCACTGATATATTGGTTCCACAACAGTTCAGCAAAGGACAAAAATTACACCCAAAATTATGCATATAATACAATAATCACCATAGAGATGAAGAGTATCAACATTGGAGATGTTATAAATGATACACAATATAAGTATTAAAAATTAAAAAATATATATATATTTCTCACAGCCTAATTTATATCAATTTAAATTACCAAAGTACAATGTTTTTAACAATAGAATTTATAAAAATAAAAAACTTATTGTTTGGAAATATAAAAAACAATATAAAAAATGATATAAAGAAGCATTTATCAAATCCATTTGTTGTCACTCTCCATCTCTTTACAAAAACACATCCTTTTGTATAAAAAACTATAATATACAATATTATATATGGATAACAGACATTTTGTATATATTATTAAACTCTATGTATTGAAAAGATTATATGAGAGAAAAAAAAATTTTATATGAAAGAAAATTTCTGAAATTAGAAAACAAGTGTTAATAATCAAGTATGGACCAATCGAAAAAATAAATAAATAAAAAATAATAAAAATAAAAATAAATATAAATATAAAAATAAATATAAAAATAAAAATAAAAATGAAAATAAAAATAAATATAAAAATAAAAATAAAAATATAAATAAAAATAAATGAAAATAAAATGAAATGAATAGAAAAAATGAAAAAAATGAATAGAAAAAAATGAATAGAAGAAAATAATAATAATAATAAAAATAAAAAATAAAAATAAATGAAATAAAATAAAAAAAATGAAATAAAATAAAATTAAATCAATCCAACTAGATTTATTTCTTGATTTAAACCAAATTTTAAAGTTTTTAAATTGAAAATCCACTGTGCTTCTTTTGTGTTTAGTGAAATTTCTGTATTTCCACCTCTCCAGTGTTTATCTATTTTGTCTATCCCAATTGTTATAAAAGTATTCCACTGAAAAAGTGGACAGTGGGCACAATGTTTGGATACACTATGTTCTAGTTTTTTATTTTTTATATTTTGAAAGTGTTCTTAGCCTAATTGCAGGGAGTGGCAAGGCTCTATAAGCCTTCCCCCGCCCTGCAGAGCTCAGTCTGTGCGGAGCCCTCCATGAGTGAAGATGGATTATTTTTGTGTGCGCTCGTTTTTTTTTTTGTTTTTTTTTTAATTGCGTCGGTTCTTATAGCTTTTTATTTGGCCTTTTTTGGGGCTGAAAAAAGAAGATGGTAGAAGAAAGAAAACATCAAATGGTAAGTTATTTTTATGTAATTTTTTTTTAAAGGTTTTTAGTTAAAGGTCCCCCTCTCATTATTTTTAGGGTGAGGGGGGTAGGTAGGGAGATCATTTTTTTGGGGGGGAGAGGTGACTAGGGTCCCCCCCTTATTGTTATTAGGGCCCTCACCTACCGCTCAGGGGTGGGGGCCGGGGTGGGGGCAGTAGGTCCCCCCCTTATTGTTAATTTTAGGGCCCCCACCCACTGCTCAGGGGTGGGGGCGGGGGGGACAATAGGTCCCCCTATTATTGTTATTAGGGCCCCCACCCACTGCTCAGGGGTGGGGGCTGGGGGGGACAGTAGGTCCCCCCCTTATTGTTATTTTTAGGGCCCCCACCCGCCGCATAGGGGTGGGGGCCAGAGAGGGGGAGGACTGTAGGTCCCCCCTCATTATCTTTATGGCCCCCACCCGCCGCCCAGGGGTGGGGGCCGGGGGGGAGGAGAGTAGGTCTCCTCCCCCCCCTTCAACCACTATTGTGGCCAGAAAGAGTCCCTGTGGGTTTTAAAATTCGCCTGCCTATTGAAGTCTATGGCGGTTCGCCAGGTTCGCCCGGTTCGCGAACATTTGCGGAAGTTCGCGTTCGCGGGTCGCACACAGAAAATTTTATGTTCGCGACATCACTAGTCGTCAAGTGTCTGGAACTAAAATCGGACACTTGACATCCAGGATACCGGTAAAAACATACGAACACTTGTTCGTTAGTTTAATTCCCACAAACAAGGGGAACAATCGCTCCTATGAGCCAGGGGGCTCCGTTCGTGCTTTCATTAATTTATTTGACTTTATTGAAATAGACCGACCGCACAGCCTAAACTCATGGAACTGTTTTGGGCAGGAGCCCCATGTGCGGTCGATAAAATGGGACTTCCATACAATTCGAAAACCTCTGAACTGATCTGGGTGATTTTTTAATATATTGGTCACCCAGATCAGGGCTATCATGTCATTTATAGGGATACCATGTGTTTTAGGGTACTTTCCAAGTTTTTGGGTAAATTAGTTTTTTCTACCTGGAGATAATTGGGTTATCCTTTAGCTTACCTAATTATCTCACATGCAGAGACGAGGGGATTGTATGTTTGCAGTGGGAATGTTTCACTTTGTCAATGTATTGTGATTGGTTGTAACTTTTGTGTCCTGGTGCCCCACAAGCTCCAGGTGGGAGGTCCCCTTGCATGGGGACTTGCATAAAAGCCAGTGTGGCATCAATAAACCATTATTCCTGTTGTACACTATCTACTGGCTGGGGAGAAACTACTTGGAAGCTGCATTTGTCTAGAACTATTCGTATCTACACCCGAACTGAAGCTATAATCACTAAGGCTCAGCAGTTCCGGAGGAATAGGCGAACAAGGTACTATAACTACCAACGTTCGTAACAGTAGTCACCTACTAAACCTGGGAAAACATTATCCATATAGATGAGTCCTTACCTTAAGGGCTAAGCTCTCAGTAATTTGTTCTCTGTAATTGCACACAAATACAAGATTTTCATTTTCATCTATGAAAAATTATGGTAACCCATATTGACAAATATAGCAAAACTTAACTTTTATTAGAAACTACATAAACACTTGCTTCTGACACTATCAAATCTATTTACAAAAAGTTGTGCAAAAAATATTTTTGTGTAATTTCTCCTGCCCAAGTCAGAACATAATAAGAAAGTAAAGTGTATCAAGTGTATTGCAAAAAAAAATGTTTTTTTTATGGGGTTATTGCATGTTTTGGGGTCCCTGTGATATGATTTATAATACTGTATTTCTCGGTCTGTGATAATTATATTAACCATTGTGTTCAGTAATAATATCACAGGCAGAGGGGAGGATTTTGTGTGGGAGTGTCTGTGTGTATTGTATGCATTGATTGGTTGAATTTCAAAACCCTGTGGGCAGTACTATGTTTGTAGAATGTGAATAAAAGAGGTTGTATGTGCCAGTACAGGCAGTTGGAGTGCCGTCTCTTATTGGGGGAATCTGCTACAAGGGATTGCTATGCTCTGCATACTCTCTTGATTTATTCACTGCTAAGCTCTTGTAAGAGCTTGTTCCTGTCCTGTTCTCTGAAGGAGTCCATGGTGGTTATGGTGTAGGCTAGAGTGCTTGGAGCCCTCAGGAAGTGCTAGGAGCATCCTTCAACAGAGATACCCAGTCGGGGTGCCAGGTGATCCGTTACCGCAAGTTTTTATGTAGTTGTAATAAATGTTAAGTTTCAGTACAAGATCTCAGTTAGGCAGGAGAAATAAAAGTATCACCCAGTGACATCTAAGAGTTAAAGTTGGTATATAGCTGCAGCAATTTATGCAACTCACTGCAGATCCAATGATTAATTAAAGGTAGACAAGGACTGCAAGCATTAGTGTGTATAGTGTAAAGTATCTATTTAAAGGGATACACCAAGCAGAATAACCACCTTAGTGATTTGAAGTGATCATGGTCCCTGGAGTTTGTACGTGAAGTGCTATGAATTTGATGCACATACAGAGTTTAACCTTTTTGCTGACAGAGGTGTCACTTTACTTCTACAGCATCATTAGGGTGTGCTCAGCCAGCGTAGACTTCCAGACTGGCTAATACCAATTCTGTGCAACTTTCATTGCACAAAATACCAGTTTTTCTTTGAGTGTTTTCAGCTGACGCTCTCCGACAATGAGTTGTGACGGCCTAAGCCTCTGCAGCATTGCAAAAACTGGAAGAGTATCACCAGAGCACCAGGGTCCCAGGAAGACCCATTGCTAAATGGTCTGCCCCATTACTGGGAAACTGGGCCAGGGTACTTATAACCCTTACTGCGAACTTAAATGGTTGTCATGTTTGGAGTAATCCTTTAAGCTTTGTTCATTTCCAGCTAATCATTACTTTCTCTTGTTTTCCTTATTTCTCTTAATATTTTTTAAGTAGATAATTATATCCACTTTATAATGGTTGATATTATTGTATATATTCATCTGGGGAGAAAGAACTAAAAAGTATCAGCAAACCATAAACACCATTAGCTGACTAGCTGACTATTTACTGGAAAGGAAATGTGGTTTAAAGTGTGTGTTCTTTTACAAGATGGGTTTGTAAGGAAGTCTTTTCCCCAGTGGAACACATGGCTAACGTTCAGAAATTCTTCCTTTAAAATCAAAAAACCTATTAAGTTTTCTAGCTGGAACTATAATTTTACAGATAAGCATTTCTGCTTTTATATTATGGTAAACTAAACAGCCATTACAATTTAATGAACAGAATCTATTTTTGAAGACTTAGATTAAATTTGAGTAAGTGGCTAATTAATAAAACATTTAGATTCAGTTACATAAGACACAAACCAAAATCACCATAATGTTAAGACAAAAGTTTAAAGGCACATTCTCAGCATCCTAACCACTACAGCCAACTGTAGTGGTTATGGTGCCATGAGTGCCCTGGAGCACTTCTTGGGAAAGTAATTAAATTGTTAGCTAACTGCCCTCAGGGAATGAGCTAAATGCTGCATCGCTGGGTTAGCTCATTACAGAAAACTTCTGACTGCACGAAAGGAGGTGATACGTGGCTGGTAGAACCCAGGTAAGTTGTCAAACCAGTCGCACTCCTGGCACCATATCTGCTATGTTTTGATGTAGTGGTTATGGTGATCAGAGTGTTCCTTTAGACTAAAGTAAGCTCACACTTATATTAAGCATTTCAAGCAGTTCACTTTAAAATTTTATTTTAAAGTGTAATTTATTAGTTATGTTTGCTAAAAGAAAATCTCTGATAGAATTGAAACCAATAATGCAAATGAAACAAGGCGGGCACACTCGACTAAACAACAAAATAGCCCCAGGAAAAGGCTAATATAATAAATACTGGGTGCTCACCCACATAAGGCTCTATCCCCTAAAGAACCCAAACTACATAACAGTGTGAACAGAGTAAGGAGCACAACCATAAATCTTTATATATATGAAAAAAATCTTTATTAAATGGGTATATACTATAGGACTGTCTCTTTAAATATTATCCACAGAGGTACAAAGTCATGCTATTCAAAAGCATTTACCAGAAAAGCAATGATATAGGCAAATATAAACGCTCAATGCTTAATAAATGAATGAAAGAAATATCATGCAAACAGTCCACTATAATACTAGTATAATGAAAACCCAGACAAAGGCTCCCTTGACAAAGGCTTTTCAGCCGAAACGTTGGGGGTTTCTTGATTGACTCTGTCCCTACTTCTCACTGAATTTGGTATGGTTTGCTGCAATTTTTTTATATGTCTGGGTTTTCATTATACTAGTATTATAGTGGACTGTTTGCATGATATTTCTTTCATTCATTTATTACGCATTGAGCGTTTATATTTGCCTATATCATTGCTTTTCTGGTAAATGCTTTTGAATAGCATGACTTTGTACCTCTGTGGTTATATTTAAAGAGACAGTCCTATAGTATATACCCATTTAATAAAGATTTTTTCATATATATAAAGATTTATGGTTGTGCTCCTTACTCTGTTCACACAGAATTGAAACCAATGTCAGGCATTAAATGTTTCAAATAAATGTGTGCGTAGAGTACTTGCAGCAGTACAGAAATCTTGTACACCTGCATATTAAAAAAATAAAAAGCATGTTCTTTTTCCCTTTTATCACACATATTTTCATAGCAATACAGGTGAAAAAGTGCCATAATTTGCCAATTTTATTTAAAGTGGCAAAAATAACACATAAATAAAATGTAATTTATTGGGTTCTAATGATAACCCAAAGTCCTAGATTAATATTTAGCGATATTGTTTTAGTTTTTCTTTTCCTTAGGTCATGGAAGGATTTTAAATTACAAATTCAGAACATACTCGTGCAAAGTATTACAATAACTTTGAATCACTGTTAGAGTTTTAACTCCCCCCTTTAAGAGTCTACTAGAGACAGCTCTAATCCTTGATGGCACTCTGGTCTCTTTAAAGGTGACTGCCCATTTTTATCGCTCATAAACAAGAGTATCACAGAGCACTCTATTTTGGTTTAGAAATCTAAGCATTAGTGTCTGTTTGTCAAGTTATGCTGCTCTTTCTGCTGATAATCCTCCAAGGGTGATTCCAAGTGATAACAGATTCCAAGTACAATTATTGTCCAAATTTCAATAACAAACACTTATATATGTTCCAACATAAAATCTAGAGGTTTTCTCATTCACTCTACATCCCTTGCCATACAGCCATTCAATCTATATCACTTGCTATACAGTTATACCAGACATACATAAGGTAGGCTGGTATCTGAGCATACATCACAATTATTTAGGTCCTCTTCACCTTGTAATAGATAAAGGTAAATAAGGGGTTAAAACCTTTGCCTTAGTTAAGTTCTACCATGTCTGAAAGGGTTAAAAGGTAATTTCTTCACTTCTGCTTCCATCAACAGTTTGTGCAACACATTCCTTTCCATGAAATGTTACTTTAGTTTTAACCTTGGTATTCTAGCATAGCTTAGATAACACTTTCTCAAGTAAATCATTGTTGCTTTTTTCATGTACACATGCGCAGTAGACTAATGCTATAATAAATATGCAATGCTGTAGCAGAGAGCTAGTCCTAGCAGGGACTCTCCTCTGCTGGTACTCCAAGATGTACTCGGGAACAAGTAGAATCTTCCAAGGAAACAGCCAAATACAGAAAAATACTCCAAGAATCTACCAACACCTCCCCAGCAATTGGACGACACTCAGCTCTGGGGGTATAACTCATTTTAATGGAGCCACGACTGGTATTCTATGAGAATCCCCATGCAAGGGGTACGCCCACATGGACCTTATGGGGAACTGAGTGACAATAATCATAGATCAATCAGACAGTATTCCAATACATGACACTCCCACACATGGCGTACAATCCCTCCCCTCTTCCTGGGAGATAATTGAGTCAGATACTGTATTAACTCAATTATCTCAAGGCAGGAAAAAACACACATTTTACCAAACTCCAATGGTACCCCAAAACCACACAATATCCCCAAAAAAGATACATCCCATGATAGCCCTGATCTGGGTGACCAACATATCCAAAGATTACCCAGATCAGTTCAGGGGTTCAGAAATTTTATGGAAGTTACATTTTGTCCGACCGCACACATGGTCTCATGCCCAAAATAGTTACAGAGAATCAGGCTCTGCGGCCGGTCTACTTCCAGTATTCGAAGTAACATCCAAAATACCAAACGTAGAGAGTTCATATGGCACTTAGTCTATTTTTCTGGTTCGGGAGCTTATTCCCACTGAATGCAGTTCGACTCCTGTTTGAATAGCCGAGCATCCATGGAAGGTTTAGTGGTGTTCACTCCGTTGAGTGTCCGATTTGAGTTCCACTCGACGACCAAACACCTCTGGATGCGTTCGACAAAACAAGATGGCCACGTGTTCGACTGCTGTTTTGAATGGCTTCAAGAGTTTGGTAGTTCGAAGAGTTACTGTCCACAAAAAAGTATAAACAGTGGTAGTACCTAGGGAGATATGTATCACACAGGGATATCAAGTCTCAACCATAGGGACAACTGCTAAAAGGACAGCCTTTAGTGGCATAAGGGTCCATTCCACTACAAATGCTCTTCCAATTAAAGCTGAAGTGATATTCAAGCTACAATGAAGTGAGTCTGTGGTTTTATTACCGATTCTCCTGAGCGCTCGAACGTCTAATTAGTAGCCTCTGGTTATCTCTTGGATGATCTTATCCATGATAAATTTCCATATAAACCTCTCAATGGTTACTACTGACTTCAGTGCATAATAGAATGTTATGATAAAATGACCAGGAAATGCTGAAAGATGATTGGCAACCAAGCGTTCAAAAGTGCTTTGTGAGGACTAAGTGAAACTGGCCACATGCAGCCTCATTATAAGAAAATTCAAAATTAAATTATAGTATACATAACTAGCCTTCCTAATAAGCATTAAGCTCATTCATATATACATAGATACACATCATAGATAGATTGGCAAAGGAGAGCATTGAAGTGGAATGTGTAGGAAAACAAACATTTATAAATATGGAAATTCTTGAAAAGAACTGGTACTTATTTATTAATATTAGAGCAAATCTAATTATATAGGACTATAGCTTGTAATAATAAACATTTGATTATTCAAAATGCTGTCTAGCCTAGAGGACTCAAGGGAAATTCTGGATTAATGATCTTATAAACTTGTGGTATAATTATTGGTCACTTAAAAAATATATATCAATAGACCATTAAAAAAAAAATGTTGTACCTCACCAATTAGGTTAACAACCCCCTTACATTTGAGGCTTCTCTCAGAACCATAGTACAGGTTGGCTTAGCAGTGTGCAATTTTGAGTATAAAAATATATCAACGTAGTCATTAAAATTATAATTGAAGGAATCAATGTTTAAGAGGATACCTACCATGTTTGGGGACATTGGGAAGATAGTGAATAATTATTATAATTGAATGCTGTACAACCTCCAGTGTTACTATGTCATCATCCTTTGCTCGATCTATTATGGGGGAAAAAAAGACAAAATAATGTTGGTGTGCTCACTTGAAATAGTATATAGATGTTAGAGTCTAATATGTGATTAATAGACTCACTAAAGTAGTCCCCAGATTGTGAACCTCTAAACCCCCATGCTAGCTGAACAGCTGATAGTTATTTCAAAATTCATGGACACAAGCATTGTAATTTGTGAACTGCAATCTTCTCATTCTCAGATAATTAAGTGGTTTGTTTAGATACAGTGGACAAAATAGATAAATCCAAACTGAATAGATGTTTTATTTAGGAATTTTAAGATTCAATACACCAACATACTTCGTATGTATACTCTGCTAAGAAGAGGGAGAACTGTCAATTAAGGTAACATGACAAACTGAGATATGATTGCAATCATATTGAGACAATGGGGGAGACGTATCAAAAGTGTTTTGTTCTAAAAAGAGGTCTAAATTACTTAAAGTGGGTAAATCATTATGGAAACCAATGGAACCAACATACACATGCCATCTCTATCTTTTACATTTTGCCCTATTTTTAGAACAAAAACAAAACAAATGTGATCAATCTCCCCCACAGTGTTTCCGTCTCCAGTAAAATTTATCAAAAAAACTAATTATCATAATTTACAAGATATGGCCATTCACAATAGGATTACAAACAAAACAGTTCACATCAACAGTAGTTTGGAAGAAGTTACATACAGCCATATTTAAGGATTTAGAAATGAAGAAAGGGATAAAAAAAAAATCATATAAAATACATAAAATATTCAACATCGTCATGGTGAAGTGTTGTTCACAAATTTTGTAATTACTGACAAAGGATCTTTCTAAGTGCTCCATTTTCATCTAAATAATTCATTGAAGACACATAATATATTGACGCAAATAATTCATTGAAAGTGTTAGTGCATAAATACTACTTTCTCAAATAAATAAAAAATACAGCATAAGGTATTTCTCTTGTAACCCATAGTTACTATTATTATATTGTATTTTTATCCTCATTCAATATACAAATTTACATACGCTGTGCAAATCCATTTTTAAACAGTGGAGTTAGTTTCCAAGAGAATATAAAACAAAAAAAACTGGTGAAATATTTAACATATTGCACATCAACAACTATTTTTCTTGGGTAAATTAATATTAGTATTAAAAGTCCTCTAAGTATGCAATAAATCAAAACAGCTTTTTTTTACATAATTACATAATTTTCTTGCAAATAAAATATACAGGCTTAAAAATGTATATGCCATATACAGGAACAATAATGTTCCTTATGGTGGTTTTGTTTCATCAAACTATGTGAGTGTGGTTTACGAACAGCATGCTCTGAGATTGCAGGGTATATGGCAGGCTTTAGAAATGTGCCAACATGTTGCTGTGCTCATTACACTGCTCTTGTAAAAAATCATTTCTATTCATTCCTCTGTTGATGACTGGTAGGTAAATTACATAGAAGAGTACAGCATTAAAATACGGCCACAGAGAATGAGCTGACCAACTGCTGAAATGTTCCGTCTGTTGTCTATTTATATCACAGGGAATTAAACCGAAATGATCACAATTCAAAACGTGCAAAGTATAAAATGAACATGTACTATGCAGAGTGCCAAAAGCTTTATACATATTAAGGAAAACAATGGAATGCACAATTAGAGATACAGCTAGTCAGCGAGATACATCACATTTAAAATGAAAGTGAAACCTAACAACAAAGATAAAAAAATAATAAAATCAGGGAATGTCTACGTTTTCACCTCTGCCTTTTTTCTTATTGTTCTTAATCTTATTAGATAAACGTATATAAACTCACCACATAGTGAACTATAAATTACTAATATAAAAAACTATTCATTTTATAAATTGTTTTTTTTTGTTTTGTTTTTAAAGATTTTGTAAAATTCAAAATAGATTTAACTGCATGTCGACACATGTTATATTGGTGCAGGTGCTGTAATTTCCATGATCTCACATAAAGGTTCAGAATGTGATAGGACTAAGAAAAATAGAAAATAAACTGCTAGATTCTAGCAAAGCTTTGTTCACACATTATCCGTTACAGCAACATTTTATCATTCAATCCATAAACACTCTTCCTTAAGCTGTTGTAGTGACTTTAAATATCGTAGCAACAGCTATGTGACTTTTTATTTTAATTCTTTAAATGCAGGGAATTTTTTTTCAATTTCCAAGAAAACAAAAATTGTCAATAAACTGCAAGACATTTCCTTGACTGGCATTCACTGTGCTGTGCCTTGACGTTCTTTGCCAAGCCTAGCTTGATTTACAAAAACTAAAATCTATTGATTGTACCAACACAGCATCTTTATATGAATAAGCGTAAACACTTGAAGAGTTAACTATTGAAGGATTAATGGACATAAATCACATTTGGAGTCAACAGCCCAAATTGCATAGGTCTTTTTGTTTTGTGTTGTTGCAGTTCTCAATTTTAAAGAAGCAGGGTGTTAGACTCAATTTGAGATACAATTTACAGGAAATAACACTATTTTAGACTCTCTAAATTCATTCTCAAGCAAATCATGTTGATATATTGTTCCTTCAAGCAAGAAATGGATATAGTGTTGATGGACAGCTGATGGTGATGCCATGTTACCTTATGGTGGATAATATTGCCAGGCAGGTGTTATGCTAAATTATAGAAACACTTGGGGCTTGAGCCCAATGGAAAACTCAATGAACACTTCAGAGAGGTGGGGATATGCCATGTCATTACCCTCACCTTTTTATGTTACATCCGGCCCTATTTATCTATGAACAGTGTACTGTTCTTGCTCTGCAAGAACTGAATAAAAGTACAGTCAGAAATATAATAGGTGGTTACCTTGAGATACACTGCCGAAAGTAAAAAAGAAAACAGCAAAGGAAAAATAATATCCTTCCCCCTACACCGACTGTATCCCGGTTAAAGAGTCCCACAACTGGGACATCAGCCCCGAAGTCTTCCCCTAGCAATGCCTGTGTTGCCAGAGCAATGTCTAGTTGCCAAGAATATTTGCAGTACTATAATGACAGAGAGCATTGCCTTGGTTACAGATGCAGAGTACCTCTATTTATGTGGGTGGGATGTTTATATTCCAGGGAGAATCTGGCACCTACTAAGTCAGGATTCCAATATACAGGAAATGCTGCATGAAGTTCATCATTGGCAGAATGTATCACTTTAGTCTTATTTCAATGTATCTATTTTAAGTTTACTATTGTCTTGTATCTTTGGAAGAAGATGCTTATAGGTCTGGGAATGCAATATTTTATTGATCTCTGAAATCAACTGAGACAATTTAATTTAATGCGTGAACGTATCAATTTATAACTAATGTTGGTGCTTCTTCAAGACAAAGAGAGGGAGGGAAAATGATAGATGCTGAGGGAAGCAGATCAATAAAACATTTCAAAAAGCATGGAATTAGAAAGTATGTTAAGTATAATGTTACATTACCTGGGATAATGTTAAATCCCAGGGATCCAACATCCTTAATGGTACAATGGACAGCTGTTTTATTGATGCAATATTGATAAACAAAAACACAATGCCAAGGCATCTATTCTATTCACTAAACTATTTATCTTGATTAGTAGAGAAGGAGATTAAAATATTCAATTAAAAAAATACGTTCAACGTCAGCTATTTTCCCAGCTCTAATAGTTTGGTCTACCTTAATTATTTCTCTTGTTAATTATCTATGAATCCTTGTTTGATTGATAACTACATCATTTACAATATGTTCATAGAAACCACACTCAATCCACAAAAAAGCCAAGGGTGCTAAACTGGACCATGGGCCAGTACAATCCTATTAGTTGTAGATACCACAAATATAAAAGATGTCATGACAGTGACCAATGTCACAACAGTGACCCCTTCACACAGCTTGAAACCCACAGAAAGATGGTTACCGGACCTTAGAATGGCCGGACTAGCATCTGAGAATAGTTAAAGGAATAGCCAGAGGTCAAGGGAATACGGAAGACGGGCACACGATTATCCAAGCCAAGTAACGGGAAACCAGAAAACAGAATAGTCGGAGAGATAGCCAAGGGTCAAATACCAAGAAGAACAAGCAGAGATAATAGCACTAGGGGACTTTAAACAAGAACCACACTAGGGCATCTGACAAGTGTCATGATAGCCCTTTTATAGTGTGGGTTCTTTGACTTTAATAATGAAGCCACGCCCCCAAAAAGTCCGGGAGCGTGGCCACGTTTGAATTTTGGCTGCATTTTCCCTCTGACGTCGGCGCGCATGCACCGCGTCATAAAGGTGGGCGTGTTCTGAGCGGCCGGCGTCAGAAGAGCTGAGCCGCCCCCCGGAAGTATTGGAGGAGGACCCCGCGCTGCACGGGACCGGCGGGGAAAGGTAAGCGCTCGTTACAGTACCCCCCCTCGAGAACCGCCCACAGGGCGGGTAGAACCAGACCCACGAGAGCTCCGCCTCTCAAACAGACGAACCAGACGAGGGGCGTGAACATCAGAGGCATCCACCCACGACCGTTCTTCGGGACCGTAACCTTTCAAATCAAGGAGATATTGCAATTTACCCTGAGAAATCCGGGAATCCAATATAGACTTAACTTCGTATTCAACATGATCCTCCACGGGTGCGGTAAGAGGAGTGGAGATATTCTGAGTGTAACGATTAAAAATGAAAGGTTTGAGAAGGGAAACATGAAAAGCGTTAGGAATCTTCATAGTATTCGGCAATCTCAAACTGTAACAGACTGGATTGATACGTTTGAGTATTTGGAACGGGCCTATGAAACGGGGAGCGAATTTCATCGAGGGTACCTTTAACTTTATGTTGCGAGTACTCAGCCATACCCTGTCACCTGCTACAAACGTAGGAGCAGCCCTGCGTCGTCTATCCACATTTTCCTTTTGAATCTGAGCCTTTTGAGTTAAGATATGTTTAACCCCTAACCAAGTTTCTTTCATATTGTTAAGAGTGCTGTCAACACTAGGCACTCCTGTAGATGAAAAAGAACTTGGCAAAGTTGTAGGATTAAAACCATAATTAATAAAAAAGGGACTATGTTGAGTGGATTCGTGCATCAGATTATTATGGGCGAATTCAGCCCATGGAAGCAGTTCCACCCAATCGTCTTGGTGCTCAGAAGTGAAACAGCGGATGTATTGTTCCAGGCATTGATTCATCCTTTCCGTAACCCCATTAGATTGGGGATGGTAAGAAGAAGAAAGGTTAAGGATAATACCTAATTGGTCACAAAATGCCCTCCAGAACCGTGAAATGAACTGTGGACCCCTGTCAGAAGTAATATCTTGAGGTATGCCATGTAAACGTACTACCTCTTTTATAAATAAAGAGGCCAGTTCAGAAGAGGAAGGCAATTTGATTAGTGGGATGAGATGAGTCATCTTAGAGAATCTGTCGATTATAGTCAATATAACCCTATGATTCTTGGAGGGAGGTAGGTCCACTACAAAATCCATAGCAATACTCAACCATGGTTTATCCGGAATGGACAATGGCAAACGGAGGCCCACCTTTGGATGATTTCGTGGAGGCACAGACCCTACAAGCAAGAATGAACTCGCGAACGTCCTTCTTGTATGAAGGCCACCAAAATTGTTCTTCGAGTAAAGACTCAGTTTTGTGAATGCCCGGATGCCCTGCCAATTTGGAGTTGTGTACAAGGAATAAGACCTTTTTTCTATAAGCCAAGGGTACGTATAATTTTCCCCTGGGAACAGTTAATGAGGTCTGATCCTGAAACCTAGATAATTCCTCCATTAACCCTGAAGAGATTTTGGCATGGACGGTGGCGATTATGTGGTTGGATGGGATTATGGAAGAAAAATGTGTTACTGTAGGTGATAAGTGTTCATGTTGACGGGATAAGGCATCAGCCTTAGTGTTCTTTGATCCTAGTCTGTAAGTTACTATGTAATTGAATCGTGTTAAAAATAAAGACCGAAGATCGAAAGATCGAATCTGCCTGTCTGACATTCTTTTAGTTTCTCCAAAATACGAAAGGTTTTTGTGATCCATAAGGATGGTGATAGGAATGGTTGACCCTTCTAACAGATGGCGCCACTCCTTGAGAGCAGAGATAATAGCCAATAATTCCCTGTCCCCAATGTCATATCTCTTTTCTGTCTCAGTTAATTTCTTAGAAAGAAATCCACAGGGAAGCAATGGTTGGTCATCAGATGGACGTTGAGATAGCACCGCTCCAATACCGGTTTCAGATGCATCCACCTCTAATATAAAAAGACGTGAGGGATTGGGATGTCTCAACACCGGCGCAGAAGAAAAAGCCAATTTAAGTCTCTCAAAAGCCTCCTTGGCCTCGAGACTCCATTCCATAGAATTTTGTCCTTTTTTGGTCATGGCAGTGATAGGTGCAGTGATAGAGGAGAAACCCTTAATAAATTTTCTATAATAATTGGCAAATCCCAGGAAACGTTGGATGGCTTTGAGTCCAACGGGCAGGGGCCAATTAAGGATAGCTTCTAGTTTTTTCTTATCCATTTGAAATCCAGACCCTGAAATTATATAGCCCAGAAAATGCACAGTGTCCTTATCAAATAGACATTTCTCTAACTTACAGTAAAGTCCATTTTCTAAGAGTTTAGATAGAACCAACCTAACGTGAGTATGGTGGTCTTTAATATTCTTGGAGTAGATTAGAATATCGTCTAAGTAGACAATAACAAACATCTGTAAATATTCCCTTAAAACATCATTAATGAAGTCTTGAAAGACTGCTGGGGCATTACATAACCCGAATGGCATGACCCGATACTCGTAGTGACCATAGCGAGTATTAAAAGCAGTCTTCCATTCGTGCCCTTTTTTAATCCTGACTAGATTGTATGCTCCCCGCAGAACCAATTTCGTAAAAATAGTCGCCCCCTTTAATCTGTCGAAAAGTTCTGTAATTAAAGGAATAGGATAGGCGTTACGTATAGTTATTTTGTTTAAACCCCGATAATCGATACAGGGTCTTAAGTCCCCTTCCTTCTTGGAAACAAAAAAAAACAGCGCCAGCTGGGGAGGAAGATTTAGTAATAAATCCCTTTCTTAAATTTTCCATGATATATTCTTCTACTACCTTATTCTCGGCTACCGAGAGAGGGTAAACTGTGCCTCTAGGGGGCATAGTGCCGGGTAATAAGTCAATGGGACAGTCATAGGACCGGTGTGGGGGTAATTTTTCTGCCTCTCGTGGTTCAAAAACCGCTTTCAGATCCCAATATTGTCTGGGTATCTGAGTGGTTAAAGGTTCCATAGTAGGTACATTAAGTAGACCTACGTGTTTAATAGGAGTAATACACTTTCTGCGGCAAGTCTCACTCCATTTTACAATTTCTTTTTTCTCCCAATCTATAGAAGGGTTATGTTTAGAGAGCCAAGGAAAGCCAAGAATAACAGGAAAAATGGGAGAAGTGACCTGTTGCAGGATTATAACCTCCTTATGCAGGGAACCTACGGACAATACCACTGGAAGAGTCTCTTGTGTGATAAAAGGGATTGATAATGGTCTACCATCTATGGCCTCAATGGCCAAGGGTGTTGATCTGTTTTGAAATGGGAGAGCATGTTCCTGACCGAATTTATGATCAACAAAATTTTCTGCCGCCCCAGAGTCTATTAAGGCAATGGTTGGCACCTTTTTTCCTTCCCACTCAATTACAATAGGTAGAAGAAGCCTATGATCTTTTTTATCATTAAAGGAGGACATACACATTACACCCAAGGCCTGTCCTCCTTGAGGGCTTAGGTGCGGGAGTTTTCCGGCCGGTTGGGACAGGTTGAACGAGAATGTCCCTTTCGGCCACAATATAGGCATAGTCCCTCCCTACGACGGTATTGTCTTTCATTCTCAGACAAACGCGTAACTCCCAGTTGCATAAGTTCTGGAGGAGTGACTGCTGTTGTCTCGGATGAAGGATAAGTTAATGCCAGGCGTTCTGGCACCCGTCAAGGTCTGTCTCTAGTATTCTGTCTGTGTCGGAGACGCTCATCAATGTGGGAAAGGTATGTGATCAGTTCCTCTAGCACATTGGGTAAGTCTCTAGTGGCAACTTCATCTAGAAGTTTATCTGAAAGCCCGTTCATGAATACGTCAACAAACGCTTGTTCATTCCATCTAACCTCGGCCGCATGGGTACGAAATTCTAGAGCGTAATCAACAAGAGAACGAAAACCCTGTCTCATACGTAGCAAGGTCTTGGCAGCATTAGTTCTCCTCACTGGGGGATCAAAAGTCCTCCTAAAAGCCGCGACAAATTCTACATAGTTAAACACTATCGGGTTGTCGTTCTCCCATAGAGGATTCAAACCGGTCATCAGATACCGGCCCGAGAGGGTTAACACCTGCAGGGTCCATGGCCCTAGTGTAATGTCACTACAGTGACCAATGTCACAACAGTGACCCCTTCACACAGCATGAAACCCACAGAAAGACGGTTACCGGACCTTAGAATGGCCGGTCTAGCGTCTGAGAATAGTTAAAGGAATAGCCAGAGGTCAAGGGAATACGGAAGACGGGCACACGATTATCCAAGCCAAGTAACGGGAAACCAGAAAACAGAATAGTCGGAGAGATAATAGCACTAGGGGACTTTAAACAAGAACCACACTAGGGCATCTGACAAGTGTCATGATAGCCCTTTTATAGTGTGGGTTCTTTGACTTTAATTTTGAAGCCACGCCCCGGGAGCGTGGCCACGTTTGAATTTTGGTGGCATTTTCCCTCAGACGTCGGCGCGCATGCGCCGCATCATAAAGGTGGGCGTGTTCTGAGCGGCCGGCGTCAGAAGAGCTGAGCCGCCCCCCGGAAGTATCGGAGGACGAACCCGTGCTGCGCGGGACCGGCGGGGAAAGGTAAGCGCTCGTTACAAAAGATGTCCAGGCACTCCTACAGCTTTAGGCAAATCTATTCAGAAAAGAAAGTGCACAGCAACATTTCGACCCACAGGTGGGTCTTTGTCAAGCTGACAAAGACCGATCTGTGGATCGAAACATTGCTGTGTACTTTATGTTCCATTAAATTTGCCTGAAGCTGTTGGAATGTCTGGACATCTTTCCTGTTTATGATTACTAGAACAATGTCCAATGTGCTGTGCTAGGATCCCATTTTTCATCTACACAGATTGCTGAATTAATTATAGGAGGTCCATGCACTGATGCTATGGGAGGCCACAGCTTGATGAATTAATAATAGGTGTTCCCTGGACTAGAGCTGTAGAAGGCCATGATAAGGGGTTATTTACTGTATACTAGTTTTATTTTTATTTTTTAAAACAGGTAAGATGAGGAAAGTCAGGCTGACTCAAGGTGCAACAGTATTCAACCAACAAACTGAACTAGGTCATCAACAAGGCAGGGTTACTGGAGAATTCCAAGCAGATACAATTCATATATTTCTCTTTCCACATTAATAGAATGTTTCAGAGCCATGGGTATCCAGAAACAGCATTTATAAATCATCTGTAACATGAATTGTTAAGATGCATATTAGAGTCAGATGATGTCCATGTCTCCAAGTAAAGGAAGCTCTATCCATTTGCAGAAGCAGTACAATGTTTTTTAGTCATAGAATGACTAATCAGCAAATGTGCCTGTCAGGAATATATTGATTGGTAAAAATACCTGAAACTTTATGCCAATGTGAAACTGGCTAGCCACTCTACCTAATAACCTCATAAATTCACAAGGAAAGGAAGCATGGTAGGTGCCAGGGGAAGGGAACTCGGAGGGTGCTGAGAGGATGCTCAGTGAAGGAAACATGATGAGTGCTAATGGAAGGAGACATAGCATAGCATGAAGTTATAAATGGCTGTTGAGGGAGGGGATATGATGGCTGCTGGGAGAGAGAAAGGAGATCCTGTTAAAGGCAAAGGAAAGACCAAACTGGCAGTAAATAATGTTTAGGGTCCCTAGAATGTAATGGAGCGTGCGAGGCAGGGGAGGAGGATGAGGATATCTGGGTAGTCAAGGGAGCAGAAAGGGGACACAAGAGGGAGCAGAGAAGGGACCCAAGAGGGGTAGCAGTGTGTTGCAGTTATGCGCTGGGTAGCAGAAGTCAAATGGCAGTACAGATGTGCTGCAGCATGCCAGGGGGGTGTTCAAGGAGAAGTTCTAGAGTAAATTCCAATGGAAAGGAGTGCTTACAGCCACCTATTAAAATAAATAACTTAAAATGCCCATGAATAAATCTGGCACAAAAAAAGCATTTATTGTACTATTCTTTACAGAACAACACCTAGGGCTTTATTCCAATAGCCCTTCCTAGCAATAGCCACTGATAACTGCAACAAAAACCTCGATACCATAAGTAGGGTGGGTGCATCTTGTTGCTCAGTTTAGTACGGTAAGATGCTAGTCTTTCAGAGAGGTTACACAATCTAATGTCTCATGTTTGAGTATTTATTCTAGATGTGAATAGGTGTACCTCTCCAAGGGTCCTTTGTAACTTGTCATTAATTCCCTTTAATGTCAAAGTCTATTGTGTCCGACACATTAGACGAGAACAGTGTTTCTAATATACTCGTTTTATATGGGTCGCTATCCTTGGTCATTTAGCGGGCTATAGAGAGCTGTGGCAATTGTTGCTGCTGTACAACCGTAAGATTATACATGAGATTTGCTTTATACAGTACTTACTTACTTATTGTGGTTACTGTTCATTTTCATTTAACAGTCAATCTCTACTAATACAATGGGAAGAGAAAAGGTGGTTAAGTTTGTGTGGGTGGTTGAATACATGTATTTATGGCACGTGAGCGATACATGTTTCTACTGTAAGGCACTGATTTATTTTGCAGTCATACTAGATTTTTGCACTTATTTTTTTGCTGCTTGTTCACAATGATTGCTTGTTTGTTTTACTGACGAAAATATGTCCTACTTTGATTTGCTCAATTGGTAAATACAATTGCTCAACAACAGTACATTTGTGTTTTAATAAAAGAACATTCATTACTGTAACCTCTTGAAGAATTAGAGTGCGCATGTGGGGCATGCATGACTTGGTGTGACTTTATAGATAAAATGTGATGAATTGTGAAAGCCATGTGCTTGACAAATTGCTAACAAATGTATGATTGAAAATATATTTTACAATTCATATTTTTTTAATTCCCTGGACTTTACCACTACTGCTGGTTACATCAATGTGGACTATGAGTAAGGGGGCTTTGAATGGCTGTGCATTTAGCTGTTTCCCCACACCCCACCCAGAGTAATGTGTTCGGATTCCACAACTCCCAGCATCCTTCTGCCCTCTCACATGACTATTCACTAAAATGAGAAGTTTTGTGAATTCAAAGTGAATTTAAAATGTCAGGCGAAAACAGCAGAAGTGCCTGGATATGTTTTCTAATTTTGTTACTTTGTGGGCTAAATTGTGAAATTCAGTTTGAAATCACAGCAGTTCTCATTGTACTGAATTACCATGTAAGAAATTTTTGGATGTTGAATGCATCATTTTGGGGGTGGTGGCCAGAACCAGATTTAGGTTGCCCAGCCAGGGCCCGAGGCAGAGTGGCAGATTGGGGTCCTTAGGGTCCTGGGCTCTACTTTTTTGACTGGTGTGTGTTGACTCAGCTTTGTGTATGTAGTGGCTGGGTGTTGTGTGTGTGGAGGAGGATGAGAGCCGTATAGGAAAAGGCTGAGTGTGTCTGTGTGGTGACTGAATTGAATCTGAGTGATGTGTATATATATGCCCCTTTCTTCCTGCTTACCTTCCCTGGTGGTCCAGTGGACCCCTGATGGCCCATCGGGGGTCTCCACTATCTGTACCAATATTAGGGACAGACCGCTGTTAGAGCACCCTTGTGAGTGAGCACTGGGCCATGCGAGGGATCTTTTGATCTCCCTGCCAGCTCGTGGACAGGCCAATCAGAACCATATCTCCAGGCCCAGAAAGGGTCCCAATGGCCTTTGACGCCTAACGGTAATCTGACTCTGTTGGTGGCTGCATGTGCAGCAGCAGCTCCACCAGCCATGCAGTCTCAATTTTGAGTGTGGAGGAAGTGATCTTAAAATGAATATATATTTTCATGTATCCATTTACAGGATATTTTGAGATGAACTTTTCCAAATTATGTCTGTATAACAATTTCACTTTTACTGGACTAAATGGAAAACAAGATCCTAGAAGATGATTTTAATTTATTTGCCCTTAAATTCTGTTAAAAAATGTTTGTTCCCCCTAGTTTAGGCACCTTAACAACTTCATCTAAATGAAGTTCTTATGATGCCAGTAGGACACTGTACACACTCTTATAAGGGGTGAAACTGTTCTCAAACATTTTTACCCCAAAGTTGCCTCCAGTGTCAATCTAAGCTCCCCCCAAACTTCCTATTCACAAAACTGGCGTTTCTTTTCAAGCAAGTTTTGTGAATGGGGAAATATTGATTGGCTGAGGGAGTCAGCTGACCGCTCTCAACTAATTAGTGGTGCCCCTGCCCTACTGCACTCCGCGCTCCCTAAAACTGAGATTTCAGAAACTGAGTTGAGATTGGTGATGGAGGCAACTTTGGGGTTAAATTGTTTGAGAATGGTTTAAGCCCTTGAGGTAATAGTGTGCCCAGGGGCCTGCTGACACCATGACAACTTTATTTAGATTAAGTTTCTATCGTGCCTGGACTGTTCCTAAAAGTGATTCTCAACCGTCTCCTCTAGGCACACCTAACAGTCCTGGATTTAGGGATTACCCAGATGTATCTAAAAAACTAAAAACACCTTAAACTCCATGGTGTTTTTCTTTCTTTTTCTAAACACTATAGACACAGCCAGGTAATCCCTAAATCCCGGACTGGTAGGTGTGCCTAATCTTCAGAAGTGTATAAATGTTCCACCTTGTGGAATTACGAAACCTGTAGACCAGCGGTTCCCAAACTGTGTGCACATAGGGGAGCACGGGGGAGCTGAAAGTTAATTTCCCGGTGCTATGATAATAGCATCGGGAACTGTGCTCTCCCCTACCAGCTCTGCAGGACCGGAGGGCAGATCAGAGATCTCCCTCTCGGGTCCGCTAGCACTTTGCTGACAGCCGGCAGGGACTGAGGGAGAGAGGTTCTACTCTTGCGAGCTCAGAGCGTTGCCATGGTTACCACCTCAACACTCCGAATCTCGCGAGAGTGAAGTCTAGCAGCTCCAGGGCTTCCTCACCAGGACCACCAGGGATTGCAGGAAATGTCCCCCCTCCCAGGCAAAGGTAAGCAGGGAGGGAGTACATCATTTTTATTTTTAATAAAAAAATAAAGTTTATATTTATTTATTTATTTGCTCTCCTACCCCCACAGACCCCACAACACACAATAGCTCCCCCATACACACACACTGCCCCCCATACACTCACAATGCCTTCCATACACACTGCCCCCCATACACCCACACTGCATCCCCCCCCACACACACTATACCCCTCACACAACCTGCCCACTCTCACACACATTGTACCCCTCACACACACTGTACTACTCACACACACTGCACCCTCCACACACACACTGTACCCTGACACACACACTGTACCCCTCATACACAAACTGCCCCACATACACAAACACTGTACCCCTCACACACACAAACTTCATCCTTCACAAACATAATGCACCCCTGTACACACACTGCATCCTTCACACACACACATGCACACTACACTGCTGTGCACACACACACACACACACTGCACCCCTGTACGCACATTGCACCTCTCACACACACACATACACACATATTGCACCCCTCACACACACAATTGCATATTGCACCGCTCACACACACACACACACTACAGCCCCTATCACGGCAGACTTCAGGTAAGTTGTCAAACTGTTCGTAAAAAGTTTGACTACTTACCCTGGGAGGGCACTACGGTACTACTGGCACCATAACCACTACAACGTAATGTAGTGGTTATTGTGCCTGGATTGTTTATTTAAATAATCTATCAGTGCCACTCCCAAGATTAGGGGCCCAGTATATGCCGCAGCGCTGTACATATATGCAACCTAGAAAATTGTTTTAACTTGGGGTGCCTTGGAAAAAAATTGAAATATTAACCCCTTAAGGACCACGGGCATGCTATGCCATCCTTGGGGACCCAGCTCTAAACGCCAGCAGATGGCATAGCACATCCCCGCTGTCCTATGTACTTGGGGGGACTTACCTGCAATGCCAGGGAGTCTCCCAGCTGCCGTTCTGGCCCTCCTAGGCCATGTGATCTGGAGGTCCTTGCGAGGACCTCACGATCACATGGACTGAATAGCCATCCACAGCAGTGACAGCAGGGGGGTGCCTGGAATGACAGGCAATCCCCCCTGCTTCCTTTGTGGATCTTTTAATGTGTGCTGATCACTATCTGAATTTATTTGAATTTTCCTGGATTACAAGCACCCGGTTATTAAATCATCCAAGCGTGAGTGCAAGGACTTTTCTATTTTTGCTATATATATATATATATATATATATATATATATATACACACACATACACAGACATACACATACACTGAGTAAAGTGTATTTTAATATTTTAATTTAATATTATATATATTATATATACATTAATATCAAAATACATGTGGAATGATATTGATTAAATATATATATATATATATATATATATATATATATATATATATATATATATAAAATTACAATTATATATATATATATATATATATTTACAATATAAAATAAATATATGTCCAGTCTTTTTTAGAAGCCACTTAGTCACAAATACTGTCCAAAATTGGCATTCAGATTAGTTTTTTGCATTTTCACACACAAACAAATATTAACGCAAACTTTGGCCAGTGTGTGTGACTAAGTGACTAGTACAAAAGACTGGACATACCCCATTTGCAATACCTTGGGTTGTCTACTATTGCAAATGGTATGCCATCATGGGGGTAATTCTCATTCCTGGGCTACCATATGGTCTCAAAGGCAACGTAAAAAAATCTGTCAAATTTCAATGTGAAAAAAACTGAAAAATGTAACATGCTATAATTGACCCTGTAACTTCCCAAAACACCATAAAACCTTTACACAGGGGGTACTGTTTTACAAGTGAGACATCGCTGAATACAAATATGTGTATTTTATTGCAGTAAAGGCAAACAGTATTATGACATTCACAGTTAAAATATCAAGCAGAACTAAAAAAAAATCAAAATTTCTTATTTTGTCCATTTTTTTTTAGATTTTATTCATATTAAATTATGTTTCATAGCTAAATATTTTATGTTAAATCAAAGCCCTATTTCTCCTAAATAAAATGATGCATAATAAGTGTGGGTGCACTTAATATGAAAGAGGTGAATTACGGTTGAACAGACATATAGTCAAATTCCAGGTTTTGTTTACGTTTTATTTTGATCATAACGTGTACATTTGGCTCAGTCCATAAGGGGTTAAGGGCTCCTTAAACCTAAAAAGTTTGGGAACCACTGCTGTAGACTGTCACAGATAAGGGAAATAGAAGGAAGAAAAAGAGGATCGGTAATAAATCTATGTTAATAAACATGTAGTTAAATATAGTTTTTTTTACTGCTTGTTATTTTATCCCTCTATTGGTCACCTCTCACACAATCTCTGTATAAAAATCCACATTTCCCATAGCCATTAATCGTGTTTTTTTTCCACTAGTCATCTCTTATTTTGGCACGATGGACAGAACTCCAAATCATGAATGAAACTAACATGCTCTTCCATTTTGTGAGTCATTTTTTGGTGGGATTAGTGTGATTAGTCTATATGGTGTTTTGCAAATCAGGAATTAAGAAGATCACTCGACTGGCCCAAATTTGGACTTGCATACTGAGTCTGCCTAATTTGCATTGTAGAATGTGGAAATACATATTAGGTAAATTGTGTTACGATGCTAACCTTAGAAACATAAGAAAGAAGTAAAGTAAAATCAATACACTGACAATGGTTTTGAAAGCATGCATGTGGATTAGTTTGGTACATACTTGCCTTTTCTGTGCCCCCCTCTGCATCTCTGTTCCATGTCTGTGCAACATTCTGGCAGAAGTTTTGATGCCAAATCTAACTCCATAAATTATGCCACCTTTTAGTCCAGCATCATAATTGTTAGCGAACTTTGTTCCTGCAATGAAAACAGTACATCTAGTGTCAATTTCGATGTCAATTTTGCTATCACAAATAATGCCACCGTTCCCTCTCAGTCTGACATCAATTTTAACTATCTTGTTTGGATCAAAATACATTTATTGATGCCAGTTCCCTGCATCATTCTACAACACCAGTCTCCGTTACATCCACCCATCACTATTCCTGTGTATTTTCCTGTATATGAATCTGATGCCATTAGGGAACTTTCTCTATCTCTTTAAAGAACCTTTACCTTTTGATAATGTTTTGTGGTCTGTTTAACTACTAGCGTGTGTTCTTGGTTTTGACCAGTGGCCTGATTTTGACTATTCTGACCTCTGTACTCTAGGCTAGGCTCTGTGTACCATTTTACCTCTTTCTTGATACTCAGACAGGGGTGGAACAAAGTTAAAATATAAATGTAAAAAGAAAAAAAGAGCAGGAAATTGAGGGTACACCAGAACATGCATTTAGCAGTGTGGTGCCACAGTGAAGACAAAATTATATACAAAATACAGATTAAGGAACAGCGCACACACAAATAAATATAATTACAATTTTACAAAACTTCAAAATGTAAAATTCACCTATCTTAGCAAACAAATAATCGGTCGGAAGGATTGGACGGACTTGATGTGTCGCAATCCTGTATGGTCTTTCGTGCGTTTCCACCAACCACCACTGTCCATCAATGAGGGAGAAGTTCAAAAGAGCAGAAATGCCATAAAAGGCCATACAAAGTTTTTTAAAAAAGTAGAAACATTATTCATGTGACCTAAAGGATCCATGAGGGGTTTAAAAAATGTTGGACTTCTGGAAATAGACTACAGTTGACTGAGGAAGCTCAATGAGAAGTGAAACGCGTTTTGGCCAGTTAAGAACTTGTTACAGATTAGTGTGTTATTTAATTATTTTTGTGCTTTAGCATTTTGTGCATATTAATTTTATTTTAATAATAAATTGCTTAAACACTTTTAGAAAGTCCTCTGAAGTTCCAGGAGTCTTCATTGGGTTGGTGCCATCCCCTCTATATTGGCACAACATCTATTACCCTCAGAGGCAGGATTTTAACGTGGTTTAGTACTACACATTGCTTGCCTCTTTTCTTTTCATTTCTTTTCACTGAGATTGTTCGATTAGACCAGAAAAGTACAATAACCTATTTACTGAGACAATTCATATAGGCTCTGGTACATGTGAGTGGTCTGGCTTCTTTCTATGTATGTTTTATAAGCCCGTAGCTACCCTCTGCACTATATTTTGTTCTGGGTTTTTTTTCGGGGGTGGTGGGGATTGAGATATACTTCTACATATATCACGATTATGTTAATGGTAAGCAAACCCTATGTTTTATTCAGG
Source organism: Pelobates cultripes (assembly GCA_933207985.1). Classification (NCBI taxonomy): domain Eukaryota; kingdom Metazoa; phylum Chordata; class Amphibia; order Anura; family Pelobatidae; genus Pelobates; species Pelobates cultripes. The sequence goes on along the minus strand of OW240914.1, from coordinate 332,011,580 downwards.
GCTCCACTAAGGGTGTAAAGGTCCTAGACCATTGTACATGGTTTGTGGGTGGGAGAGTTTATCCCACACTATTGTTTTGTTTGAGCTGCTGTTTTGATTGTTCACACTTAAGCACTTTTGATCTTAGCACACTTTATTTTTTTACTATTAAATAAAGGAATTCAGTTACACTGTTTGGCCATACTGTCTTAAGCCCACCACTACATCACAAGACACCAATATTGGTGGATACTATACTAATTTTAACATGGGAGATTAACATGTTAACTGCAATATGTCATGCTTAAACTGCCCACCACATAATTCACAGTACATTAATATTGGTGGTAGTGGTAGTAGTGGGCTTAACACAATATGGTCACATGGTGCAATTTGTTTGCTAAGATGGGTGCTTCTAAGCAGCCTTGTAAAACTTAAAACTATATTTTTTTATGTGTGCACTGTTCCTTAATCTGTAATTTAGAATTGTGCAATTTCTATTGAAATCTGCACTTTATGCAAAATGAAAAAAAAAAGGAGTACACACTCTTCACACAAAGCATTTCAGCAAACTAAAGTGCTCTATGGGTCCACAGTGCCCCTTTAAAGGTACACTGTAGGCACTGTATCTGTTCATTAAACTGGTTGTACAGTCTGGAGTCCCTTGGAACAGTCATATTATTCAGCAATAAACAGTTTTTAATGTTCTAATGCTAATCAAGAGTCCCTGGCAGTCCATCAACAAGGAAGTGTGTAATCTCTGCCACAGCCACACCTCCAGAAGGGGCTGGACTGTGGGTGACAAGGGAGCTTTATTAATAAATTGATAACTGCTCAAACGTGGTTTAACACTGAATGGTGGGACAGTGCCAGGGGTCTCCAGGCACTACAACCAATTCAAAGAGATGAAATGGTTATAGCGACTGCAGTGTCCCTATATGCCTGAACATTTTAAGAAGTGGTTATAATCTCTATCCTGTTACTTGATTCTCTCTTATCAAGTTTGTGTGCTAGGTTATTCCTGAACTTCAAATGATAAAATGTTAGTTTGAAGGTAGTAGCCTTAAAGTGCCTCTGTCACATGTGGGATCTTTGCACATCTTGGCGGTGCTTTTTCTATGAATATTTAACTCCTTAAGGACCAAACTTCTGTAATAAAAGGGAATCATGACATGTCACAAATGTCATGTGTCCTTAAGGGGTTAAGGAGTTATATCTACTTAATGCTATCCTTGCTTGGTGCTGTCATCTTCTCTACTGCATCTTTCTTCAGAGTCCGGTGCTCTCACCTGCCAAGAGTCAGGTCAATAGTGTACTGTCACGCAATCATGAGAATAAAAAATAGAGATCTGTTGAGGATACCGGGAGTCCATAAGATCTTGAATAGATAAGTTCAATCGTGCACAATAACATGCATTTGGAATCCATTGCGTATTGCGTGAGATTATGTGTGTTTTCATCAGCTACTGTAACAGCTGACGGAGGTCCAGTAGTGGATCTCCCTCGGATGTCAGTGTGAGCAATGTGAGTCCCACATGCAATGACCACATACACAGTTATTTACTAAAGCGAGAATTGTCAGGAATTCTAGGTGAATTCAAAGGGAATTTCACATTTAACGTTAATATAGCCAAACTGGAAAAATTCTCCAAGTCAGCTCCACGTCCAGATCAGCTACCTTAGCCTTACATTTGAAATTCACATTGAATTCAACTTAAGCTCCTGACAATTCTTGTTTTAAGTGAATAACCCTGTAAATTTTCCGTTAAATGGAGATAAAATTATTCAGGTACAAAAGAGTGAGAAAAGAAGCATCCTATTCACTTGAAAAGCAATGAATGAGAACTGTTTACACATATCTGTGGATGCTGTTGGCGATACCCACAAATGGAATAAGCGGTTCTTATTTATTCATTTAATTATCTCGTGAATGAAAAACCCTCTTGCGTGCCTGACAAGAACACTTTTCATTAACTTGAATAAAAAAATGCTTTACATAAGTGTCTACGGGGGTGCGTCACCATTTCCTCTTAAAAAAAGCCGGGGAGCATGTGGTTAAACTACTGTGAAAGAGACATTAATTATTTATTTTTACAACAAAAAATGTCACAAAAAAAAGAATAAGATGCACCTTCTTTGCACTTTTTAAAACTTTAATATTGAATATGTGTGTGGAATTGGAGTGCAAGGTATGGGCAAGGCTTCTGGAAGATAACATTTATTTATTTATTTTTTTTAAATCTCTTGAGTGATACAAGGTGATTTGCCTTTGTCATGGTCTGTGAGCTGCAATAAAATTGGGTCCCAGCTTAATGTAGCAAAGGACATAAAACTGAAACACTATAAAAATATCCATCACCTCTGCAGCATTCACTACAGAACATACAGTATCTATTTTATTTGTATCTTTTTTTTTTTTTTCTAAGACTGCCTAACACTGCACCTTGCCCACTGTGTCCCCACTGAATGCATCCTTCACTGCATTCTCACAGCTCCCCATCACTGGCCGGTGTGACTGCGGACAGACTGCAGCTGCAAGCATCCCTCCTCAGCCCGGCTGGGAATGACATCACCCTCAGCCAATCAGCGCTCGCCTCCACTACCCCAAGCCGTCTCCTAAACTGTAGCCCACCCCAGCATCAGCAAAGGGGAGGGCTCTGAGCTGCAGTGAGGGCTGCCTGGGCTGGGACTGCGGGCAAACCGAGGCAGAACCGGGGGAGGGGGCTTTCCCAGGTGTTGGAGCTGATCTATACCCCCCTTTGGGTGGCAGTCCAGTGGTGGATCGTGAAGGTAGGACCCCCTTTTTATCCCCAATATACCCCCTCCCCCCCTTTAGCATTTTTATTTTTGGTATAGAGAGAGAGAGCTTGGCATCACTGGGTATCTTCTTCAAGGGGAGCTGATGGATGAATTTTAATAAATGGTGCGTCTTGTTAATTAACCCAATCAGGGGGATGCTGGGCACAATCAGGGGAGAGGGCACAGCTTGCTGTGAATAGTGATCTATCTACCAAGCAGCAGGCTGTGACCAGCATTTTAATGCTTGTCTTGTGACTATGGCTTTCATTCCATTTTTTTTTTCACTTGTTTTTTTTAATGGAATCTTGTTGATTTGATGCCATTCTTATCACTGAATGATGTAAGGATTCTGTAGGAACCCCTGATTAAAGGGACAGTATGGTTTCCATAGGTACACAGCCTATGACATATCCTGATACTTTGTAGCAGATTCTGCATCTCCTGGCAGACATGCCATTTACATAGTGTGGGCATTAACCTTCATAAGTACTGAATATTACATGTCACCAGGTCCAATGAAACCTTCCAAGTATCTCTACTACCATGGGCAGCATTAACTATTTATGTGCCAACAGGGATAAAATTAAAAAAGAATCAGGGGCTAGATTAATTTCTATTAAAAAAAAAAATCCCCAGCTAACCTGTGCATTGAGAAATTAATATTTTATTTTATCACTACATAAGGGGGTGATTTTATATTTTCCAATGTTTTGCAAAAACATAAATTAAAAAAAAACAACTGCTGTGAATGTTAGCAATAAATAAATAAAAGGAAAAAGGAAAGATCTGTCCCCCCAGCTTCTCGTATCAAGAGTAAAACCATGGTGGGGGGATGCTGCTGTAAGGATGGTTACAGTAATGATTAAATCCACCTTCATCCATAGTTAAAAGGAACAGCCATTGCAAGGACCACCTCACCAAGCAGCAGATTAAATGGCCTCCTCTAACAGTCTCATATACTGAGACCACCCAACCACCTCCAGGCAGAATTAAAAAGATTAATGTGATGTGCAGATTAATGTGATGTGCACCGAATGCATAGATCAGATTGCAACACTATTAATCAGCCTTGGCTTTAGGTATTAGAGGATTAGATATCTGTTCGTAGTCTAGGCAAAGGTCTTACAATTATTATTTATTATATTGTTTACTAAGGATGCACACATTTATTCATTTATGGGATAATGTGAATAGTCATAATTTATTTTAAAGTAAAAAATAAAATGAGAAAATAGACTGCAATATTCCATACTGGAATATTCGGTTTAATCTAATTCGTACCTTTAATTATGTGCTACATGAATACAGATTTGATGGGGGGATATCCCGGGGGGAGAGACTGGGAGGTTTTTTGTAACATACACTGTAGTCTGATAATTCCCCAGACTGTCACTCTGTGTCTGTGATATGCGCATCCTCTGTCCCCTGTATCCAGTCTCCTTCTTTCGAATTTCACTGCCTTGCAGAAGACATCTTCTAGAGATGGTCAAATGACACAGTCTATGTTGTTATAGTGCCTTGCCTGTGCTATTTAATGATCAAGAATTCACAGAGAATACAGTTCACACCTGCTGGTGAGAAAAAAAAGGAATTCTATGGAGAATACTTGTTACTACTGAAGAATTAGCTAAATATTCCATCATTAACTGTTTCACAGCTGGATAGGCCAGCAAGGGTAAGCTATCTAAAGAAACAGTGATGTTTCACTGGGTGCTTTAACCCCAAAGTTCTGGAATAAAAGGGAATCATGACATGTCACACATGTCATGTGTCCTTAAGGGGTTATATACAATATTCTTTATAGAAATACGGCAGTAGCCTTTCTATGTTTCATATTCTTATTTCATGTTCATATTCTATCGTTTAATGTATAAAAGTTACCCAGTTGGTAAAATGAAGCATTTTTTTACTCTTTCATGTGGACTACACCGTCAAGTTGATATTGAATAAACGCTGTCATAAAAATGCTAATTATTTAAATACTGTTACATAATATGCTGTCAGTGGAAGAAGTAAGAAATGACAGATTAAATATTAAATCAGGGAATGATGGCTTAAGGAAATGGCGGGTGTGTATTTGGTATATGAATTTTAAAGTACTAAGCATTATCGTAATAATGTACATTTCACATTTGGTAAACTGTAATACAAATTGCAAAATGTAAGTTAATATAGCCAATATATATACCTGAACCTATAGCTGAATTGGTGAAATCTTACAAATCAGTTATTTTTAGCTTAGGTTATTTATTAATTTTGAGAGGAAAAACTGAGCCAAAAATAGCTGATATGTGACTATGGTTGAGTTGGTGAATATGCTGGAATTGGCTCACCATTGCCATTCTGAATTAATTTGGAGTTTAGTGTACAACCCTTTGAGTTTTGCAATTCAGTCCAATGAATTTGAATGCTTTTGTAAATAAACCCCTGTAGGTAAGAGTATAATCATAGGAGTTATTTTCATTACTATTTTGCGTGGATAATGCCAGTATCTTAATGTCCCATGTTGTTTTCAAGCCAAGACAGATCATATTCTCACGTGAAAGCGTTGCCGGTTGACATTACGTCCATTAGCCGCGTTACTCATGTGTGAAAGCCGTGCGTTCTTCGGTGGGTTCAGGAAATACTGGTTTCAGGAAACACTGGCTGGGTTATTCCCTAAATTCAGTTGGGAATTACAAATTTAACACCAAAACAGTTGAGCGGTAGACATAGATGACGCAGAGAGTTTTTTCCAGTTCAGCGATTTTTGGCATCAAATTTGCAATTATCTGGTGGAATGCTGACAGTTTGTGGTTGAGTCGAGAGTAACCCGGGATGAGTTGCTGTCAGTATGAAAGTAATATTAGTTCAGTAAATGTGTCTGGAGAGTAGTTTGAAATGGTAAGCCGTGACAAGCTTTTATATTCTTTTCTACAAAGGCAGGCCAAAGCTAATCCATCGTCACTGTTTCAAAATGCAAGTCATACTTTAGGGACATATGTTTAGAAAGCTCCTGTTCTTTATGTGCTATTTTGTCCCATGTTATAATTAATTGTTAAGTATAGTTTAGGGCATACCTCCTAACATTTCAAACGGACAAAGAAGGACACTTTTTATTTTAGGGGTGTGGCTGGAGGTGTGACCTGCTCTGAGAAATTTTATGTGACTTACTATTAACAATTTATGAAACTAAAATGTAATTTTACACAATATTTCTGGTGGTTTGATTGTGCAAAAATGTTGTGGTTTTCCACCTTTTGCTCAAATACATTGTAAAGAACAGTCCTGTAACAATGTTCTAAACGACAGTTGACGAGCTGGAATATTGCATTTATTTTCATACTGATTACTCTATAAATTTAGCCCTAGATTTCTTTACTTAATATCTATCTATCTATCTATCTATCTATCTATCTATCTATCTATCTATCTATCTATCTATCTATCTATCTATCTATCTATCTATCTATCTATCTCTCTATTTATCTATCTATCTATCTATCTATCTGTCTATCTATTTATCTATCTATCTATCTAATTATCTTTATCTATCTATCTATCTTCACTAAGTTGGGTTTTGGGAAGTCCTAATTAGGCACAGAAACTGACAGAAATTGTGTTTTTACAACTAACCAGGGCCGGACTGGGAATTCCAAAGCAGCCCTGGAAAAAAAAATCTATCCCAGCCCCATAAGTCATTGCGCCATATATTGTCGCATGTAATATGTAAGGCTATGTCTTGCCACCCTAGATGATTTTTTCCAATATAAGATATTGGTCCTTTCAGAGTTAAATTTTTAATTATACAGTAAGCATACTCACATGCAGACACAGACCATCTCACTGACACAAGATGAATGATACACAGCCTCATAGACAAACAATCTTACTGATATACATAAGGTCATTGACATAAAAACACAAGCTCACTCAGTAGCAGGCACACACACACACAAGCAAGCCCACTCACTAGCAGGCGCGCACACACACACACACACAGCTTAATGTAGTGGCTCTGGTGTCTATAGCCTGTCCCTGTAAATGTAAACACTGACTTTTTAGAGAAAAGGCAGTGTTTACATTGCTTCCTAGTGACAGACACTCAGACGGTCACTAGAGGTGCTTCCTGTGTCAGTGCGGATTGGCTGAGATTATCAAGCTTGATGATATCAGCCGTAGAGGCAGGGCCAGTCGAGGGGAGACCAGCATGACGTGGGGAAAAAAAAGGTGAGTAAAAACACACATACACACACACATACCATGACAGACACACACCATGACACAGACAGACCATGACACAGACACACACACACCGTGACACAGACAGAAACACACACACACCATGACAGACAGACACACCATGACACAGACAGACACATACACCATGACAGAGACACACCTTAAAAAAGACACACACACACCATAACACAGACAGACCGTGACACAGACACACACACCATGACACACAGACACACACACACCATGATACAGAGAGACCGTGACACATACAGACACACATTACATGACACAGACAGACAAACACACACACACACACACACCATGACATACAGACACACACACACCATGGCAAACACACACACACCATGACACAGACAGCCTGTGACACAGACAGACACACATTACATGACAGACACACACACACACCATGACACAGACACACATTGCATGACACAGACAGACACACACACACCATGACACAGAAACACACACACACCATGACACAGACTCACTCACCATGACAGAGACACACACAAACCATGACACAGACAGACATACACAATGACACAGACACACACACCATGACACAGACACACACACCATGACACAGACAGACACACACGCACACACCATGACACAGACAGACACAGACACACACCATGACACAGACACACACACACACACACACACACACATACACTCACACAATTTGTACCTGTGGGGAGCTTTGATGGCGGCCGCATGGGGGAGCTGGCTCTTCTGGCGGCCGCAGAGGGAGCTTCTTTGGCGGCCGCGGTGGGAGCTGGCTGTTCTGTCTCTGCTCCCCCTCCCCAGCGCACTGCTTAATGAGACCGGGGCCGGAATATGACGTCATACTCCAGCCCCGGTCTCTTTCTAGTGCACTGGGGAGGGGGAGCAGAGACAGAACAGCCAGCTCCTCCTGCGGCCGCCAAAGGAGCTCCCTCTGCGGCCTCAGGTGAGCCAGCTGCCTGCCCAGCCCCAGGTGCCGACGGCCCACTGGGAAATTTCCCGGTATCCCGGTGGGCCAGTCCGGCCCATCAACTAACCCATAATTCCAAGCTTGGAATGCAACTAAGCACAGACAGGCATTTCAGAAACCTTACACTCCATTTCTGCAGGTACTGTTAGCAATGGACACTGTTTTAAACACAACTTTTCTACACCAAAGCATGGGCTGTGATGCAAAAAGTCCAACGACCAGTAATGAGCCATGTTCTGTACAGTTTTGACCATCAGCAAGGTGGCGGTACTGGTCTCTCTATGTAAAGGGAACCTCATGAAGGAGAATTTCATTCATCCATGCACCCATCCATAAAATTAGCACATTCTTTCCATTTGTACTTTTTTGTGATTACTTCATATTAAAGGGACGCTATAGTCACCAGAACAACTACAGCTTATTGAATTTGTTCTGGTGAGTAGAATTATTACCTTCAGGCTTTTTTTGTAAACGGTGTCTTTTCAGAGAAAATGCAGTGTTTACTCTGCCCCTGATCTGCCTCCTTGTCAGTCTCAGCCAATCCTATGGGGAAGCACTGTGATTGGATCAGGCTACCACTTCTGATGATGTCAGCAGACTGCATGTTTTTCTGAGTCTAACAGCATGCAGATTTACAGCTTTAGGCTTGAATACAGTAAGATTTTTCTATATTTA